>REGO01000553.1:690149-711239 GCA_010120015.1 Rhombomys opimus | reverse complement strand
AAGGAAGGAAGGAAGGAAGGAAGGAAGGAAGGAAGGAAGGAAGGAAGGAAGGAAGGAAACAAAGAAACAAGGAAGGGCTGGAGAGGTGGCTCAGTGGTTAAGCGCATCTGCTGCTTGCACAGGACCCAGGCTGCATTCCTAATACCACGTCAGGAAGCTCACAATCCCTCAAAACTAGCTACAAGGGATCTGATATCCTATTCTGGCCTCCACAGGGACTTGCACACTCATGATGCTCAAATATACATTCAGGTACACACACACATACACATGAAAAAAAAAATCAGTTTAAAAATGGAAGAAGAAAGGAAGGCGGGGAGGGAGGAAGTAACAGAGCTGCTCTCTCTCAAGCAGAGGCAGACCCTGTTCCGTTAAAAGTCGAGAGCGAAGTCAGGGGCCCACCACCACACGGATGCCGGAGGTGGTACGCCAGCCACAGTTTGAGCCAAAGTTGTCACAACTGGTCTGTAGTTCTCTGCCCTGCCCCACAAGGTTCTGGGAGTAGCCAATCCCCAAGAGCCAGGCAGAGTTTATATATTCAAGTCATTTTAGGACGTGTGCTTTCTGCAAAGGACTTTCCTGGCCTTATGCAGCAAACTAATCTAGGCTTCTTCTCTCCATTGGCATCGTGGATCACAGTCAATAGTGGAGCGAGTGGCTTGGAAAACTCTTGCAGGCGGGGGGTTCAGAAAGAGAAGGCCCACATCTTTCCTTAGATTTGTTTTTATTATTTTATTTATTTGTATTTATTATTAGTGTATCAGTGTGTGGCTGTGTACATGTGAAGTCCAATACCCAAAGAGCTTGATCCTTCTGGGGCTGGAGCTACAGCCAGTGGGGAGCCACCAGACGTGGGTGCTGGAAATGAGCTGTGAGGACTGTTAACTCTTGAGCAGGCCCTTAGGCACTTCTTAACCAGAAGGAATTTCATTCACCGTCAGGGGCCGCCACCACCGGCCTCTTCTGCTGAGAGAGAGACCAGCAAGGGGAAAGGAAATGAGGGAAAAGGTCCACAGGCTTCCCCCAACTGGTGCACTTGCTTCCATGAGAATAGCTGAACAGCAAAACAAGGCTTTCTGAGTGTTTGAGGGTCACAGCAAAAACTGTCAACGGCATCCGTTAGCTTTCTGTAACTGTGACAAAATGCCCTTACTGAGGAAAACAGCTCCGTAAAGGAGAAGGTGGCTGCTCAGAGCCCTCGGTGGCACAGCATATCACGGTTAAGGGGATTGACTTTAGGGAAGCTGGGAAGCCAGAGGGAGAAAACGGAACCATGCAGAACCGTGTCTCCTTCTTGGATTCGGCCTAACAGCCCCCGTTCCTCCCACCAAGGCCCAGCTTCGCACGTGTCTGACACCTTCCAGTAGCCTTCACGGGCTTGTGAAGCCTTTCAGCACATGGGCCCGGAGGACACACAATGTGTACGTGACAGCACACACGGCTGCCGGGAAAGGAGGCCAGCTACCCGGGACCCAGGGGCAAGCAGGCTTCAATGCCCCATTCTGACATTTAGAGGGAATCTGCTGCTTCAGCCGTGTCTCAACTCTGTTAGTGGGATGCGTCAAATCCAGTGTTCTTTCCTGCCCTTTTGTTTGTTTGTTTGTTTGTTTGTTTATGAAATTATGGGGCTGCAGAGATGGCTCAGTGGTTAAGACGGCTCGCCGCTCTTCCAGAGGACCCAAGTTCAATTCCCAGCACCCACATGGCAGCTCATATTGTTATACCCAGTTCGCGAGCCCCCAAAAGATCTACAGGAATCGACTCCGTTGCAAAACACATGAGGGTCTTTTTATTGTAAATTACAAGCTGCAGCTTGGGCCTACACAGCCCCACCGCCAAAGCGCTGGGAGCTGAGCGCGCCATCCCCAGGTTAGTTGGGTGATTTATAGATTCTGGTCCATCCCAGCATGCCCAAGGCAGGGGCAATTCCTGCCTGGCAAGCATCTATTGGTCAAGATGTTACATTTTGAATCGATTGGCTATAGGAAGGTTCCCAGACCATTGACCATGACCAGGTGTCCCTCCCTAGGGGGGAGGGTCCAGTTTCCTAGCAACTGTATCTCTAGTGGGTGGGGAAAGAACACAGCGAGGTAGCTCTCCCCTCAGGGCATTACTAACTTTTATACCGCACCTACTCTAGGTCTTAAGGATCGCTGCTACTTTATCTTTTGGTCTCTCAATATCTGTCTGCAACTCCAGTTCCACGGCTCCTGATACCTTCGCACAGACACACACGCAGGTCAATGAACATATAAACACCAGTGAACGTAATAAAATAAAATGAATTGGGTATATTGAAAAAAGGTCTCACTGTGTAGCCCTGGCTATCCTGGAACTTAATATGTAGGCCAGGCTGGCCTCAAACTCACCAGCTTCTGTAAAGGCTGGGATTAAATGCATGACCACCATTCCCAGCCCTTTGAGTGGGTTTAAAAAGGCTCTTAGTTTTCACCTCTCCAGGACCAGAGGGCACCTCGGTGACATCAATAATAGGCTAGAAGAGGCTCTCTCTGTTTTATTGTTCTAATACTTTCCTCAGGGGAGGAAAAGGAATGAGTCCAGAGGGAAGAACCCACAGTGGAGCATAGAACTGTGGGGATAAAAAAAAAGGGTGGGGGTGGGGGTGGGGAGAGAAAATCGGTTCCTTTGGCAAGAACATAGATAATAGATACTTCGCTTTGTTTGAATGGAAAATTATCAAGTCCTTGAAAATATTTTAATGTGTTTCCAAATTTAAAAATTAGTGGCAATAAAAAAAAATCATTAAATAATAAAAAGAGGGAGCCAGTGAGCTGGCTCAGCAGTTCAAGGTGCATGCTACCAAGCCTAATTCGGTCCTCAGGGCCCGCAGGACTCTCACCACCAAGAGAGAGATCAGACTCCCGAAGATTGTTCTCTGAACACCACACATGCACTGTGGTATGTGTGCTCATGCATAAACACACACACACAGAGTAAGTGACATACATAGATATAATGAGGTAGATAAAATCATTAAATAAAAAACACTACAAAATCATGGCTATCAAGACAAACTGTTTAAGCCAAAGTCAACTTTCACATGGTAGCTGAAACTCCGGAGCATGGTTGTTGCTCAGTCTTCCACTTCTTCGGAGAGAGAGGAAGACTCTCCATGTTGTCTCACTCGCAGAAGGGGTCTGCTTTCCCCTGCTTCTGCCTTGTGCTTTCTGCCAGGGTGCAGAGCCCAAGAGGGCAGAGACTTTGTCTTTCTGACCACTGCCGTATTCCTGTCTACGCTAACGCCTGCCCTGCTGTACCCTCACTAATACAGGCTGCCAGGGTGAATGAAGGAATCCGGAGCCCGCATGGCCTGTCCCTGCTCTGCAACCAGATTCCACCAGTCCTTAGGGCTCCTCTGACCTCTCTGGCCTTGGCTTTGCTTCAAGGCTAATCGCCACCTTACTCCAGAACAATAGTGAATCCAGAGTGGCCTTGGGACGATGTCTGTGTGTAGGCCTGCCCCCGAACTCTCTAGCACTTATATCATTTCTCTCTACATTATGAGTTGCAGATCACCTTGGGCTACAGGAGCCCTCTCAGGGTGTGTGTGGGGGAAGACTGGGGGAGGGCTCTCTCTAATCCTCTTCCGTTGGTCTGACATAGTGCAGATATTCAGAAGTGACTGAGATCTCTTAGCTCAAAGTTTTGACTCATCCACTGTCAAAACTTGTCCAGGAGGCCTGAACTCTGAACTCTAGTCTCACCCTATCCACTTTACCTTGAGGTACCAGGAAGGGGAGAGCAAGCAGGGCATGGTGGTTCAGGCCTCTAACCCCAGCAACACTGGAGACAGAGGCAAACAGATCTCTGGAGTACAAGGGCAGCCTGGTCTTACTAATTAATTAATTTCTAGAGAGAGGAGATGTCACTCAGCTGATATTCTAGTGAAAGAAGAAAACAGCCATGGTCTGAGAGGATTTTAAAAGTAGACTGGAGCAGCGAGGCATGGTGGCACTTGTCTTTAATCCCAGTACTCGGGGAGGCAGAGGGATTGCTGTGAATTCAAAGCCAGCCTGGTCTACAGAGTGAGTCCTGGACAGGCAAGGCTACAGAGAGAAACCCTGTCTCGAAACACCAAAAAAATCCCAAACCCCAAACAAATAAAATAAATAAAAACTGACTGGAAAAAATAAAAAGCTTCTAGCTACATAAGGGCTTGGAGCTGCAAGTCAGGGAACAGTGTGGCTTGACAGAGGCTGCAAATGTGTGTCCCTGAGCAGTCTGGCATGATGGGGACATGTGAATTTAGAAATACTCTGACTTACAGGTGTGAATGCTGAAGAATTTGCGCAGAACCCAGTTAGAATTCGTATCACGAACCCTCTGCGGCACTGTGAATCCAGTACAGCAAATTCCTAGAAAGCCCTGGGCAATGCACATCGCTTCTTTTGTTTTCTCCTGACTTTGGAGGTTGTGTGGTTGAAAAAAAAACCACAAGGAACATTGAGGCCAGCAGTGAGATTGCGTGAATCCCATACCATCTCTTCCAGGCAGAGTTCTCAGCCTAGTCAAACCACAGCTGTTCTGGGTTCTCTCTAATCTTCAGTTGTGAGAGGTTTCTGTCCCCTCAGGTACAGGAGGGTGAAGCCTAGGCATGACAGAGTTCAGGGGGAGTAGCTGCAAGAGCTGTGGGTTCCGGGAGAGCCCTGGGGACACTCAGCCCTGGGCCTCTGCTGACACAGTCAGAGTCCGTTTACTGAGGCCAGAAGTCTCTTTCTTGCAGAGGCGAAGGCTCCATGCCAAACCAATGCTCCTAGGACAGGCGGCTGCAAAGTGGAACTCTGGCTCAGCCCCCGTGTTCCCCCGGCAACAGGCTGCACCCCATCAGTCCCTAGCAAATCCACTTGTCAGCAAACACCAGTGGCTGAACTCTGGGAATTACCCTGGGTTATGGGCTAGACAGGGTGAGTGCCAGGAGATTCCTCCGGCACAGCTAGCATTGCTTTTCTTGTGCATGAATACGGATTAGAAAATCAAGCCAGCAGATCAGGATCACTGACTCCATAAAGCTGAAACTGCACCGGGAAACACACATGACATTTGTGTGAAAGGACGGCTGTTCGTCTCTCCTTGTGGTACAGCACAGTGCTGTGACAGAAAACTCCAGTTCTCCCAAGACACGAGCACGATGAATGCGTGTTTTTCCAGGTTTACTTTATGCTTGCAAATCCGGCAGCCTGGGGTTTCACGGACCAACAGAGCATCCATGCAGTGGGCGTGGGTACGCGGCATGTGCTGTTTTCCCAAACCCTGACAGCATAACCTTCTCTTCGCTTTATTTACCAGAGTAAGTCTCAACAACGAGGCACCATGTAACTGCCTATGTCTGCTCTTTTCAGTTCTAGGGAAAATCCGAACCGCGGTGGGCAGTGCCCAACTTCTCATGGCGCAGAAATTCTACCAGTTCAGAGAACTGTGTGAAGAGAACGTGGTAGGTACCATCTTGTCCTCAAGACTGGCCCAACCGAAGCAAAACTCGGCTTGAACCGAGTTCAGTCAGGACTCACTGGAGTCTTTCACAGAGGAATCTGGCCCCCAACTTTTCTTTAAATAGATTAATCAATTAAAAATAAAAACACTTTATTCTACACTTAAATAATCTTAGGGCAGAATCGAGTTAACACCCCCTTTCTTGATTTGCAGTATTGAAAACTTTCCATGTTCCATGGTTTTCTTATTCTTATTAAAACATGGAGCAAACTGATATTTCCTAAGTACTGTTACAGGGGTGATGATTTTGGCTCATGGGTCTCTTTCTAAAATATTCATCACTAACTGTGTCTCCTGACCAGAGTTTTGTTTTAATTCAAGGGCCAGAGGTCGAGGGAATCACAAACTGTAGATTAGAAAGCCCGAGACAAGCAATGTCCCATCTACCTCAGACAGACAAAAACAAAGCTAAGGCACCACTTCAGACAGCAGCAGTAGCAACAAGAAAGTCTGCAAAGTTGGCAGTGAAACGGACGTCAAGAGCCTCTCTGAGGAGTCTTTAAAAAGGCCTGTATCCTCCACAAACACAACTTTTCATTGCTCAGTGGTTGGCCAGGCTGACTGTAAGACAAAGGGAACCACGAGCACCTCTCGTCCCCAAGATGATCTGGTTTGGGCTCAGATAGACTTGTACATCGACTCACACTCTCATGTGGCTGCTGGATACAGGTGGCTGGTGCCCATACCCTCTTCGTTTCCTCCTTTGTCTTTTTGACAAAACAGGTGAAGAGATTCCTTTAGGGGCAAGGCCAGGTGGCCCATGACCCAGAGTTAAGCAAATCTAAAGCTTAGGCTGCTGAACCCTCGGTAGAACATGCCCAAACCCCCAAAAAAATCCAAAATCAGAAATGCTCTAAAATCTGAAACTTTAGGGACATTGAGGCACAGATACCATATACATCTGACCTCATGTAACTTGTAACAGACAAAATACAGGCACTCTAAAACTATGTAGTTACCTTCAGATGTGTATATAAGTTGTAGGTGACATATATAGAATTTCACATTAAGATGTGTAGTCTGTCTCCAAGACATCTCACAGCGCATGGACAAACATTCTCAAACCTTAAGAAGTCTGGTATCTCAACATCTGCTCCCAAGGGGTTCAAGATAAGACATCTCTTATCTGGATTATTTCTTTCATTGGTGCTAAAACAATACAGCAGTAAAACCTGTGACCCAGAAAATGTCACTGAAATCCAAAATGTGAATTGCTTAGTTTTCTGTTATAGATAAAGTTAATTATATTGTGAAATCATAAATTAGTAGGAAGTGCTGTGTCAAAGCTGCCATCTATTCTGAATGTCGAGGGGTCTCTTTGCTTGTTTGCTTTATCCCCTTTGGTCTTGGGTTGTTTTTGCTGCGCAGCCTCAAACTTGAGATGCTCCTGTGACAGCCTCCTTGCTGACAGACTGCTGGTGCCTGCCACCATTCCCCCTGAGGGGCTCTTGTTACATTTGCTGCCTACAATGTCAGAACATTACGAAGAACCCCTTTTGTTCGTTCAAGTATTGCTAGATCTTTTTGTTTTGTTGTATTTACTTTATTTTGGTTTGTTTTGGCTTGGTGCTAAAGATTGAACCCAAGGCCTTGAGCATGTACCACTAAGCCACACTCATTCTCATCCCTAGAACAGACTTTAATATTGAACCAAGCACTTAACAACTCTAGAATGTATCTACTCTAGAATGTAACTATGAGTAGCTTCAGAATGCTACACAGAAAAGTATGTCTTTATTTTCATTCACTTTGAACAAGGTCAGTCATCCTGGACCAACCTTGGGTATAAATGTTGTTTCCAGCCTTTAAGCAATTAGACGATCATCAGCCTTTACACTTTCTGAAATTCTGATGGTACCGTTTTTCTTAGGGGGAACTTTAAATGTACAAGTTGCCCCAGTTAGCACAAGACATGAGTTGTTTATAATGCTAAGGAGTATCTGGCCAGATGGACACGTGGGAGAAAGGGGCGCTCTGGCTGCATGTGGTGCCTTCAGCAGCTTTGGCAGTCAGCGGTAGGTGATGACAGTGACACCAGACTACAGGGACAAAGACGGCAGCTCTTGAGCCAGACATGATAACGTGTACTTGCAATCTCAGCACTCGGGAGACCCAGGCCTAGGCCAGCGTAAGTTACACAGCAGGCTCTCAAGCCTACAAACTAACAAAAGTCAGTTCCTGGGTCGACCAGCTGGCTCTCATGGGTAAAGGTACTTGCTTCCCAAGCCTGATGACATGAGTTAAATTCCTGGGACACCCACAAAGGTGGAAGGAGAGAAAAAAAACTCCATAAAGTTGTCCTCTGACCTCCACATGCATGTTGTGGTATACACACACACACACACACACACACACACACACACCATATAATTTTTTGTTTGTTTGAAGTTTTCTTCAAGACATGATTTCTTTGTATAACCCTGGCTGTCCTGGAACTTGCTCTGTAGGCCCGGCTGGGGTCTCAAACTCACAGAGATCCACCTGCCTCAACTTCCCATGAGCCACTATGCCCAGCTGATAATAATAAGTTTTATCTAATTCTTTTAAAAGTCAGCTCTTTTTTTTTTTTTAAGATTTACTTATATATACAGTGTGCCTGCATGTGTGCCTGTACTCCAGAAGAGAGCACCAAATCTCATTACAGATGGCTGTGAGCCACCATGTGGTTGCTGGGAATTGAACTCAAGACCTCTGGAAGAGAAGCCACTGCTCTTAACCTCTAAGCCATCTCTCCAACCCCTAAAAGTCAGCTCTTAAACATGGAAAGGTTTATTATTCTAAAAAGGAAAGTATTACCAAAACACATATACATGTGCAAAGATAATGTTTTTCTGAGATTTGCTGTATTTAAAACCAGCTAATTCCCAATGTGTCATATGATAAAATTGTTCGATTTTATATATACTAGTAATATCTCAATTACTGAATATGGTAATTTCAGGGACTAGGTATGTGTCTCTGTGGTTAATCACTTGCTTCAAATATTCAAACCCCAGCTCAGTCTCTAGCATCAAAGAAACCTTACCACACAAGTGTTTTGAAAATACCTTATTGCTTGTCAATTCTGCACACTAGTATTTCACTCAACATTGGTGTTAAAACTAATCATATTCTGGAATTTTCATCTGTTCTCTGAATAAACTGTGTGGCATGAACTTGTAAACGAATAGATGGCATTTTCACTTAAATACAGTGGTTTTTTTTTTTTAACTCTTTATCAATTACACTTAATTCACTTTGTATCCCCTCCCTGTGGTTCCCTCCCTCCTCCTGTCCCAATACAGTGTTTTTAAATACATCCGGTAAAAGATAACACATTCAGGGATTTTTCAAATGTTTAGACTCTTCCCCACTTACCAGACTGAAACAACCGTTCAGTTGTAAGGTCAGAGGAATTTTGCAACCTTGACATTTGAAAATCATGGGCTGGGATGGGAGCATGTATAAAATTGTAGCCTCACTTTTATCTCTTATCAAAAAGCCAAAAGGAACTCAGCCTCCTTAGTCTCTTTGAAACGTCTGAAAATGCCTTTTTGGCCCTGTTTGTTGCTGTGTCGCCTCTAAAGCACCAATATTTTTCTCTCTTTTTACACAGAATCCCAATGCTCATCCAAGACCCACTTCCCAGGATTTGGCGGGGTTTTGGGACATGCTGCAGTTGTCCATAGAAAATATTAGTATGAAATTTGATGAACTTCATCAGTTAAAGGCCAATAATTGGAAACAGATGGATCCTCTTGACAAGAAGGTAGAACAATGTAGATTTTGTATGCTTCATTTAAAAACCTGCACAAACACTGGACAGTCTAAGTAGGCTGCTGTGCTCAGTCCTGCTGTTTACAATGTGAAATGGAGCTGCCATCATATTCATTCCGTTGTACTGGCAATGTTTACATACTAATCATTTGGGATAGCATCTGTAATATGTCTCAGGCATATTTTTGAAGCAAACCTTGTCTTTGTGAATTGGAAAGTGGGAATGTGGCTTTTCTTTATCTTTTTCTTTTCCTTCTTTCTTTCTTTTCTTTTCTTTCCTTTCTTTTTTTTTTTTAAATTAAACTTTAAGTTAAATCACGTTAGACACTGGAAGGAGCTGCCTTCAGTTTCGCTTTCTAAACTAAAATAAATGATCTCTTCAGTGCATGGTTCCATAGAGCAAGAGTTTAAATTCCTTATGCCCTCAGGATGTGTTTATGAGAAGAAAAAAAAAAAAAAATAGGAAATCCTAAGATGTAACTGACTGACAATCATCTCATAAATACAGTGATAAAGAAGTCACTGATGTTCAAGTCTAAAATGCTCACTTTGAGGCTTATAGTCATCGGAAACATTGAGTTTTTTTCTTTTCTCACTTATACTTTTAATTGATTGCCTGGGGGGATGTTGTCCCCTGGATCCTCATTCAACAACTTTAGAAATAAAGACTTAAACTCTTTTAATTCATCAATAATAATATCACATTTGATTACTGCAGTTCCTCTAGGCTTCTACAAGTCTCTACTGTCTGCCTTCCTGGGCTGATCTGTCCTGTATGACTCTTCCAATAAGTTTTGTTCCTCTATGACCCGAGGTCAAATAGTTCCAAGAGATACCTCTGGAAATGAGGGACGGCTATTCCCTTGGAGCAGGGAGAGCTCTGCCCTTCCAGGTCTCCTGACCCACACAGAGCTAACAGCAATCTGCTGTTGCCCATCATTTCCAAGTGTACAGGGTCAGTGGGCATCCGGTACAAACCCAGTCCCCAGGGACTGTCTATAGGAGGACAATGCTGTCGCCACTATCACCATCTCCAGTTCTATGACCATCCAACTGGGGGGACGGTGGTGTGGGTTAGAAACAAGTTTGAAAGTACTATTGGTATGTGTGTGACGTCTCCTTTGAGAAGCCAAACATTGTGCTTCATCTAGTTTTCTTTATGTCTGAAATCATCTGCTGGCAAGGCTTTTAAACTGGTCTTAAAAGTATACACAAGTGTATACACACTGGAATTTTAGTACTGCTCCATCTAATTTTTCCTTCTGATTCTTTAACATTATTGTTAAAAAAATAATAAAGTGTGCAAAGAAAGAAAAATGACTAAAAAGTTTCCACTATTCATACTGTTAAAAAGAAATCTACCAGTCACCCCACAATGAAGATTTTAAAACGTCCCGAAGAAGTGGGGCAAAGAAATTGTTCCAAGTGACGTATTGGTAGGTACCCTAGTGATAAATTATCAGCTTAATTTTTATGTTTTTTTTAATGCATTTTACCTATGGCCAGAGCTTTTCATCAACTCACGAACATGACAGGAAAGAAAAATAATGAAGAGACTGAGGTGGTGGGAGACTGTTTGCGCTCTGTCTTCTCCCTCTTTGTCCTTTCAGAAACACAGGCTCCACTTTAAACAGCCATGGTTGTGTTAATTCTTCACTCCGCACTGCGCCCTGGGAAGGAAGGAGGAGCTGCTGTACTAAGCGTCAGTGTTAAGTCGGAGACGCAGTGCCCGTGTCATAAACTTCATATTTGGTTTCATAAGGATGCAGGGTCTTCTATTTAAAACGGGAATGTGAGGACCTTTTCAAAGCCTGAAAGGTCAACACCTTCCTCCTAAAAGCATCCTTGGTTCTTTCCCGCTGTGTAGGTACCACTTGGGCGGGGAAGAGTGGCTGTGTTTTGCAGTAGAATAGGAAAGATCTGAAACCGTTTCAGAGGTTGCCGATAAGAGGGACGGCCTTTCCCAATACCTGTGTTCCGCTCTGATAACACGGTTTCTGTTGGGATTGCCTTCTGAGCCACTGCAGGTGTGCTGAAACCGCCAGGGACCGCTGGCCTGGGAAGATCCTCCCTAGAGTAGGAAATACCAGTCTCCCCTGTTGACCTGTGAAACCTCTGCCCCACCCAGCTGCCCGCTCACCCCGTGGGTTCCAGTGTGGTGTTCAGAAGGGTGCACCTCACCACAGCACCCTCGAAGCCGAGAAGCACAATCTTACAACCTCACCTGGCTATTTAGCAGTGGGTGGAATGGGAGGTTGGGTGGGCCCAGGGGGGAGAGTGGAGAAGGTTTCAGCCTTTAAACCAAGCTCCCACCTGACTGAGAGTCCTAAATGAGTCTGTAGCTGCCGAGCTCTCCTGGCACTGTGAGGGCAGGGAGCCTTTTGCAGGGGTGCATTTTAAATGCCCACATCCTGCCATGGAAAGACCTTGTCCTTCTGCGATCCAGCTTTACCCTCGGCCTTAAGCGTAAGAGATTATGTGCTGTTTTGTTTTCGGTTTTTTTTCCGGCAACTTTTGAATACCCAAACCAGAGCAATGAAGAGAATGCATTTATACAGTGTGCAGATCAGAACTAACCATCCTTAGGTTTTGAGGAAAAAAAAAAAAAAAAAAAAGAGCAAGCAGAAGTGTGAGTGTGTGTGTTTCGAACTACTGACCTATCCCAGTCTTTCCCAAGCTTGTCCTGAGAAGCTGTGTAATGTCCTGAACCTTCTGCTTTGATCAGGAGCGAAGGGCCCCTCCTCCAGTGCCAAAGAAGCCGGCGAAGGGCCCCGCGCCGCTGATCCGGGAGCGCTCGCTGGAGAGCTCGCAGCGCCAGGAGGCCCGCAAGCGCCTGATGGCCGCCAAGCGCGCCGCGTCGGTCCGCCAGAACTCGGCCACCGAGAGCGCCGAGAGCATCGAGATCTACATCCCCGAGGCGCAGACCCGGCTCTGAGCGCCGCCGCCGCCCGGCCCGCCTCCCCGCCCCTCCGTCTCTCAGCTCGGCGGCCGCCCTGGCGCAGCCGTCCCCCAGACCGCCCCGCTTCCCGGACCGCTCGGCCCATCTTCTCCACCGAGCTTCGCGCCCCCGTCCTGAAGCCTCGCGCACACATCCAAACCCTTTCTTTTCTGGGCCAAGCAAACCCACTTGTGTAGAGACGACACCTGTAGGCCCCTCGCCCTCCTCAGTTCTCTCAAGCTAGCGCGTCCCTAGAACTCAGCAATATAAAACCGTAGGGTAATTCAGAAACCCAGTATCACACAGGGTGATCCTTGGGGACTTACCGTCTTCCACGTGAAAGAAACGAGGGCTCCGACTCCCCTTTATTTGCCCCAAACGGTTATCTTTTACGAGCGGAGAGCGCTTTATTTCTAATCTCAGAAATCACACCATCTCACGGGGATCAGTGGTGACTAAGAGAGAGGGGACCGAGCTGGCCTAGGGTTGGGGGCCTGGGTGTGTAGGAGCGAAGGCGAAGCGCGCAGGTACCCCGCATCTGCGCCCTCGCAGCTGTACAGACTGCCTCGCTGGTACATCATCAATCACAGCTTCAAACGTTTCAATCAGCAGAAGATTGTCAATCCGATCTTTCAGGGAAATTAACCTATTCTGAAAGGCAATAAAATGAAGAAAGCTGAGGGAAAGGAAACACCGGTGGCTTAAGATCCTACATAAGGAATCTATTTATTATTTATCCTATTAAGAAAATTTAGGCCTGAAACGTCTTATCAACTTTTCTTGTACTCTCTGTATTATAATGTCACAGCAGTGGTTTTTAAACGGGAGGGGGAATAAGGACCTGGTTCTGTTACCTTAGTGTCCATCAGGGTAGGTCCACTTAGAATTTCACACAGGTAGGAAGGCTTCTACTTGTGAGAGCCGGCAAGGCCATTTCCAGAGGAGAGTTCGGGTTCTCCTGCCACCCCTTTGAATGCCACACACCCATCGAGCCTAGCCCAGCACTTCACACTCGAGGGGCGCTTTCTCCTTCGGTCCTCCTCTCACTCCAGTACAGGGTTCGCGTGTTCCCCAGCACAGGGTTTTTTTTTTTGCTCCATGTCAAATGAATAAAATAAAAGGTTTTCTACCCCAGTTGACATGCTGCCTCGTTCTAAAGAGCTGTCGTTATGATCCTGGAGTTCCAGATAGTGAGAGAAGTCATTGGATATGCCGGGGTCAAGAGCTAAGAGGAGGGGGAAAAGTCGTCATTGAAACCGCTGATAGGAATCCAAGCTTTTGGTTGGATACAGGCTTTCTGCTGGCTTGCAGTTCAGTCGTGGTTGATGGACTGTTCACTGGCATCCTGCTGAAGTCTTAAACGCCCTTACTTGTAGCAGTTTAAACATTCTGAACGTGGCGATCTGAAAGGATCAGCCTTTTAATATGTCAAGCTTGCAACCTAAATAATTAGAAATTTGCCATAGAAAAATGAAAGACTAAAAAGAAAAAAAAAATGCTTGCACCAGAAATGCTTTAAAAAAAAAAAAAACTCTCATAGCCAGGTGCTAATTTAATTTTCTTTACAAAATTAAGAGAAGCGATGGGTTCTGGCAACCAGTATTTTCAGACATATTCTAAAACCTCTAGAGAATTTGCTACCTCTCAGAGCCATTGATGCTTTGAGTTACCTTTATCAACAGGGCACAAATGTTTACTGCTGTGGTTTACAAGAAAAGGGCTATAACTTATTCAAAACAACAACAACAACTTTTAACTAGGGCAGACAAAGGCAGCGCTTTGTCCAACTGGAGCAGAGATTTTTGAGCTTTAAGAATTTGCTAGTTTCAGAAGAAAAAAAAAAAGACACTTTTACTTTACAGAGGAGCAGCAATGAAAGATCACATGACATAGGCAGGAGTAACGCCAACCGACCGTCACCTTGGTAGCTCGTGGTCACATTCATCCGAGACTTGGAATTCCCAGGAAGCAGCATCCATTCTAGACCCGCTCTGACCCACTTTCACCACTACAGCTCCCTGCCCTGAGGTAGGAGTGAGATCAGTTTCTAACGTGACTCCAGATCCTTCTACAGTGTTTTCTTTGGGAACTGATTTAGCCCAGGCTATTTTAAAGAGAGAAGAGAGAGGCCTGTTTATCTTGTCTACATGAATGGCATTTGTATATTCATAAGCTATTTTTGGTAAGAATTTTAAATCTTTTAGCTGAACGCCTGAAGGGCATCACAGCCTTTGCCTTCCTGGAAATCACAGTTCAACTGTACAAACACTTTATAAAAAAAAAAAACAAAAAAGCTAATTATTGATCTTAGGACACAACCCCACACAATACAGCGTGTTATCTACTGGAACCCAGAAACTGAATCCGTGAGCATAACCTTTGTCGCATTATTCTTTTTGATGTAATTTGTAGAGATGTTATTTAGTTCATAATGAACAGTATATGTACCCTGAAAATTACTTATTTTGTTTAACTTTGGTATAAAGGTGTTTGGGCATTTTCTTGGGGTGGGGTGGGAGGGAAGATCACAAAAGAAGTTTGTTTCCCTCATCAAAAACAACAACAAAAAAAATACGTTCAAAGAAATTAAGTATTTATTATATTTTTTGCAGACGTTTCCATACAATTCACATAACCTTTTTGTAAAGAGAGATGAAGAAATGGATTAAAGATTTTTAATATTTGAAATGGTAAATAGAACTAATTTATTTGTAATATATTTCTGTTATTTATAGATGTTCCCTTAATGTTTTACTGTGCAGTACTGCTTTAATTTAACCCTTATCCTTGTGAATTTACCATTTCTTTTTTAAGAACATGTCTAGATGCATATTTTAAATAACTGGAATGTAAATCATTAGCATATCTGAATTCCCTAATGTAATTTTTAAAAATTATTTTGGTTTGGGGAAAAAAAAAAAGATTCATTTGAAAGCCTTCAGATGGAGGGGTGGGGAAGATTTTTATGGCTTTCTGAATTGGTATTTCATAGGCTTATTAACCTAGATTGTGTGTGGACAAAAATAAAATAAAATAACAACCTGTAAATAGATGAATGTTTCCCATAATGTACAAAGAAGAAATTAATAAAATAATCAATGCACTGCTTTCAGGCCTGTGTGTTTTCACTGAAGCCCAGGTCTTCCAAAACCTAAGCCGGTTGTCTTTGGAAGCGGGTACTCAGCTGTAATGACACATGTGTTCCCTAGATGCTGCTGCTCAGGTTGTGAGGGACCCTGTCTGAAGAGTGCAGAACTGAAGTCTTTTACACTGACAATCACGTGTGCTTGGAGTCTTCGTTCCGGCGTTGCCGCCGCTGCATTACACCACCAGCTAGCTACAGATTATGAGTGAAGCTATAAGCCCCTCACACACACATTTTAACCACTTTCTTTTTTTTTTTTGCATACACATCTCCCGCTGTCGCCCCCCGCCCCCGCCCCACGCACAGTCTTAAGGGTAGAAGCAGGGCTGTGCTTTGTGTTTCTAATTCCATCCCCACAGTAACAGAAACTGTGTCCTTTGGGATTCAGAGCATGTGTCAGCAGCAGAGAATGTGCTTAGGATCTAATCCCTGGTGCCACAGAATAAAGGGGGTGAAGAAGAAGAAGAAGAAAAAAAGAAAAAAAAGAATTTTTTGCTCACCGCCTACTTTCTTGCCACCGTAACAGAAGTACTAAGGGAGAGATCTGAATCAAAAATGCAGGCCTGTGTCTTCAATACCACCTCTATTTCCATAGTCATTTTCACCTGGGTTTTATGCCTACCGAGTGGCATAATCGGCTCACCAATTGGCTGGAAAAACTGTCAGCTGTGGCCATGGTGCCTCCTCTCCAGTTTCCTCTAACTTCCTGGCCCAATTCTTCCACCTGTATGAAACAGACTTGGAAACAAGCATACAGATAGCCATCTTTTCTCATTCTGGTCCTTAAGCAGTATCTATACCAGAGTCCAAATAACACAGTCCCCAAATAAACCGATTCAGAAGCAAGAGGAGCAACTGACAGAATCTCCGAGGGCCATGGAGAGGCGAGGACTTGAACATACACTCACACTACTTACACAACCTGATCACACTTACTGCCTTTTCACCAATTTCTTCTCATCCAGGCTCCTTAAACATTTCAGCCAATCCCCAAACAGTCTGCTTTTGAATGCTGGATTCTAAAGTTGAAGAACTCCAGCTAAGGCAGGAGGGTCAAGAATTCAAGTCCATTTGGAAGAAGAGACAGGTGGATCTCTGTGAGTTTGAGGCCAGCCTGGTCTACAGAGTGAGTTCCAGGACAGCCAGGGCTACATAGAGAAACCCTGTCTTGAAGAAAAGAAGAAAAGAAAGAATTCAAGTCCAACCTGGGCTACACACAAAAATGATGAAAGAGGAAGAAAAGGAGGTGAAGGAGCAGGAGAAAGAGAAAGAGAAGGGGATAAAGAGAGGACAAGGAGAAAGAGATGGAGGAGAAGGTTATTTGAGAAGAGCATTTTCCTGTGTTTGGATCCAACCCCCTCCTGGACAATGTAATTTAGTTTTTTAGTAGAAATTAAAAAAAAAAAAAAAAGTTTGTTTAGAACATGACTTTTTTTTTTTTTTTTTATTCTTTGAAACCCACTCCATGAAACTCTAAACTAATTTCGGTTTAAATAAATGGCATATGCATTAAGATCCTGGTGTGTGAGTGTTTGTGTTCACTCTCCAGTGTTGAGAGTTAAAGGTGCTGAAGTTTACCTTTTGTTTATTCAGTAGCTGTTTGACTTTCAGCTGCGAAACCAAGACCCAATCAATCCCTTTTGCAAACAGAAACTAGTGACCCTGTTTGAAATCCCTCCCTCGCTTCTAACTAATTTTTAAGTTTACAAAATAGCTCCTAAATTCCCCTTGAGTCATTCACTGTCTCCCACAAAGCAGGAAGAGATCAAGGCTACTTTAGGGACAGCATGCTTTCCCTGTGAAAGTCCTGATGTCATCCCATGTCTGGGTGTAGGAGGCCAAGGGGTTATTTCCTATGTCTTCTCAACAGATGAGCACAAGCCTGAACTTAGAGTGAATGTGGCAGAAAGCAGGAGATATTTTAGTAAATGGCAAAAGCCAAGCTCTGTCCTGTCACAGATCCTCCTGTCGGCTGCCTGCAATGTTTTTCACAGCACTGAGGAAGATGGTCTAGTCCCTGTTTGGACAAGTAGACCGGCAAGGCCTGGAAACCAGTGTTTAAGACCTGGAAACCAGTGAGGAAAACCAGTGCCACCAGGCCGCTGCTTCTGAGACCTCAGTGAGGAGATTCTCCAGTGAGAGACCCTGGCCTTGGGAAGGGAAGCAGAGAGAGGTACCCAGGGGGAAATGCATTCTTCCCAACGGCTCTTCAAGGAGGTTGTAAATGACAACACCTGTTTTCTGTAGTCTCAAACCCTGACATCCTGAATGCTCCAGATGCCAATGTGCTACAAAGAAAACATCCCTGCGTAGCCGGGGCTTCTGAGTTTTGCACAGTCAGCCCTCCTTACCTCGGGGTTCCACATTTCCAGATTCTGCCCACTCTGAGTCAAATAAATGTATTTGGAGGGGTCGACCAGATGGCTAAGCAGGTAAAAGTGATTGCCATCAAGCAGGACAACCTGAGTTCAGACTCAGGACCAGCGGGGTGGAGGGGGAGAGCCAGCTCCTGGGAGTTGACCTCTGACCTCCACACTCAAACCACATCCACAAGCACAGGCATTAGTAAACAAACGTGACAATACTTTCTTTAAACTCTGTGTGGAAAACGGCATCCATACTGAGCATGTATAAATGTTGCCTTCCATTATTGCCTGAACAATTCACCACAACAGGGCCTTACACAGTCATTGTGTTGTACTGAGAATCTAGAGAGGAGGGCACAGCAGGCTGTAAGTTCTACACCATTCTGTACGAGACACTTACACGGGCGCATCACTGATTCTGGTATCCGAGGTTTGGGGCCCAGTCGCTCACAGATACAGTGAGAAGGCTGGTTGATGGAAACATTCTTTTTCCGGGGGTTTGGAGTCCAAAGCCTACCAACAGTTTCAGCGGTGCAAGAGATCTGAGTGAGTAGGTGACACTGCACGTGGCCCCATCTAGGCGACAACACGACTCCCTGGATTAAAATGAAAATATTCTGCTGACTGGGGCAGAGGAGATGGCTCGGTGAGTCACAGTGCCGGCTGCCTTTCCAGGGTTTGGGTCCCAGCACCCAGGGAGTGGCTCACAACCATCTGTAACTAGTTTAATAGAATTTGACATCCTCTTCTAG
Source organism: Rhombomys opimus (assembly GCA_010120015.1). Taxonomy (NCBI): domain Eukaryota; kingdom Metazoa; phylum Chordata; class Mammalia; order Rodentia; family Muridae; genus Rhombomys; species Rhombomys opimus. The sequence continues at coordinate 692,771 of REGO01000553.1, read as the reverse complement.
CCTCCAAGGACACTGCACACATGACGCACACTGCACACACATGTGAAGGCAAACATTCATACATATAAAATGAAAGTGAATGCATATTTAAAAGTATATGCTCTACTAACAGAAAAATTGAGTCTACTTTAGGGAGTAGATTTAGGTACTTTTTTGAGGTTTATTTATTACGTATACAGTATTTTGCCTGTGTGTACACCTGTATGCCAGGAGAGGACACCAGATACCATTATAGATGGTTGTGAGCCATCATGTGGTTGCTGGGAATTGAACTCAGGACCTCTGGAAGAGCAGCCAGTGCTCTTAACCTCTGAGCCACCCCTCTAGCCCCCTTACTTATTATCTTAGCAAGAAACCTCTTGTTTTCTAATGTGTTTTACCACTTGAGCTCATATGAGCACATGAGCAAGAAGGCTGATCCCAAAGGCTAAAGATTTTATTTATCTACTTTATGTATATGAGTGCTCTATCTGCACGTACGCCTGCATGCCAGTAGAAGGCATTAGAGGGTATAGATGGTTGTGAACCACCCTTTGGTTGCTGGGAATTGAACTCAGGACCTCTAGAAGATCAGACAGTGCTCTTAACTGCTGAGCCATCTCTCCAGCGCCCAAAGGCTACTCTTGGACAAAAGTAAAAATGAATAGTTTGAATGATGCAGCCTTGGAGTGTAAGTGACAACATTTCTTGGGGAGCCCTGCTAGCTCCCAGCACATTCAGCAGAAAAGCCTCACTACCTGGGTGGAGCACAGGGCTCACTCTTTTTCTTCTTTGTAGCTTGGCCTGCCGGGAGCCTTGATCATCCTGCCACTTCCAGCACTGGCCCTGTTTGTTGACCCTAGCAAGCAATGTAGTGAGTCTAGAAAGACTGAAGGGGGTCCCTTTTCAATGGGAAGCACCTTTGATTCTGGTCTTGGATAGGCGCACAATGAATGCCTTGACTGGGCAGGGAAATCTGTGAAACCTCAGAGGGCGGAAACTCAGGTCAATGTGTAAAGGTTCCAAAAGTGGGGAGGGGCCGCTACAGAAGAATGAGATTCCAGACCGAATTCGAGCGAACACTGAAGCCTTTGTAAATCATGGGGAATGTGAGAGAGTAACTCTTCACAAAAAGACAAAATGGCTCTGCACAGACTTAGGACAGACCTAAAATGTGTTGGCCTCAGCCTAGCTACACCCTTGCAGAGGCCGAGTTCATGGTCATTGGAAGATGGGCTATGAGAAAGCTGGGGCCATCTCTTCTTCCAGCACAGAAAACATGTTAGGACAAGGCTAAATGTTCAAGAAAGAACCTGGGCTGGTAAAGTGATGCTTAACCTGAAGAAAAGGCCCGGCTTGTCTCCAGCTATCACACATCCTGCACAGCCTCATTCACCCGGACGGGCCCGACTGCGGAGGGCAAAACTTAAGTCTCCCTACCCCGTGAAGCCTACCGGCTTGCACCTCAGCCGCAATTCTGCCAGCCACGGGCTCACAGAGGCACTGGGAAGATCCCCCGCAAATTCCACCCAGCGTGTATTTCCCCCTGTAGTTAGGTAGGGAAGCATTGCCCTAAACGTATGTTCACAAATATTCTTCACCATCCTCTTAGACACTAACTTCCCTGGCGGTCGATAATAGTTCAGGTTTAAAGCACGCCCCTCGTCTGAACCCTGACCCCATCTTTTACTGGCTGTGTCTTCCTGGGCGGGTTCTTTTCTTCTCTGGCTACCGGATTCTAAGTCTGTGTAGTTAAAATGGAGATGGTGGTCCCCATCGCCAAGGAGCTGCGAGAAGACTGTCAGAGCACAGTATGCAAAACCCTAAGCAGGACACAGCTCATCACTAGCACTTACAAACTGCTCAGCAGCAGCAGCCTTATCACTGAGCACTTCGGATTTCCTGAGAAGGCGTTTGGCTGGGCTGTTGCTTCTGAGTGTTTTCACACACGCTGTGAGGTTAACTCTCACTACAGCTCTGTGAGGTGACCTGGAAGGGCTGAGAGGAAGGTGGGCCAGCAGGCAATGTGCCCGTGGTAAGAGCATGAAGAGGACGTGAGTCTGGGGGATAGTGAGGGTAGGAGCGGGACAAGAGAATCTCTGAAGCTCATTGGTCAGTCACTGGAGCCAAGCAGTGAGCTCCAGGTGCAAAGAAAGCCCCTGTCTGAAAAAAAAAAAAAAAAATTAGGGTACAGAGATGGTAGTACCTCACTCAGCTCATGGGCACACAGGTACGCACTGGGGTGTGCCCACACGCGTACAGGAATACGAACACACACAGTCACCAAGTAATTCAAGTCGCTGGTAACACAGAACTACCGTTCAAATCCAGTCTGACATTATATGTGCAGAACAAAGCATGTTGACTGCATTTTGTTGTTGGGTTTTTTGTTTGTTTGTTCCTTTGTTTGTATTTTAGCTAAAAATGCACAAAAATGGGAATTTCAAGAAAAAAAGAGTAAAGCCCAGAGTGAGGCTGACCTCTCATGACAGTCCTTCTATGTGAGAGTCAACATATTTGAATGGTTTATTGTATTTAACATATTTAATGGTTTATGTTCTGCCATCACTCACTTTTCAAGTGTGGAAACATTTTCTTCCATCAAATTGCAGTGCTGCTGAAGGCTCCTGTTTTACTTAGTAA
>REGO01000553.1:660671-687270 GCA_010120015.1 Rhombomys opimus | reverse complement strand
AAAAAAAAAAAAAAGAAAAGAAACCAGAAACCTGAGCCAGGCACAGTGGTGCACGTCTTTAACTTCAGCACCCAGGAGGCAGAGGCAGGCAGATCTCTGGTTAGAAGCCAGCCTGGTCTACAGAGTGAGTTACAGGCAGCCAGAGCTACATAGTGAGACTGTCTCATAAAAAAGGAAGGAAGGAAACAAAGAGGAGCCTTGAAAATGGTGGCTTCTGTCACCTCTGCAACCCCAGCACTCGGGAGGCTAAGAAAGGACTGCAGGTGTGAAAGCCAGTCAGGATGACCACCACAAGGCCCTGTCTCAGAGAGAACAAACACCTACAAAAACCACATTCACGACATCCTGCCCTTACAAAACACTTGAACAGACTCTCTGCCATAAAAACAGCAGAGTAAAGAGGTAAGGGCTGTTCTGCATGAAGCAGGCATGACCCACAGGTTTTTGGCTCCCTGGGCACCAGCATTCTCAAACACGGGTGTTCTAAGGATCTCTTGGGCTCTCCCCATGCCCCTTGAGATGCTGAGCTGCCAGCTGCTCTGAATGGCTGCCTCCAAGTTTAACAAACTCATCTCCTTGAGACAAATTCCAGTGCCTGGAACACCGGAGAAACGGCCATCTACTGGTGTTCGGCTTTGACCGCTTGGTAAAACCTGCCACAGACCTGGGGGATTTAGCCCAGCCGCAGAACACTTGCCTGGCATGCGTGAGGCCCTGGGTCGGGTCCCCAACAGCCCTACGCCGAAGCAGAACAGGCCTCTGTGTGACAGACCAGCCACACTCAATACCAGCCAAGGCCTAGGAAGGAGGACGTCGGTGTTGTGGGGCGTATTTTCATGCAGCTCCGGTTTGTACTCACATTTTAGCACTTGAACCTCAAGGAAAAGTGACCAAAGTGTGGCAGTGTGTGAGCTGAGTGTGTGAGTGGCAGGAAAACAGACCTGACTAGACAGACAAGCTTAGCACAGAGCAAAGACAAGTAGGAACTAAAATAGTGTGTACATAAAGACTTGACCCTCATAGCCTCACTCCAAGGTTTATCACACACACACACACATGTGCGCGCGCGCGCACACACACACACACGCGCGCACACACACACACACACACACACGCGCGCGCACACACACACACATACACCTTTTTTAGTGGTCCAGGGCACAATTTTTTTTTTTTGATGTACATTTAAAGAAGATGGATGAGGATGGGGGCAGGCCATGAGAAAACACCCCAATGTGGTGTGAGGTTCCCATCCATGTTACACGTCTCCATCAGTCTAGCTCGTTGACAACATTGTGGAAATGTGAACCCAGAACCAGGAAGTCCTGTAGAAGTGTTCCTATCTAGATATCACAGCTAATCTCTCTAAATTCCAATTAATTCTAATTACGAATGTTTATTCTCTAAAGACTGTGGGGCCCGGGAGAGTGGAGCCAATAAATGAGTCCAATTGAAATCTTATGCCATCACCACTTTTATTCAGAGCATCAGACAATTTATGCTGAGGGTTAGGAAGAGCCAGGTGAGATAGGGCCACGGCCCACGGCATGGTGGAAGGGCCACGGCGTGGCGGGAGGGGGGGAGAGTTGACATATCCTTATTGGACCTGCTTGCCAGAGAATGAATTTTGGCTTTTGTCTCAGGAATGAGTCAGTGGCCAACAGGGGAAGAGGCCTTAGGGGCGGGGCCACAGTTGCCAGATGCCACGGGTGCCATGCCCCATCCTGTGCTGGCCATGTTCACTCCTGCTGGAGCCCCTCAGGCTGCCCTCAGTGGGCAGGCCACGCACAGTGGGCACAGTGGGCAGACCACTCATGGTAGACAGGCTGTGCACTGTGGACAGGCCACGCATGTTGGACAGACCACGAAGAGTGGGCAGGCCACACGTGGTGGACAAGCCGCGCACAGTGGACATGGTGAACAGGCCACGCATGTTAGACAGGCCACGAACAGTGGGCAGACTACACACGGTGGGCATGGTGGACATGACAGAGGTGGTGGACGTGGTGGACAGGTCATGCACAGTGGGGTGGACGTGCCGCGCGGGAAGAATGTGCCGCACACGGTGGACGTGGTAGGCAGGTACAGTGGACACAGAGGACAGGCCACGCATAGTGGACATACTACGAAGGGTGGGGTGGACGTGCCGCGTACGGTGGACGTGCCAAGCATAGTGGGTGATAGGCCACACATGGTGGACAGGCCCCGCACAGTGGATGTGGTGGACATGCTGTGTGTGTGGCCATGGTGGACAGGCCGCGCACAGTGGACATGCCGTGAACTGTAGGGTGGACGTGCCGCGCAAGAAGAATGTGCTGCACGTGGTGGACATGGTGGACGGGCCGTGCACAGTGGACATGGTGGACAGGCTGCACGTGGTGGATGTGGTGGATGTGGTGGCCATGGTGGACATGCCACCCACAGTGGACATGCTGAGCACAATGGGGTGGACGTGCCGTGCGGGAAGACTGTACTGCGCACGGTGGACATGGTAGGCAGGTACGGTGGACACAGGACAGGCCATGCATAGTGGACATACTACGAAAGGTGGGGTGGACGTGCTGCGTATGGTGGATGTGCTGCCAGTGATGGATGTGCCGCACGTGGTGGATGTGCCGCACGTGGTGGACACGGTGGACGGGCCGTGCACAGTGGACATGGTGGGCAGGCTGAACGTGGTGGACGTGGTGGACGTGGTGGATGTGGTGGCCATGGTGGACGTGCCACCCACAGTGGACATGCCGCGCACAATGGGGTGGACGTGCCGTGCAGGAAGACTGTACTGCGCGCGCGCAGTGGACATGGTAGGCAGGCACAGTGGACACAGGACAGGCCATGCATAGTGGACATACTACGAATTGTGGGGTGGACGTGCCGCGTACGGTGGATGTGCTGCGAACGATGGATGTGCCTCGAGTGATGGATGTGCCTCGGACGATGGATGTGCCGCACGTGGTGGATGTGCCGCACGTGGTGGATGTGCCGCACGTGTTGGATGGGCCGCACGTGGTGGATGTGCCTCATATGATGGATGTGCCGAGCGTGGTGGATGTGCCGCGTACGATGGATGTGCCGCACACGGTGGACATGGCTCGCATGGTGGACATGGCGGACAGGTCATGCACAGTGGACATGCCACAAGCCGGGGGGTGGACGTGCAGGGCATGGTGGACATGGTAGGCAGGCCACGCAGTGGACATGCCACCCACGGTAGACATGCCGTGAACTGTGGGCTGGACGTACCGAGAACAGTGGGGTGGATGTGCCTCGCAGGAAGAACGTGCTGCGAGAGATGGACCTGCCACGTACGGTGGACATGGTGGACAGGCCGCACACGGCGCACAGGCCGCACTCAGCCATGTGCGGCAAAACCACGTTTTCTTCATGGGGGCATATAAACACATAATGACAGCCAGCCACAAATAATGTGAAGTAAACTCACTCCTCCCCACCACGCCTGGGAGAGGCGCATTCCAAGAACAAATCCGTGTTCTGAGGAAACTAAAGTCACAAGGCTATTGTTATGGTTTTGTGGGGCTGTTGTTTGGTTGGTTTTTCAAGGTTTCTCTGTGTAGCTCTGGCTGTTCTGGAACTCCCTTTGCAGGCCAGGCTGGCCTTGAACTCAGAGATCTGAGTGCCTCTGCCTCACGAGTTCTGGGATTACAGGCCTGAGCCACTGCTACCCGGCCTCTTGTTTTCCTGGCGCTTTCTCATGGGCCCTCAGAATTCTCCTCACGTTACTCCGTTCTTGGACTTTTCTTACTCCTACACGCCTGGTCCGTGGAGTGTTTGGGTGGGAAGCGTGCAGACCTCAGCTGCAGTGGCCAGCACGTCCAGCCTTGACCAACTGCACTGTCACTTCCCTCCGTGCCTCACGGCCAAGCGACAACCCCAACGCCAGCTCACACATGCCTGAGAGGGTAGCAGGGCTGGCAGTGAATAGGGGCCAGAGAAGCCTGTTATGTCTATACCTGGGTAACCAGACATGACAGTGATAGTCCAGAAAAGGAGAACTTTCCATCCAAGCCGGTGGGGTTGGGGGGAAAGAAAGAAGGAAAATGAAAAAGCTGATATTTGAGAAACATGAGTGAATGAGGAACCCTGCCACATTCCTTCCTGCTCCTGTGACTTCCCCGTGTTAGCCAACAATGAGCTAGAAGGCCAGGGCAAGAGGGCTCGCCGTGGGCTCTCGGACTCCGTTCTTCCTGACTTGGGGTGTGTTGGTTAAGATATGAACTGATTAAGTCCAGAAGAGGAACACAAACGAACAAATAAATACCCAACTTGGGTGCAGCTGATGTAACAAGATAGGAGGCCTGTGTAAGAAGTGGAATTGACTTTCTCCAAACAACTCCTAAGTCTGAGGTTTGGTTAAAAATTTACACCCACATAAACAAAACATCTGGCTCTGCTATTTGGTCCCTGCTGTAATACTTGACATAACAAAACAGAGAAAACTTTGAATGTTTTCTCAAACTGAAGAATATTCAATTTAGACTCCCAATATATGGCTTCTTCAATGGACCAAGCTGCAATGCAGTATTGATTTGATGGAGCCTCAATTTCAATGATGTCTGCCTCAAAATGGCTCCAAATGATTTCTGTACTGCAAAATAAAGCCAAACTCTGGGGGGGGGGGAAGTGGAATTGAAGTTTGTAGTTTGGGAAGTTCCACATATAATAAAATGGTCCTAATTTCCATTTAAAGCTGGCAGATGAGAGATGGTGAAAATCCACGCTATGGGTTTAATTGTCAGTCTTTTCTACAGAATAAGTCAAAATCAGGTGTGGGGGGGGGCTTTGGACACCGCGCTTTGTTTTTGAGACAAAGTCAAATGTACTTCAGGCCGACCTCCAACTCAGTGCATAACTGAAGATAACCTTGAATTCCTGGTCCACCTACTTCCTCTTTTGTCGTCATTTCCATTTTGATTGCTGTGTGCCGCTTGCCCTTTTTGTTGTTGTTGAAGTTGTTTTTTTTTGGTTTTTTTTTTTTGGTTTTGTGTTTCGTCGTCTACCTTAACTTTGAACACCTGGGCTCAAGCTCCGCCTCACCCATTCAGGCTCAAACTCCTGCCTCACCCATTCAGGGACCTAAAGTATGCACCCAAGCACTTGAAGACCTCTTCTGGTTCTTTTACTTATTTGTGAGGCCTGGGCTGGGCTCATACTCCTCTGCACGTGTGGAGGTCAGAGGCCGAGTTGAGAGAGTCAGTCTGCTCCGTCTACCACCTGGGTCCTGAGGAGCAAACACAGGTCATCAGGACTGGCAATAAGAGCCTTAACCTGCTGAGCTGGCTCGATGGCCCTGATGGTCCCTTGGTCCCTTTGGAAGGGGACCCACGTCTGTATTTCCCACTGGCAGGTGCAGAGCTGGCATGGGGGACTAGTAGGCATGTGGCCCACATGCTCTGGGCCTGTTTAGAGGCTTTTTAGAATCTGACTCCGACCGGCCCCTCACGCTCACCCAGCCCCTTCCCACTTGGGCCGTTTTTGGGCTCTCGCCAGCCTCGCCCCTTCGTGGCTCTTTTCTGTGAGATACCCTTCTGAGGGCATGTACATTTTTGCCCAGTGCTTGCCCTGACTTAGAGGCTGTGCCTTTTATTTCTTGTAGTCATGGCCTCTTTCCTCTCTAGTCACCAGATCTTCCTCGGGCTTCGTGCTCAGTTTACATGGATACAATCCAGTCATTTCCCTAGTTGGCTGGAGCTCTGAGGGTCTTCAGAAAACTGGTGGGGCTGCAAGTGTAGCTCAGCGTTGGGATGACAAGACCCTGGGCGTTATCCCTAAGCACCAAGGAAGGAAGGAAGGGGTGAAGGAAAAGGGGAAGGAAAGGAAAAAGAAAGAAATACTGTAATATTTTAGGATCTTTCCCTCCTCCAGCAGACTATGTGGCAGACGTGTCTTCCTGTCCCTACTCTGATCTGTCCTCAACCCTCTGCTCTGCACTCTTCTCTACTGACTGCTTCAAGGCACACCGTTTCTTGCATGCCAATTACTCCCACCTGAAACAGAAACCTTGACTCTCAGATTTAATGTTTTAACACAGATTGTTCTTTTCCCTGAAACATCAACCCCAAAGTTTGCAAAGACCCCTCTGATGGTTTTGTCCAAAGACAGACATCATTTCTGGTCAAATTCTCCATGCTAGTTAGTTTTTGTCAACTTAACACAAATTAGTGGGAAGAGATATTCTCCATTGAGGAATTGCCTCCATCACGTTGGCCTAAATTGCTATGTCTGTGCGGCATTTTCTTCACTAATATTTGATTTACTAGGGGCACACCCCCTGTGGGTAATACCACCGCTGGGGCAGGTGATCCTGGGTGGTAGTATAAGAGCAGACTGGGCAAGCCATGAGGAGCAAGCCATGGACTCTACTTCAGCTCCTGCCTCCTGGTCCCACACTGACTTCCTTAGTGATGGACTGTGATGAGGAAGTATAAGCCACATAAATAAGCCCTTCCCTCCCCCCAGTTGGTTTGTGCCAGCGTTTTATTGGAACATCAGAAATAAGCCTAAAACACACACACACACACAATAAAGTTACAAAGAGTAAGTTCTTTTGGTGTTATTGATTTTGTGGGTTTTGTTTGTTTGTTTTATTTTGTTATTTGACAGGGTCTAACTATGGAGCTTTAGCTGTCTTGGACCTCAATCTGTGATCCAGGCTAGCCACAAACTCACAGAGATCTGCCTGCTTCTGCCTCCCGAGTGCTGGGATCTACGCCAAGCAAGAACGAGTTCTTTAGAGCACGACTGAGCTGCCAAACAAACAGATCTTCCAGTGACTCTTCCATGGTCGGGTCAAAGTCCTGCTTCCTCTTACTTGCTTGTGGGCAGATGTCCTAGCCTCACTTCTGCCTTTTGGCTCCAGTCCGGCCCTGACTTGTTCATTCCTCAGCATGCTCTTCTCCAGCTTCTATTGACACAGCAGCAAAGCTGCTCCTATTTCCCTCTCTTAGAACCTCATAGGAGGAAGTAGTGTGAGGGCGTCAAAGAAGGTCACAAGCTCAAGTGAAGTAGTCACTTCACTGAGAGTTTTTGTTGTTGTTGTGTTGAGTTCTTGTCCTTTTTAGTGCTAGGATCGACCATAGGGCCTTTCCCATGCTAGGCCAGTGCTTTGCCGCTGAGTTTTCCCAAGAAAACCCCAGTCCTTTAATTTATTTTATGGGTACCGGGTTGTGTCCACTCTGGTGCCCTGCACATGCCGGAAGACAGTGCTGAATCCGTAGAAGCTGGAGTCACAGCCGGTTGTAAACTGCAGAGTGGGTGCTAGAACAAGGGTCCTCTGCAAGAGTAGCTGATGCTTCCAGCCCCCGGGCCTTGGCAAAGCCTTTGATTTGCTTTCACCGGCTCCCTCTACCAGCTCAGGTGGGATACTTAGAAGAGACCTTAATTTACCTTCTGTGATTTTTCTCAACAACTTTTAAGTTTAGTGGGATCTTAAGGAGGGCAGTAGTGTTGTTTTCAATACCAAATTGTAGATAAAGAAATCAAGGTTTTCAGAGATTCTGAATACTTTTCCTTGGAAGGCTCTCTCTGTTTCTATGTAGCTTGGGGGTGGGGGTGGGGGTTGCCTCACAAACTGACAGGGTTCTGAGTTCAAGCCCAAGTACCAAAGAAAAACAACAAGAAGCCTGCTTAAGGCTACGCAAACAAGTCATTCTCTTTCCCCCTGAGCTGTTGCAGTATAAGCCATCAATCAGGGCCAGGGAGACAGCTCAGGAGTTAAAAACGCCTACTGTGAAGCCTGAGGCCCCGAGTCTGATCTCAAGAGGAAAAGGAGAACTGACGCTGTCAGGTGTCTGAGTTCTGTGCACTTGCCAAGCTATGCACAGTTGACACACACAAAATAGATCAGTGTTACATTTTTAAAATTCACTTTTTGAATCCCAAATATGATTATGATCCCAGAACCCAAAATTATGTGTTCCTTGAAAGAGAAAGAAAATACAAAGGCAAGTAGGGAGGAAAATGGAGAAAGAAGAGGGGAGGGAGGATGCAGAGGTCCAAGCCAGCCAGGACTATAAAGTGAAATGTCCCAAAACACACACTAGATGATAGATAGATAGATAGATAGATAGATAGATAGATAGATAGATGGATGGATGGATGGATGGATGGATGGATGGATGGATGGATGGATGGATGGACTGACTTTGTTGGTCAGTTTTGTTGTAGTTTCTGGATCAAAACTTCAGCCCACTGACAGTCTGTGGAAATACACTGCACTAACATAGCTGCCTTCTTGGTACAGACTTCTCCCAAACTGGCTATGGCTTTGCATATCCAGCTTCAGGCCAGCCAGCCAGCATTAAGTGACATGCCCATCTCCGCATCCCTGTAAAAGAGCCTGCGCGGGGCCCTCCTCTGGACGAAATCTGAGTCAGCAAGCGGTCCAGCGCCCCCCACCCCACCCCGCAAGCGCACACAGGGTTTGCAGTGACTGCTCCAAGCAGGACCGGGGACAATGGTCCTGTGGGAAGCCTGGCGGTTGTGTGAGGACCCGGGGGTGGGGGTGGGGGGGTAGATGGGGGGGACACCAGGCGCAGGAACAGGAAGGCCGAGATTACAGTCCATTTTACAGCTCTCTTTTGAAGTTGCCGGAGCCAGCTCGGGAAGCCCTCCGGCTGCGAGCACGCTGATCAAAGGTCCCTCTGAGGGCTCAAATTAACACGGAGCTGGCGAGCCCGCGCAGCACCTGCGCGCGAAGAGCAGCGCCACCGCGAACCGGATCATCTTGCCCAGAGGTGAGCCTCTCAGAAAGCTTGCCCAGGCCGATTACCCTGGTTCCGCCTGGGGAGGGGAGGGGCGTGGTCTGTTTTCTTTGCATAAAGGTATTTGTTGATTTTTAAGGTTGGTCTTAACACCACTAGACCTCCCCGGCTCTCTTCAACGCGCGTCCCCTTTGCAAAAATGGATGGATGAGTTGTGGATGGGAGAGGGAGGGATGGCTTCATCATAAGCCCCGTAAGGCAGCGGGGTCCCCTTGTCTCTACTAAAAGCCAGAGTATTAATAGAGAAAAGATGAGAGCAGAATTAGAGGATGAAAACAGAACAAACTCACCGGAGAACAAAGGCTCAGACAGCTGACGCCTGGAAGAGAAAATGAGAAGTGTTGAGCTGTTGGGCGAGCGTTAGTACTTACACCAAGAAGGCAGAGTTCACTCACTAGAAGCCAGAAGGATGTGCCAGGGCCTCCTGCAAGTCTCCCATCAACACGAAAAGGGGTGGAGGAGGACAGAGGGTAACTTGGCAGGCAGAAAAATAGAGCTATTTAGGAAATAAAATTGTAAAACAATCATTTGCCAAGGCAACTCCAAAATCTTTATGAAAGAGTGTGGGGTGTTTTTGTGCCTTTGTTGTCTTCTTGAGTTATTGCTTTGCAAGTCGTTTGGTTTCGAGTGCACACACAGCGTGAGTGTGCAGGATCCGCGGTGACCGAGGGCCGCGTTCCAGCCAGTAACCGCAGACAAGCTGAACCCTGGGAGGCAGTCAGCACTATCCCAGCAGTACCACCTGTCACTGGGGTTGCGAAGTCTCCACAAGGAGCTCAATAAATACAGTGAAATAAATGCTAACAGAACGTGTTCAGGTTTCTGCTTTTAAATTAATTTGAACCTTGGACCCTGTGAAAGCACAGAATCACTGACCCTAACCCCACCTCTTAATCTGACATTTCACTATCCTGGAGTTACAGAAAATATTAGAAAATTTCTACAGTTAGAGTTTTAAAGTTTATAAAGTCCTTACAAAAACGGTGAAGAAAAAACTGCACATATTTGTGATATCTTGATCTGTGATATAAATTGTGAAATGATTGGATTGAGGTAATTTACATAAAGATTATTAAATTAGAATAACTTAAATGGTGTTTTTGATTGTGTAGATTTGCTGTGCACATAGCCTTCTTTTTGGTTGTATTACAACCAGATGAAGCTGTCATAAGTTCCAAATATTCTAATTACAAAATGAATTTTGGGAGGGGCCTAGGAGAAGAAGAGGGAGGGAGGGTGATGAGAAGAAGAGATTGGGAGGGGATGGGAGAGGGGGCTACAGCTGGGATACAAAGTGAATAAACTGTAATTAATAAAAATAAAATTAAAATAAAAAACAAAATGAATTTAATCCAATTTAGTCTGGCCTAATTTTTGTTCTTTTGTGGCGTTTTGTTTGTTTGCTCTTACTGAGGTTGGAAGCCAGGGGCTTGCTCTTCCAATTGAACACTTGTTTGGTTTTTGGGATGGGGCCATAAACCCCTGCTGTCATGTGTAATGTGTGGAGCTCCTTTATCAAAACCATCTCAACACAGTACTACACAATCATGGTGTCACTTGTTTACCTTCATGATCTGTGGCTGAGTGAGAGCCGTGACTCAGCATGGCTACCCAGACTGGCAGGGTCTTCAGCAGCTGAGACACCAGGAGGATCAGAAATGCGATTCCACAGAATATGTTCTGCTTTCAAATCACAGGTAGGCCAAAAACTGTAAATTAACCACCATGAATCAGCACCCATCTTTAAAGTGCTCTCTCTTGAGGTGTGTATATCCCAAGACACCTTTTTGGATACCTGAGGTCATTGGTAATCATTGAATGCTGTCATATATAACCACTTTTTCCAAACTATGTACACACAAGTATCGACTGCCCTTTATCTTAGCTAAGTACTTGTCACGTGCAGCTTGTGGTGGAATGGCCAGCGTAAGCAAGAACTTGTTTCCTCCTCAAGCTTCACAGGTGGATGTGATCTTCCCTTAGACCTGACCAGCCACAACATATGAATTTTTGTTCACCTTATGGAACTTGCACCTTTTCACTCTCAGGAAGAACTCTAACTACTCTCTAACATGCTAATTGCCATCATGACTCTCTGCACTTGCATTCTTGTATTATGAACACTAGCACTGGAGGCCATTGGTCCATTCAGTAACCAACAGGCAGGCAGGCAGAGCATTCCCTGTATAGACCAAAGGGTGAGTCACATGCTAAGACTGCACGAGATTTCATCATGCTATTCAGAACAGCTCGAAATTTAAAACATGAGTTGTTTACTTCTTGAATTTTCCATGTAATAATTCCTAGTCCTTGTTTGGCCCTGAGTAACTGAAACCCCGAGAAAGTAGATAAGGGAAAACTAGCATATATTGGCTTTCCATGGAGTCATTCAAATAAACTTCAAACCAAAGTTCATTAGAAAGAACTTAAAGCTACAAAAATATTATGAGGCCAGGTGATGAGACAGATAAAACCAGAACAACTCTGTTTAATTTCAACTGATGATTTCACATTAAAACTTACATGGAGAAAAACATACAGCTTTAGGATATATAAACATATATATATCCTATAATTTCAGATAACTGTCCCAATATAAATTTGAATGATCTTATCAAATGTCAACATATTCAAGTTTCAGTAACTTTATTTATAAAGATAATAGCGAGCTAGTGCCATGGCTTCAAGAGGAAGAGCTCTTTCTCCTCACCAAGCCTGATGATGGAGGTTTCTTTAGAAGGAGAGAACTGACTCCCCCCAAGCTGTCCTCTGACCTCCAGACATGTGGGGTGGCCCACACAGGTGCACGCACACACATCCCACACAAAATTAAAAGAAGTGAAAAGGAGCTTGAAATGTTTTTGTAAAGCAGAAAAGCTTGTCAGGCTTCCTAGGCTGACGACTGTCTCCTGAAATCTCTGCACGGTTTTGCTTTTACTTACCTGTGTGTGCTGTTTGCTAAATGCCTGCCTGCAACGCTCTCAAAAAGCCAGGTAAGTTTCCATTACGGGAGCTGAGTCATGTGCAAGTCAGCCTCGAGCTACCCAGGCTTGCACCAGCCACTGGTATTGGTAAAACACTTCATTCAGAAACCCTGTTTCCTTGACATTTGCTAAATCTCTGTAAAACTTGCCCCTCTTACTCATCAACTGATCTGGCTTACCCTTGTTTGTCTGCTGTGCTGCTGTGACCATTGGCCCTAAGCTATATCCGAGAAGCAGTTGTTGAGAAGCAGTTGTTGAACGTTCTCTTTTCAACCTCCGAATCATAAAACCCAGCCCACAGGGCAGCCTGTTTTTAATTACAGGTCCTGATTTTCAGTGGTCAAGACTCAACATATTCTCCCGTTAATGACCTTAATAAGATCTAAAACTCTGATCTTAACACATTATTATTATGATTATTATTATTATTTTGGTTCTCTGGCCCTCTTCCAAAGATACGAATTAATTTGGGGGTAGATAAAAATGAATGCCTACCTTCCTGCAGCGTTTTCAGGGCTAACAGGGGTGTGGCTTCTCAAGGGCCATGTGACTCCCATCTTATGAGGCCAGTGACACATATCCAATTTCTAATTAGCTGAGCAGCGGTGGCACACGCCTTTAATCCTAGTGCTTGGGAGGCTGCGCCAGGTGACTCTCTGTGAGTTTGAGGCCAGCCTGGTTTACAGAGTTAGTTTTTAGCAGCCAGGGCTACACAGAGAAACACTGTCCTAATTGCAAACTCCAATACCCTGCTTGTGTGTGTGTGTGTGTGTGTGTGTGTGTGTGTGTGTGTGTGTGTGAAGGCCTTTAAGGGGCTGGCGAGACGGCTCAGCAGTTAGGAGCACCTGAAGAGGACCTGGATTCAGATTCAGGCAACCGCAGGATCTTAGTGCTGTTTGTAACTCCAGCTCCAGGGGACCTGACAATCACTTCTGAAATCCTTGAATGCCAAGCATACAGACAAAACGCTTTTAGGCACAAAAGAAATCTTTAAAAGGAAAGAAATGATCAAAACTGGGTGTGGTGGTGGGCGACTGTAATGAAGAGGCTGAGGCAGGAGGGTACGTCTAAGCTGCTCTGGGGTTTTCAAGGTAGCCCTGCCCCTTCCTCTCCCACATTCCAGTTTCCAGGAATGGCGGACTCTTTTCTAGACTAAGGCGCTCAAGGTTGACAGTGATAAACTAGGAGCAGAATGTTTAACAAATAAAGATCTGGTTGAGTCAGACTGATGGCACAGCCTGTGACCCTAGCCTGGGAAGCAGGATGCTGACTTGAAGGCCAGGGAGTTAGAGACCATTCCTGAGCAAATAAGACTTTCTCAACCGCCCTTCTAAAAGTAACCGGGCAAAAGTGGGTAGAAACTGTCTCCCGTGAGGGACGGTAACTTAAAGATATAGTTGTTTGTAACCCCAGTCTTCATAGGCCTAGCAGTGGTTGAGGACTGCAGCCTCCATGGCTTAAGGTGTCATGGAACAAAGCTTGAGCCCTGCAGTTTGCTCTCTAGGGCTCAATTCCAGAACTTACACGCACACATGCAGGCAAAACACTCTGAGATATAAAGTAAGTAAATTTTAAAACATTATTTTTAACCTGTCATGCAAAGACTTGGGAGTGGACAGAGTAGAGGTTCTGAAGGGTTTGGGAGATGCTGTACAAAGAATACTGTTGCAGGGACAAGTCCCAGCCTGTGCCAGGGAGAGTACAGCTCTCAGCAGGACAGTGAAAGAGTAGGTTCAGGCTTCAGCTGCAACCAGGAGAACTGCCCGAAGACAAAAAACAAAGCAACAAACAAACAGAAAACCAACTCTTCAGAGGAATGTCATAGAACTGAGTATTTAATCATGTCACATCCACAATGTCCAGTGTATAGTATAAAACACACACACATACAAAACAAACGAACCAAACAAAAAACCCAGCTGGACCTCAAAATTCACCTCCTACTGAAGTAAAAGGCTTAGTCTATTAAGACACATTGTAACTGGCAGACAGTTGTTTTAAGGTTGCTGATCACAAATGGTATATAAGCTGGGGAGATGGCTCAGTGGATGAAGCATTTGTCACGTACGGGGTTCCGAACCCCAGCACCCACCGTGAAAGCCAGCTGGGCATAGCAGCCCAGCTGTAATCCCAGCGCTCAGGAGGCAGAGCAGGTGATCTTCAGAACAGTGCTGAGGGAGCTCCAGGGTCAAGAAGAGCGCCTGCCTCAGTGAACACTTAACTGTTAACGTCAACCTCTGGCCTACCCACACCACAAAGGAGAGAGAAAAAAAAGACAGAAACAGCTTACTTGGAAATAATATATAATTAATAAGCCAGTAAGAGATCACAACGGAATAGAAATGGCTTTTCAAAAACAAGAATAAGGCTGGGTGTGGTGGTGCGCTCTAATACCAGCACCCAGGAAACAGGCAGGACAACCACTTCAAAAATCAAAGAATCATACGGGAGGCTGGGATGTAGCTCGGTGGTGAGGTACTAGCAGAACATGGGTGAAGCCCTGGGAGTCCCAAATTCCAAATGAGAATCTATATGTAAAAAAAAAAAAATACAACTCAAAACGTCCTGGGATAGGCCCAGCAGCAGACTAAAGACAGAGAGTAAGCTGAAAATTACTGAGATGAATTACTGAGTTTGAAACATAGTAAATATACAAGCCTTATGAACATGTAAGTCAATCCTGGGTGATCTAACAGAGCTTTATTAGCATTTTAGGGGAGAAGAAAACAGCAATTTTATTTTAAAAATCAGTGGCCAAAACTTCCCTGATTTTGTGTAAAACTAATAAAAAGGGAAGCAAACTTCAACAACCGAGATGGTCAATGAACTCCAAGACAATAGAGCAAACAGGACCTAGAGTGAGAGCTCACCCGCCAGAGGACCCAGGAGAAAGGGGTCCCAGTGAGGTGTTTAGGGATGGAAGCTCTGGGAGAGATTAAGGAATTCCAGCTCAGGAATTCACACCAGGATCTCAGTGTGAGGCCTGGGAATGGTCAAACCTGGCCGGAAAACCCGTCGCTGGTTAGTCACAGTAAAGGTGAAAGGATGATGGTATAATGATGGTTTTGAGGACTATTTTAGGCTTCAGTCATTTTGGTTTGTTTTTCCGGGCAAGGTTTCTCTGTGACAGGAAATTCTAAATCCAAAAAGGAAAAAGCTCAAGGTACCTTAAGGGGTAGGTGTGTGTCATCTCTGCTTGATCTAAGAGCCCTGGGAAATGCTGAGTGTGCTGTTATGGTGCTCCCAAGGGAGAATTCCAGAGGATCTCACCATGCACTATTGAGTTCAGACTCAGTAGACTGTAGGGAGTGAATGAAGTCCCTGGTGGCTGTGTGTTGTTGACGTGGACTTGTCAGGGGCCCCAGTGCCTCAGCCCCTGGTCTGAAGGGAAGCAAAGCCTCTGTCTTGCCTGATTGGGGCAGTGTTGGCGTGAATGAAAAAAAAAAACAAAAAAAAAAAACAACGAAACGAGAACTCCACCCAGTCACACTAAGGCTTGACTGTTCTTTTGGAATTGCTTGTAAGGACAAAAGAAATGACAGCAGGTGTCATCGCCAACAGACTAGGGACAGAGGCTATGTCTTTACACGCCAAAGGAAAACAAGTAACAACCTAAAATTCTCCATAAGTGAAAGCACCCTTCCAAGACAAAAGTAAAACGAAGTAAAGTTCAATAGAAAAAAATAAAATGTTCTCTCTACAGGTGAGCCCTGAGCTTAGGTTAGTCAAACTGGTTTCCATCGAACCGTTTCACACGGCAGGCCTTTAGGAGATTCCTCAGGCTTCCGGGGAATGACACCGGACGTCTCTTGAATCTACAGGAAAGAATGGAAGGCACTGGACAGACTTCTAAACTGAAGATGCACGCTGTGCTCCCTGCAGCCACTCAGGTAACAGTAAAGCTGAGTGCCTTTGATTGCAGAACTTGGGAGGCAGACGGAGGGGATCTCTACAAGTTCAAAGTCAGCATGGTTTGCTTAGTGAGCCCAAGAAACACAACTAAACTAACTAGTATAGTTCATAACTGAAAAAAAAAAAAAAAAGCTAGAAAATACCAATTAAATTGAAATATGACAAAACGGAGGCCAAAAAAAAAAAAAAAAACCCACAACAAAAACAAAGGCAGGGAAAAAACAAACATACATACATCAACAGATAACTGAGCTCAGCGGTGGCAATGTATTGGGTGTAAAGTACTAAACATACTGATTCAAAGGCAGAGGCTTAAACGAAAGACCCCATGATATATGCTCTGTAAGGTGGTATTTAAACACAGACGTTTAAAAGTAAACAAATGAGAAGCAAAAGGGTCATTTCCATTCAGCTTTGACAGGAAAGTTTGAGTCAGTGTCTTCAGTAGGCCAGGCCGGCCACGTCCACGGCGTAGCAGAGCACAACTCTGAATACAGGCTGGGATTACAGGTATGTGCCATTTTGCCCAGTTTATGTAACAGGACGACAGAACCCAGTCAACCACAGGCTAGGCAAGCACCCTGCCAACTGAATTACTCCTTATGTCCATGAATAACTTTGTTTTAAGTAGGAGTCTCAAAATGTAGCCCAGTAGGGCTTTAACCTTCTGACTTTCCTGCCTCTTCAGTGCTGGGATTACAGGGTGTCACCACGCCAGGCCGATATGAAAGCATTTCAATTCCATGTTTCAAAATATTGGCTTTTATTTACCATATATCAGCCTCTAGCCTTCGGTCACCTCCCTCCCCAGCTCGTTTTTTTGGGGGGTGGGGTGGGGGGTCCTTTTCACTTTCTTTTAATGTGAGCAGCACCTTAACGTGGACAGGCAGTCAGGATTTATATAGCAAATCTTGTGACCTTTGATCCAGCTTTGAAGTAGGCATACTTCTTTACCTGCCCTCATTCATTCGTCATGTGGTCAAGTGACCCTGGCAGAATGCAGCTGGAAGACCTTCGCTTTGTCTCACTACTAGGTTTTCACTGTGGGTTTTTCTGTTTCACTTACGGAGTAACTCCTTGAGTGTATCTTTTCCTGTCTACAGCTGTGACTTTCCACACTTAGGCAAACCTGACTATGTAAGAGTTTCCTACTCTCTGAAATGGCACGTGGGCTACCGTGCACCCTCCACTCACAGCCGTGGGGGCTTTAACAACAAAGGAACCTCACACTAAGCATCACTTTGTAAGAATGATTCTGTGGATGTGACAAGGGGAAGGACCGCAACCAACTCCCCTCTGGCCGAGCAGGCTTTGTAAGGAGATTTCTATCCTAACAGACTCCCCTTGTACATGGACCTTGGGAAGTTCAATAAACTCAAAATCCTATCAAAGGCAGGGCCTTCTTGGTCATGTCCACCGTTAGGGAAGGCTTCTGCATTTGAGTGTAGCACTCGTTTGCCGAGAAGTGGCCTTTGTAAGTAAGAGCCTTTTCCTAAAGGAGGAAAAGGTTAGACAGGTGAAAAGGGCTTGTACTGGCTACTTGTAAAGAGGTTAGCTATGACCGGGTGCCTGAAGCCTTTCCCTTAACACCCAGCCTGTCTGAAGTACTTGGCAGCTTACTGTTGATGCAGGGATGAAGTGAACACTGACACCACGATGCAGCTTGCCGTTCATCTCTACGCAAAGAACGAAAGGCAGGCTCCCCCTCCAGTCAAGAGTAAACACCACGCATCCTGCTTATTCATCCTGGCTTGCTGTCCACAGCTCTTCAAAGCACACACACCCCCAAGCCACTCTGCCCTGCCCGTTTCCTGCTCATAGCAGAGCTGTATTCCTACTGGGTTCTAAGGGCTTCCTACAAGAAAACGCTCTTCATTGCAATAACTTTTAAAGAAAATACTTTATTACATCATGAAAAAGGTATTCAACAACTAGATTCATACTTGCTTGAATCTTAAAAAAAAAAAAAAAAAAAACTGAAAGTTTATCCGTTAGACTGTATGTGGGCATCCTGATCCACATGGGAACAGAAAGATGCTAGCTAGGGCCTTCTACGTATTGCACAGTCTTAAAAAAAAAAAAATTAAAAAAACATCACAAAAAAGGAGTGGGGAGAAGATCACATGATATTGGGAACCATCTCACATTGTAAAAAAAATTCTACCAAGAAACATTTTAAAAAGAAAACCCTTTGTTTCTACAGTAGCTTTAGTCTGTAGTTCCTGGAATGACTGTATTCCATTGAAGACATCTTAGTAACAGGAAGCTTCGTCCGAGCAATCCCATGTGCAAATATTAATAGAAAAATATATAAAATAATGCATCTCTTGCTATCACCCCCGGCAATCAGGACCATACTTTGGAGAACTGTTTTAGCTGGAAAACGATTAAGCTGTGAGTTTGGCCTGGAGCTCCATCTCTGCCGCCCGTTTGAGAGCAACATCCACTAGAAGCTGGAATCCGCTAAAATCCTGGTTGAGGTCGGGCGGAGTTGGGGGAGGAGTGTTGAAAAGACCGCTCTGAGGGTTTGGACTCGGTCCAGATTTGCAAGCGTCCTCTGGGTACATGAGAGAGGTGTCTGTAAAGTTGCTGGCCGCTATTTGCTGTACATCTGTGCTCTGTCCCACACCAACCGGCTGGCAGAGAGAGAAAGGCCCATCTTTCAACGCAGTCACAGTGGTATGGCAGATCACTGACGGGCGAGCCAAAATGGATCCTGGGGAGGAAGGTTTGGGAGACGCTGGCCTCCCTAGGGTTGGGCTGGGTCCAGCTGAGCAATGAAACGGGCTCTCTTCTAGAGCTGGCATGAAGTTTTTGATACTACCTATTGCAGCTTCCATAGAGCTAGCTTCTGAAATCTTGGCCCCACGGCGGGAAATCGTGAACTGATTTGGATCTTTGCCATCCTTTCTCAGCATGTCAGGGAGGAGCCTGCGGCGGGCGTTGATGAACCAGTTACAGACCTGAAATCACACAGGGTCTGCTTCAACACTTTCTCAGTTCACTTGACAAACAGGTTCTGAAAACGGGTGCCTGACTTCAAGGAGGCATAAAAGGGCTTATGTGGGACTAAAGGAGGGAGGTCAGCGACAGAGCATTTGCCTACCATGTGAGGGGCCCAGCAATGACTTAAAAACAACAACAAAAAGCAGCTTCCCTGGACTTACAAGCTATTGTATTAGGAGGCCTAAGAAGCCAGTCATAAGCACAAATTTGCTTTGGAGGTGGCATCATCCAGAAACCTTTCAAGAGCAAGGAAAAGGTACAGAATCTCAAATACCTGAGAATAACTTTAATGAAGGTTCACCTTTAAGTCTGTTTCAACCTACTACCTACTGCCCTAGCATTCAAGTTAATCAACTACAGGAAAGCCTTTCCTGTATAAAAGAGGCCACACCCCCAGTAACTGATCTCTCTCAGTTCAAATGACTGTGTCAACAGACACAACATGAATTACCTCACTGAGGTCTGTCCTTGTTTAAATATCAAACCAGTTTCCTGGGCAATAGAGTAAGGTTTAACCTCCTTTTCAATCGGCAGGGCATAGGTTCTTTTGGGCATTGAAGGAAATGCTTCCTGACAGATGAGTGTCAAGTGTTTCTGTCCTCTATAAATAGCCAATTATTAGCTTTTCACACTATAAAGTTCACAATGAAAGATCCTGTTTCTCTCTCTCTCCTAGGTGACTAAGGGAAGAGCATGACACACAGGAATGCTGAAAGATGTCTAATGATGAAGGAAAAAGTGTACACATAGGTTAGGGGGCAGAGCTTGAACCCTGGGTTGAGGTGAAATTCTGGCACTAACCTCTATCTCTTTCCTTACCTGTAGCGTGGACAGGTGGGTCTGCTGCGAGAGCAGTGCTTTCTCGTGCTCTGAGGGGTACGCGTTGTATCTGTGCTCATACAGCCAGTCCCGCAGGATTTGGACCGACTCCTTGGGCAGGTTGCCTCTCCTCCTTCTCTTGCCTGAGGCTGCTGAAGAGGAAAGGTCCAGGGGAATGTCCATGCTGTCTTCATCCTCAGTTTCACTGCCGGATGCCGCAACAACGCCTGAGAAAGGACAAAGGCCCACTGTCACTTACTTTGTCAGCATCTGAAAGCTCATTCATTTGCTTAGACTATTCTGTGTCCTTGTGTTTTCTCAACTTCTGAATGTGAAGTTTTCAGTCTTGCTGTTGCAGGTTGGGATTTAAGCTCCCTCCCTCCCTCTCTCTCCTTACAGGGAGTGAGCTATTCCACCTGAGTCAGGAAGGATGCCAGGCAGTGTGGAAACATATCTCACAAGCTTGTCTTTGAGGCCTTTCTCCTTTCATGAAAGGCTTTCCATAAAAGCAAGCACTGTGCATTTTTATATACTTCAAGGTTTTCTTGGGTAGTCAATTAGATATGACCCGAGAACACTACCCATCAGCCTTTAATTCTTACATGACAAAGAAAATTGAATATGCAGCCCACAGAGGAAGCTATTTTGGTGGTAAATACTTTAATCCTACCAGAAATGTTAAGAATTCACAAACCCTACAGAGTATTTAAATCAGAGTTCAGTGAAAATTCAGGCCAGCTTGACTTTTACAGACATCATTTTGAACTTTAGAACGGTTTAACTAACAAATGCTATTAACTCCTTTCAAATCTAAAAGTTGGACAATATAAACTTTATAATCTGCGACTCTGTTTTTCTTTTTTTTTTGAGGTGTGTCTTTTTTTTTTTTTAGCTTTGTATAGCTTTTTATTCAATCCTAATTGAGTGCCTTTACTGATCTAGGAAATGAAAACAACATTCTTCACATTGATACATCAACTCTATAAATTTTAAAGAATTTTTTTTTTTTTTACAACCAGAACTTTGTTGACACATTTTTAGCTTTGGACTGCAGGGGGCAGAAGGTGCTAGAAGGCCTTCCTACAGGAAAAGCCCAAATCCAGCAAAGACAAAGTAAAAGCAGGTTCTAACAAAAGAGGCACATGATCTTGCAAATTCACTGTAGCTTAAGGCTTAACTACCATAAATAAACCACAAGAACCCTCCATTTTTAACTGCTATGCAACTGAACAATTCCTTCCTGAAGATGCACTTAATCTGTTTCAAGAAGAAGAAAAAGTTTAAAGAAAGGGCACTTTTAAAACCGAAAGTGCTTTCATTGTACAGAATCCGAGAAACTTTAAAAGCCCCATATTGAAATCTGGGGGGAAAACTATTAATTACCAAAAAACCTGATTACAAATGAGTTCCTGTTTCACATTTGCTTTAGTAACCAAAGAAATCTCTCTTTTAAACATGTCATATTGGTGGGGTAACTAAGCGCATTTGAATAAAGCAATTTGCTTCAACTCCCAACTTCAGAAAAACCAGACATTCTTCAATGCTATTTATCCCCTTCCCTCTTTTCTTAAATGTAGGAGGGGCAAAGTGTGAAAATTTGCTCCTTGAACAGTTAATTCCCAACTGTAAAGTGGTAATAACAAAGTGATTGAAACAAAAAACCCCTAACGCCTGCCCTTTGATCTGCTCGCTGGAGTTTGACAAGAAGCTGATCTTTCAGAATAGGTTAGGGACACAAAGCAGGTTTCAGTTAAGCAACACCAAACTGCCAGCTCTGTTCATTTGAGGAAGAGAGAGAGAGACAGAGACAGAGACACAGAGAGAAGAAAAAACAAAGCAAGCCAGCCAGGCCCTGGACCTCTTCACAAGTGTTTCCAAAGCGTGCACAAAGGCTGAAGGAACAGGAAGTTGGGACTCAGGGCCTTGGGTGCGCCAGCTGATAGGTTCAGTTGCTACTGTCAGGGCTATTTTCATTAAAACTCCCTCCTGATGAGGCTCGACTTGGAAAAACAAAGACTTTTTTCCTTGTTACTCATTTCCTACTGTAACAGAGCTTTTGAAATTTTCCCAGTTAGGACTTGTTTCCAATCGTCTCGCTTTGCTTACACTCTGAAAAAAAAAAAAAAATGCAGTTGGGGAGGGAGAGAGGTGGGTGTGGGACAGAATCACAAACCTCTTACTCTATCCACACACAAGAAAATGCTGTTTAGAAAGCCACAAGATGGCCTGTGGATTCCATGGCTCTAAGAAGCAAATCTTGCTTCTTCACTTTCTTTTTCTGAAGCTATGAAACACCGAGGTTGGGGGTGGGGAGAGCTTGGATTTTAAACATATATTGGAGACTAGAAAAAGAAATGTGGGGAAAAGATCAAAGAAAAACCAAACCTAAAAAGTCTATTCCCTCCGGAAAAAAACTCTGGAAGTTAGACAGCCTGGTTACCAAATCTACAGGTCACTGAAGGGACCCAGCCAGGCAGCTCAGCCCTGAACAGGCTCAACAGGCTTGGAGACCCCACGAGGACACTCGAGTGTTCCTCGTAGATCCTTCTCCTAGCCTGTTCTGCGGACATTTTTGGAGCCCTTTCCGGCAGTCGCGGCTTTCTACGAGAACACTTTAGTCAGCACACACCAGTCTCCGCTTTAAAGAAAACTGAAAGGATGTGCACTCTCCTAAGCCAGACAATAGGCAGGACAGGTTTAAGCAGTCCTGGCCCCAGGACCGGGAAGCTCGCCCTCCCCTCCCAGGTAGTCTCGGGCGGGGTGGGGGGGCGCAGAGGGGGGAGTCTGCGCTGTGGAGGCTCGCTGGCGAGGGAGGAGCCGGAGGAGAGCAAGCCGCTTTTGTTCTTCAGAGTTCTTTAGCCCCAGCTGAAGCCCGCCTGCTAACTGTACGTACAAGTTAGCAACCGAGCTGGCCCGTGGTCCCCAAGGAACTAGAAACGGGGCGGCGCAGCCCACATCCTCCACAGTCTGGCCCCTACCCGGGCCATGTGCTGGGGAAGCCTAAAAAGGGAAAGGAACCCGGGCAGTCTCGGCACTCTCGGCTCTCCCCACGAGAGGCTCAGAAGTGGTCGCTGTAAAGTTCCCTCTCCAACACGTCACCATTCATTGTTTCCGTGAGTTGGGGGTTGACTCGCGGGGCCCACGCGCTCTGGGCTGAGGACCGCTGATGTTTTCCCCAGACCTCGCATCTGAGGAAGGGGACACCCAGGAGGTGCTACCTGAGTGGGAGGCTAGTATCGCCCCCCCCCGGAAACCCAGCTTTGCATGCCGTACCCTGGAACCACACAAAACCAAACTACCCTCATTTAGGTGCTATTGGAGCAGGACGCCTCGCAGGGGCCCAAGACCTGTCAGTCTCGGCAAGGGGTGACACGGCCCTCGGAAAGACTGCCCAAGCCTTCCCCAGGGCCCAGTTAAACTGTCCCCAACTCTAAGCGTCCCCATTCTCCCTGTCCCAGGGAGGAGATGGGCAAGGAGGCCTGCTCAACCCAGTACCCGAGGTCTTCATGAGTTCTGTGTCTCAGGGTCTCCCACGGAACTACATCCACACAACCCTGTAAGGTAGGGAGCGGGGAGAAACCCCGCGGGGTGTGTGTTCGGCGGCCGCCGTAACCGTGTTCCGTTGGAACTGCAGTCGCGGTCTGGGTCTGAAAGAATGTGGAGTAACAAACTCGAGGAAGCTCCTGGGCATGCGCAGCAGCGCCCCCCTCTCGCCAGCTTCCCCAAGCGATTAACTTCTGTTTTGAACCACTCCACATAAATCACAACAGAAAAGCCAACTCCAGCCCACGGACTGAACACTCGAGGGACCTCCCAGCCAGGGACTCCAAAGTTAGCTTCAAAAGGGACTTCACAGTCTTTGACCTTTCGGGTTTCTTTTTTTTTTCCTTCCTCCCCTGTGTATTTTGTTTTTAAACCAGACTGACGGCAAGTTTTTGTTGTAAAGCTTGGTGGAAACAATGACAGCCTCGCTCTTTGCACTTACAACCAAGCCTGCTTGTCACACTTGGACACATCTTGACTGCATGGTGCCACCAGCCCACACTGTCCTTAGCTCATCGTGGGAAAACTTTCAGAAGCTGGTCGTTTAAAAAGTCCGGCTTTCCAAAGCTGTGCTCGCCCTCAATGTATGATCACATTCCTCTGATAGTGAAAACCACCTCATCCCTTAAAACGGTGCCAGGATCCCGTGGGAGAGGGCACCCGGAACCACAAACTTTTCAGACAAAAGGTAAGGCGGCTGGAACGCGCCACGGACCCCCCACAGGGAAAAACGAGAGTGGGGGGCCCTCGGACAGCCACCCCACGCCCCTGCCCCAGAAACGCCACTGGGAACCACGCGGCGGCTGGGCCGAGCGTGGGGTGTCAGTGAAGACAATGAAACTTAGAGGCGCACAAACAAGGCGCTGAGCGTGTTTCCTGACACCGCGCCAGCAGCGTGGCGAGGCGAAGTCTCTCACCACAGCCCCTCGCGTTGTGTCTAGAAGAACACCCACTGCCCTTCGGGACACAGCCTCAACAAAGAGCTGCTCCAGCCGGGGGACCCCGCGCCGGAAAGTCCGCCAAGTCCGCGTCCCCGGAGCCGCCGCGGCCCGCACATGCCCCGCACCGCTGCCCGGCTGCTCGCCGCCCGCCGCAACCCTTACCCTTCTTGCTTTTCATTCTGGAGCTCGCCTCCCAGCGAGAGGTGCCGCCGGGGTGTCGGGGCCAGCAGCCGGAGGGGCTGGGGGCGGGCGACGGTCCTCCCTCACTGGCGCTCCGGCAACTTACGGGAGACTACTCCAGCCACTAGTTAAACAAGGTGCCGTCCCGGGCGCTGCCTCCTGGGTTGGAATTCAAGTGACACCTGGGCTTCCTCCAGCCGGGATCTTCTGGCAGCCAGCCGGGGGCTCTCCCTGGCCCAACTCTCCCCTCCCTCCTCGGCTCCTTTGTTTCCCGCTCCACTCCGCGCACCTCGGCGCTGTCAGAGTGAGAGAGCAGAGGGAAGGTACAGGAGGTCCTGCCTCCGCCCCCAGCCGCCCGCCCCATCCCCCGCCCGCCCCGCCGCTCCTCCGCCCCTCCCCCGCACCTTCCAGCTCCACAGCCCGGGACGGGGGCCACATCCCCGGCCCCTCGCCGGGGTGGCGGAGCCCTGGGGCCCCGCCACGCCAGCCCGGCCGCGGGGCGAGTCCGGTCGGCATGCCCAGCCCTCCGCGGCCACGCCGGCTTCTCCTTTGGGGCCTTTCCTCCTGGGGCCGGCGGAGAGTGCGTGTAGTTTGCAACAGATGGGGACAGGGCTAAGCACGTCTCCCCCGGCCCCCCCACCGCGCCCTAGGGAAGACACCCCGGCCCTTGTTTTTGACAGCTGCCCAAAGCCCCGCCGTCCCTGCTCCAGCCGCCAGAGGCAGCGGCTTCTGAGTCAAGGGGTGGGGCACCAGAGGAAAAGTATTCCGGACAAGAACCAACTTCTTCCAGAAGGCGCAGCTGCCATTGACACGCGGGCGGGCGGGCGGGCGCGGCGCACCCTCCTCCTCGCGGACTCTTCTTCCAACGAGGACGGGGCAGGGGGGGTACTAGACATGGGCACCCTGGGCGAACGTCTGTTCCCCCGGGCTAAAGCTCCGAGTTCCGGATTGGATTGCAAGTTTCGAAATCCAACACGTTTCCGATAGACACTTGTCATGCTCACATGCTCTTTAAACGTCTCGGCTCGGGGGAGACGGCGCGTGTGCGCCCTGCTGTGACATCCCCCCGCCCCCATGCGCACCCCCGGGTCTTTCTAACCAGATGGGTGACCACGCCGGGGCGGCCCGTCCGTTTCGGTAAACAGTGTCCCACCAGGGGACGCCCCCCTAAGCCCTTAAGAATTTCAAACAGAAACTAGCCATTAAGTAAACACTCGTTCCTATTGGTTTATTTTGCGTAAGAGGGGCGCTCCGGGAGGAGTTCCACGAAGATGCCTCCTACCCCCCCACCAACCCCCAAATACAAGCCAGATGCTGTTTTGGCCGACTTTAAGACACGCATGCCCGTACTTTCTGGGTCTAGTTTTCACCTATGCCCGGTTGTAAAAAGCAAACCAACTGTCACATGTCACGGAAGACTTTCCCCAATAACTTAAAAAAAAAAAAAAAGAACCCGAAGGGGGGGGAAAAAAAAAAACACCAAACGTAAATAAGGCGAGCGGCGACGTCAGCACCGGTGTCTGCCTCCAGTTTCGACTCTGTGGCTGTTTTCTGGTTTTGTGACCTCGGTGGAGATCCGGCAGGAGGAGACAGACCGGTGAAAACAAGGTTAAAGCCGAGTCACACTTAAGGCGGCCACCGGATGACCCGCTAGACTTTGGAGCCTGATTACGGTTACGCTGGAAACGAAAGCAAGCCTCCGCGGCCGCGCCCCCTTCCCCAAAGACAGCCCCTCCGGGAGCGCGTAAAATAATAATAATAATAATAATAATAAAAACCGGGGTTAAGGAAGCGTGGTGTGGGTTTTCCAAAAACCATCAACTGAAGGGGAAGCGTCACCGCAAGGAGGGAGGAGCCTCGAAACGACAACACCCCCCTCCCCAAATCCTGCGCTTGGGCCGGGGAGCACACGCGGAAGCCAGCGCGGGAGGCGGTCGTGGCGCGGGCTTCTGGGTGCGCCCGCCCGCTGGCGAGACCCTCCGCCAACTGCCCGGGGCGCGGCGCCTCCCGGGACCCCTCGCCCGGGGGTTGACGTGGGGGGACTCGGGGGAGGAGGAGCCGGGCGGCGTGAGTGGCGAGAGCCTGCGGGTCCGGACGCCGCGGTGGCCGCCTGGACGCTTTGTTTGCTAACCTGGGGGGGACAGTGGCTTCGGGGGGGGGGTCCCCCGCTCCACGGAACCCGGCCTCGGGTCCGCTTAAACCCAACCCAGCGCAGCGCGAGGCCGAAACGTTCCTTCCCGGCGGTTACCCGCGGCCACGCGGCGCCTCTCGCTAGGTACACAAAAGGTAGCTTTTGCTTTTTCTTTTCTTTTTTTTTTTTTTCCTTTTCCTTTTCCTTTTCCTCCAAGTCGGCCTGGCTGATGAATGCGAATTCCCAGGCCACGGAGATGGAAAGCGGTTTTACGGTTTGAAGAAAACAAACTTTACCAGGACG
>REGO01000553.1:548499-660621 GCA_010120015.1 Rhombomys opimus | reverse complement strand
AGGGGAGGGGGGGAAGGGAGGAGAAAAGAGAAAAAAAAAAAAAAGAAAATAAAAAGAAAACTCACCGTGACGCGAAGGCCAGCCGGACCCCGCCAAGGCGCACCTCGGGCTCGTGTAAATCATCCCGAGGCCGTTAGGAGGGCGGCAGCGCGCGGGCCGGGTAGGGCGATCGGCTGGGGGCCGTCCCCTCCCCCACCCCGCCGCCCCGCCAAAGGCCGAGCTCGGCGTCCCGGGGTGGGGGGACCGTCCACCCCGCCCTCACCCCCGGCGCGAGCCCCCAAGAGCCGCTACAGTTTTCAGCCGCCGTCTGCAGGGCGGGGGGATAACAGCAGCAACGAGCTTCACCTCCGCCTGCGCAGGCTCGATCAACGTCTGGGGGGGTGGGGCCCCTCTGAGTACCTGGTCCCACCGACCTTGGGTTGGGTGCCGTCGCCACGTGCTATTCGCCGGACGCTTGCGCCTCTTAAAAGTGTGTAAGTGTGTCACCCCGGGCTTGCCCTGCGCCCTTACCCTGACCGGTATCTTTTAATTTTCTTTTTTTTTTTCTTTGCGATACACACAGTCCCGTTAGGTGTCTTAGAGCTGAGCAGAGCCTCCGCGGCCTGCAGACCCCCCAGCCCCAGCCCCCACCCCGAGCGCGCAGACGCTGGGATGGGTGCGCGCCTGGGAAGGCCGAGCCGACGGGCCGGTAGCCGTGAGTGTCGTTACTCTGATTGGCGCCAGGTCTGTCAAACGCTCGCTCGAGGGAGGTGTTCGTTCCACCTGGACAGTTGCTTAGGTATGATTCCCATCAGGGGCCGCGCCGCGCCGGGGCGGGGGGAGGCTGACTCACGCAGTCCTCGGATCTCTCTTGCTGGCAGCCCAGCGAGGGCGCAGTTATAAACTATGCCGGCTGCTGCGCTTCCGGCGCGGCGCGAGCGACCTGTGAGGCGTCCCGTCACCGCAGGTCTGGGAGCACCGGTTGAGAGCTAACGGTTGTCTTCGAGGGCGAGGGCGGGCTGGCCCCAGCCCTCTCGGGGTGAGTTCATCAGGCTATCTTCTTCAAGTGTGAGTTAAAGGTAGCTGTCACTATGCTCACCTCCAACTCAGCACCGTCTCCTTCCCTCCCCACCTCAGCGCAAGTCACTTTTCTTTTACCTAGGTGATTCGGACTGAAGTTCGTTGAGGAAGCCACACCGACCGGTACAGTGATTCTGTACGCCGGTGGCCTGGTTGGGGAGAGTTGGAATGATACAGATCCAGACCCAAGTATCTCAAGTCCTCTTCCTGGTCACTTATCTGTTCCTTTGTACCTGGCCCACCCTGTTTCTGGCTGTCACTTAAAATCTTCGGAAGGCGCTAACTCAGCCTACCGGTCGCTTCCGCCCGCTCTGGGCTACGAAGGCCACCAGCATGGGAGGCTTCTCTATAACTTGCCCCCGCCCAGCCGCACCTGTGTGTTTGGGGTATACGTTTATAGCCCGGTCTGTGGCTAACAGTTCATGTGATAACTTACTTGGTGGAATGTGTTAGGGTCTACCCAAATCCGGGTGCCCTGGGCCACCATCACCCTCGGATTTGCCTCAGAACTAATGATCCATTACTGTGTTTGGGACTGAGAGCCCTGGTTTTCCTGTGGCCTTTAGAATCTAGGGGACCGGGGAGGGGGGGAGCTAACTCACTGACCCCCGCCTCCTTCATCCCCTTGATTTTCAATGCTCTGTAGTTTCATTGTGCTTCATGGTTTCTGAAACATTTAAATGCTCTCATTTAATAACCAAATTAGTCATCTATGTTCTGTTTTTCTTAAAGTCAAGATAACATGAACAACACATCCAAACTCGGCAGAGCTAAAAGGCCTAAATCAAGGTTTTGGGCACACCTTACCTGGCTCTCAAGGGAATCTGTCATTCGAGAGGGTCACACAGGTTATGAAGCAGAGCTTGAGACCTTAGACATCAGAGACACCAACATCCAGATTTTGCCAAGGTGTCCTCCAAAATGTCCTACTGTGTCCTACGACCTGCTGACCCTGAGGCTGCCGGTTTCCTTTTGGTCTCTCTCTTAGATGAGGGTAAGTTGCATCTAGTTTTTTTTTAGTTGTTTTTTTTTAAATTTTGTGCCCACGGGGAGGGAGGTATTTGCACATGAGTGCAGGTTCTCCTTGGAGGTCGGAAGAGGGCTTTGCCCCACCCTCGCCGCCAGGCCTTACTGAACTTCTCTGGACGAGCAGGGGAGTGGCTCAACCAACCAGCATCTCTCCACCTCCATCCTTTAAAGTTCAAATTTCTGTATTCAAAGAAATGCAGCTCACGTGTGCATATATTTGCCATTTTCATTTTTTCTTGCCAACTCGTAATCATAGCCACATTTTATTTATTTTTTATTTGTTGTGTGTGAGGAGGAATGTAACATGGATCCGTGGACATGCAGGCCGCATCATGTAGAGAACAGGAGCTGGTTCTCTCCCACCATGTTGGGTAGGGTCTGAAGATTGAACTCTGTTCCTCAGGCTTGCACAGCAAGTGCTTGATCCTACTGAGCCATTTTGCTGCCTCTTTTTGCCAGATTTTCTATGGCATCTTTAGGGGGTGGGGAATAAACAAGGGTTTCCATATCCCTGACTGGCCTAGAACTCGCTCTGTAGGTCATAGATGAAATCCAGGCAGGGCCTGTGTAGGCAAACACTCCACGACCACTGAGCTGTACCTCAGCCCTTAAAAGCTAGTAAACGTTCATTTGGCAAAAAGCAGTGAACAAGTATTTGTAATTGCAAGAGGAAAGATGTTCTGACTTTTCTTTAAACACTGTTTGAGATAAGTACATATTTTTATGCAATAAAGGTCAAACACCTCAAGAGTTGTTAACTTCCTTTAATCCCATCAAAAGGTTAATCCATTCACATGTTTCTATCTATCATATTATTGCTACCCAAACCTGAAGAGGAACCACTTACAATAGCACAAATTGATATAATATCTAGAAATAAAAGTAACAAACATTTCCAGGGTTTACAAAGAAAATATTAAGGCCCTACTGAGGAGCATGAAGGGAGACCAGAAAATAGAGAGGAAACAGAGAGGCAACTTTCCCTAGTGAAGTTACAACAGCAAAGGATCCGTGAAGTTTGCTCTCCCAGCATCACTTTTAAATTCAGAGCAAATTCTGTGAAATAGTAACAGTTTTCTGTTTTGTATTTTAATAGGCAAACAGTGCTATGGTGCATGTAAATTCTAGAAAAGGAGAGTTTCGTTAAAAATAAAGCTGGAAGGCTAGGCACGGTGATGAAAGCCTTTATCCCAACATTTGGAGTCAGGGGCTGGTGAACCTCTATGATTTCAAGGTGAGCCTAGTTTACTTAGGGAGATCAAAGACAGCCAGAGCTATGTAATAGAGAGCCTATCTCAAAAACAAACAAACAAATAATTCAGGAAATACTCGCTCAGCTTCTTAGGATGAGGCAGGAGAATGGGTTGAGGTGAATTTGAAGCCATGCCTGGACAATGTAGTGAGAAAATATGAAAATTAATATAAAAATAGTATGAAAGTTAAATATGCTAGTCAGGCATGGTGGCTCATGCCTGAATCCCAGCAGAGGCAGGCGGATCTCTCTAAATTTGAGGCCAGTCTGGTCTACAGAGTTCCGGGACAGCCAAAGCTATACAGAAATCCTGAAATGGAAAGGAGGGGAAAGAAAAGGCAAGGCTTGGTGGTACACGCCTTAAATCCCAGCACTTGAGAGGCAGAGGCAGGTGGAGATCTGTGGGTTCAAGGACAGCCTGGTCTCCATAGTAAGTTCCAGGACAACCAGGAAGGTATTTTAAAACGCATAGAAGTGTATTCTACTGGTGCCGCAAAGAATGTGGCCCCGTTCTAGAAGGAGGCATAATGTTGGAATTACAAATTAGAACACAAAACACAGAAATGATAGAGATCTGAGTGTGTGTTATGTCTGTAGTATGGTGTGGCTGTAGGTGGGAGGGACTTGTGAAAGAGGACAACCAGGTGTTGGTCCTCCCCTTCCGCCTTCCCCTGGCTTCCTGAGATTGAACTCAGGTCACCAGTGAACCAGCAAACACTCTACCTGTTACTGATCTTCTCACCAGCACAAAATACACATGTTCACATGCATTTCGCTCAGTTATATGGAATAGAAGGAAAATCCAGAATGTGTTTGTTTTTATTAATGCACAGCCAGGCATGTGGCGCATCCCATAATTCCAGCACTCAGACGTGGACGCCCTTGAGGTCAGAAAACATGGACTGCCTAGGGAGACTTTGTTTGAAAAGCATGTTGTTTGTCCATTTTCTCACATGCACGGAAACCAGAGTAAGCAGTCAACAGCACTCAAGACACAGACTTAGTTCCAGAAGAGATGGCACAGCTGTAAGAAAGAACCACCTGCTTCTGAGAAGTGGGACAGGGGCCGGAGAGATGGCAAGGTGGGTGAGAACACTTGCTGTTCTTCCAAAGAGGACTTAAGTTCAGTTCCTATCACCCACTTCAGAAAGTGAAAACCACCTACTGTGAATCCAGCTCCCTGGGACCTGACATCCTCTTCTGGCCTCTTTGGGCATTCACAGGTGCAGGTCTCTGTGTGTGTGTCCACAGAAAAAATAAAAAGTAGTATTTAAAGTTTAACAAATCTACAGGTTAGAAATTTACAAAAAAAGAAAAAAAAAACGAATGCAGATTACTAAAAAACATTGGGAAAGACATAACTTGCTTTTGCTGCTGTGAGAGGGTAGAGGATATCAGACTGTTTCATCAATTAACAGTGGTGATACATTCAGAATCGTGTTATTAGGCGATTTCACTATGCAGATATCATGCAGTGCCCTTATCCAAAATGGATATGATATCACTGGGCCACTTTTCCTCCCCCCCCACCCCAAAGAACAGATCTCCCTATATATCTCTGGCTAGCCTAGAACTCACTATAGAGGCCATGCTGGCCCGGAACTCACAGAAATATTCTGCCTCTGTCTTTCCAGGTGCTGGGATTAAAGATGTGTACTGCCACACCTAGCAAGGCCATTCAGTCTTAGGAAACCACCATCATCTGTGCACTATAGCATTGACTATATGGCCCGTGGCTGTACACGCACACACTGTAAAAACAACACAAAGTCATTTTTCATAGAATTTTTTTTTTGAATGCCTGCGTAGCTTAGAATGACACTTGAACATTAAGGGCAGCTACTTCTGCAGGTGACAGGAGATTGAAGGAGATTGGTGCCTGTCACGGTGTCGCGGTGATTATCTCTTTGAGTAGTAATCTGTCCCGCCATGGTTTAGACACCACCCATCTCCATCAGGTGTGTGAGTCTGGTCCTCGAGTGGGTTAAGCTGAACAGTTCCGAGTGAAGATCTGAAATGAGACTCTTGTGTTTTAAGACTTTCCTTCCGGTCAGATCCTGTATTCTAGAGTTGGTGGCGGTTAATCTCCAGCTGGTGTGAACAACTTGTAATGACAGCAGAAACTAATTACCCATCGCCCTTTCCAGCAAACAAGAACAAGTGGTGTCATAGCCTGGGAATAGGTGACCAGATGTAAAAAAAAAAATTAAACACATTTATCATTTATCTCGATCTAGGTAGTCCTTAAAGCCCACGTGTTGTGATGTGTGGAAACAGAGCTGGATCATTTTCACCAAAAATGAATTCCTAGATGTGTGGGTGAAGTTAAGATGGTTCTCGGAAGGCAGGAACTCGGGTGATGGAAGGCTTTCCAGTCCAGTGCTGCGTCTGTGGATGGAGTGATCCTCAGGGAGGCCCACACAAGCCCAGGCAATCCCTTCGTATTTTCTTAAGACACGGGAATGCGTTTTCCCTTCCAGCCCATGTGAATAAATTTTATTTTCGTATTTATTTAATTATTTGCCGCAGTGTCAGGAGTTGAATCTAGGAATTCCCCGTGGGAGGCGAGTGCTGACCTCAGAGCTACGCCTCAGCCTTGGTCAACTTTAAAGTCTGGCCTCTGTGCTGTTGTTTAACTACGCTTGATGTGTAAAGATCGGCACATTCCATTTTAGTTTTTCATTTCACAGCCCTGTAGCACACCTAGAATGTATGTAACATAGACCTATGCTAGCCCTGTGGAAACCCTTTCCTTTTTTTTAATATTAGTTTTTATGTGTTTGGGCCTCGTGCTGCATGTGTTCTGTGTTTCCAGTGTGTGCCCGGTGCCTTGGAGGCCAGAGAGGGCTTTGGGTCCTCCGGACTTCAATTATAGCTGGCCCTCAGCTGCCAGCCCGAGAGACAGCTGAGGAAGCGCAGGTGCAGCGGCTTCGCCTCTCCCAGAGTGGATTTGTCTGCTCTTTAACTTCTTTATTTTTATGGGCATGTTTGACTTTTCTACTCTCTACCTCAGGCTCAGGGTGGTGTGGGAATTCAGCAGGTAACCCAGATACCTGGCACTCATAGCAGTCCTCCTGCCTCAACCTGAGGAGTGCTGGCTTACAGGCAGGTATAGCCGCACCTGGTTCTCCGAGGAAGTAGGAACGGGACCCAGGGCTTTGTGTAAGTGCTCTACCCACTGAACTACATGACCAGTCCATGAGCTAGTGACCCTTGAGCTGTCTTCTTTCCTCTACAACTTCACACTTTCTTCTTGCTTTTATTATTTGATATAAATCCCAGATATCATATCACTTCTGGATCAGCAGTTAGGATTAAAAGTTCTAGCTTGCCTGATCAGCAGCGCTGCCAAAATGACTTATAAATAGGGCGGGATAGTCCACAATCACACACACCACTAGCTAGTCTTTTTCTAGCTGTTTTCTGCTTCTAGACTTAAGCTTTTCTTCAGAGAACAATGGCATTTTGTCCTTAGTTGGTAATTTAATGCTTGTAGTTCTAGTAGCCCATTATTTAGGTCAATAATGAGATAAAATTTCTCCTTTGGACAGGCCTATTCTTAGATACTCACTTCCATTCTTTGCGCTGGCACGCTGTGTGCCCACGCCCTATGTGCCGACACACTGTGGGCTCAGTTTGTTCTTGGCTGGTTGGTTAAAACACATTCGCATCTCTACATTTTTTTTTTTCTTCTGGCGCTGGGAATTAGTCACTGTACCCAAATCCTCCACAGAAAGCAGTTTAAGGGAAGAAAGGTTTATTTTGTCTCATAATTCAAGTGGTCATGTGTGCCCCCTCAGAGAGTTAAAGGCTTTTAGAAAGACAAAAGCGTTCTTCCTTCCTCCCTTCCCTGCCTTCCTTCCCTTTTCTGTAACACACACGTACTGGGGGTGGCCCTTCAGGTTACGGAACAGCTTCCCGAGTCTCCCTCCACCTTGTTTCTGGCACAGAGTGAGTCTTTCCTGCTGCTTCCACGCTGAGTCCACTGGGCTAGATAATCTGCAAGCCTGACTCAGGAGTGCCGGGATTCTAGCTGCACCCAATCCCCTGAGTTCTGGGGATCAAACTCAGGCTCCTATCCTAGGTGCTTTTGCCCATCTAGCCATCTCCATGTCTCCAGAAGAGATTGTCACTAAGTGGGAAGAAGTGACAACAAGTTTTTCACTTGACGTTTTTTAAGTTTCTACAAATAATTCAGGCTTGACTGTGCCTTGTATGCGTGACCTGTGTGTGGAATTCAATGCTGTACAGCTTCTATGGCCACTGAAAAGCATGTCACCTTAACAAGAAAATGAAACCACTTCAGGTCAGGCTTATGACAGACTGTTCACTGGTATCTTTAATTATTTTTATTTTTTGAGACTGGGTCTCACTGTGTAGCCTGGCCAGCCAGGAACTCATTGTGTACACCAGGCTGGCCCAGAACCCACAGCTCTCCACCTGTCTCTGCCTCCGGAGTGCTAAGATTAAAGGTGTGCCCTGGTCTCCAGCTCATGATTTTTAACTTTAATATAATTCCAGCCTTACAGAAAAATTTAAGAACGGTACAAAGAAATCCCATACGCTCTTTTCCCACCGGGACTCCATCGTTCGTGATTTTCCGCAGACACATACGCACACACAGAGATACTCTTCTCCCTTTCCAGGATTTCTGTTGATTTGTATGTGCAGGTGCGGGCAGGCACGGGAGCCTGAGAAGGCCAAAAGAGGGCATGGGCCCCACCAGAGCTGGGATTCCCATTGTCAGCCACCTGTGTATGCTGGGAACTGAGGGGGAGCCCTTTGGGCTAATCCTCACTGGGCTTTCAGAACCTTGGCTGGCTGTTCCACAGCTCGTCTCCCAGCTAAGTCCGATGTCTTCTCGTGCCCAGATTATGGCCCTGTGTTTTTGACAGACATGGTCTGAAGGGACCTCCTGCCCTTGTCAGCATAGGTGTCAAGGAACACGTGATTTCAGTATTGGCTTCTCTTGTTAACCTCGATCTCGTGGTTGAGATGATGTTGCCCAAAGCTAGCCACGATGGGTATTATTTTTACCTTTGTGGTTGATGAATCTGTCAAATGTACCAAAATAGGTGGATGTCCTGCCCTTCAAGCCTCCACCCTGTGCCTCGGCCATGCCCCGTCACTCCTACTCCATTTCTTCCACTGCGGTTCCCCTTCAGCTGCTTGTGTTGCTTTGTTTGCTTCCAGAAGCATGGGTGTCTGGGGTCCTGGTTCATTAGTGCATCAACAGCCCGTTAATACTGTTGTTAATGATTATGATACCCAGATGTACCCAGGAGTTCCTCAGATTGGCTTACTAGTTAGATTTGTTCCTTGACAATGTTATATGGTCAATGAATTCTGATATTCTCACCCGCCTTCTCATCTCCCCTCTCAGCCCCGTCAGCCCCTCTCCCTACAAGTCCCTTTTGTCTTGTTCATGTCTCTCTTCTTTAATATGTAAAAACTTGTATGTGTATGGGCGTTTTCCTCACACATGTGCTCTGTGTGTGCCTGCTGCCTGCAGAGGCCAGAAGAGGACATTGAGTCCCTGGGAACAGCACTTAGGATGGTTGTGAGCCCCGAGTGAGTGTTGGGAAAGGAACCTGGGTCTTCCTCAAGAGCAGCAAGCAAGCACGCACTCTTAACCTCTGAGCTGTCCCTCCAGCCCCTCGTGCCTTTCTGTTTTGTTTTGTGACCCACTGAATTTAACCACAGTGGTTCATGTGATCATGTACGTGGAACCTCTCATTCTAGTGGTGGTAGATTCACCAGTGGTTTCAAAGTTGAAGACAGTGACACCCCTGTTGGTATGTTCGTTTGGAGTGTATACACCTTTCCCTTGTTCATTCAAATGCTGATTTCTCTCCCCCACTATCTGGTTTCAATCCGGACATTGCATTGTGATGCTTATTCTAAGCATCACCTGTCTCAAGTTTGTGTAAACATGCCACCATTTGTCAATTAAAACAACCAGCCACAATGTTGAGCAATGGAGAGGATAGGGTGGACATCCTGGTTCAGAGTGGGAGGGGAGGAAGGAAACAGGTGCAGAGGAAGGAGTAGGAA
This sequence comes from Rhombomys opimus, assembly GCA_010120015.1. Classification (NCBI taxonomy): domain Eukaryota; kingdom Metazoa; phylum Chordata; class Mammalia; order Rodentia; family Muridae; genus Rhombomys; species Rhombomys opimus. The sequence goes on along the minus strand of REGO01000553.1, from coordinate 651,227 downwards.
GGAGAAGAGGAGCAGAAGCTGGGAGAGCAGAGGCTGGAGAAGAGGTCTTGGAAACAAGGTGGAGAAATGAACCGGACCTAAGATATCACTAAAAGCAAGTATAATGGATGAATCTGAATGGTAGGAAACTATGTGGGCTTAGGATGGAGTAATTAAATCCTAGTCTCTGTGTGGTGATTTGGTTTTACAGCTGTTTAGGATTAACCACAGCTTTACTAAAAGATATATCAATAGTAAATATTAATGACAAAATACAACAAATGGCGCCCAACTAAGCTAAGTATCCACACCCTTTAAATCATACTTTATCATAATTTGGTGGGGAGAATAAGCTCCCAGTGATACAACCCAAACTTAAAACCTAAAAACTCCCAGGTCAATTTCTGTTTCTTTAAGAGAGACTCTTAAACAGGCTCTGGAGCAAAAGACAGCCTACCGTGGGCAGACCTGAGACTTAACAAAACTGGCTGCAGCTACAGCCTCACAGGTCGGGTACTTGAGCATGGCTTATTCATACTATGGCTGCCTCAGCTCAGTTCAGCTCAGCTCAGCAGCCATGGTGGGAAAGAAAGAAATTGGAGGCAGATAAACTTCTAGACAGAGTTTGGCCTAAAACTGCATCTAAAATAAAAAATGCCATGGCAGAGGGTGTTTTAATACCTTGTGGCTTTGTTTTGGTTGTCATAGTCATAGATCTTGTTGCAATATGTTTAATGGTGATGGTTCTTCTCCAAGAAAGTTCAAGGAGAAAACGGGGGGGGGGGGAAAGCTAAGCAATTGAATACTAAGTTACACATGATAGAAAGGGTACTCTTCATAATAAAAATTGGATTAATAATGGCTAAAATTCCAAGCTGTCTGGCTGCAAGATACTTATCAGTTCTTTCTGGTAAGGGTCTGCCAATTCACTGAAACATCAACTAAATTCCAAAAAAATAACCAACTGGGCTTTGCTTGCTACAGGATAAATTGGCACGATTGACCCAAAACTTAAAATTTTCTTGTCTCTTTGCTTGATTTTCATTTAAAGGCTTTGAGTTACAACGATATTAATTTGAACAAATTGGTGAAGGCATATACCTTTATTCCCAACACAAAGTAAAAAGAAGCAGGCAGATCTCTGAGTTCTGGGATCAAGCTAATTTACATGATAAAAGCCAGGATGGCAACTCCTGCTGTTTAGTCACTTGCAGAGATAGTCTAATATTCAAAATGACAAAATTGTCTTTAAGGTTACCATATAAGTTGGATTCACATCAATTTTAGGTTTATATAAAGAGAGATGATATCACACTGCTCTAAAAGCCAGCTTATTCTTTCAAACATGAGACATTTTCACCGGGACAAATGTTGGTCATGCCTGATACAAAAAAGACATAGGAGGCTTACAGTTGGCAAAGTACATGCCAACCTAGTTAAGTCCTAAAAACTCAAAAATTATAATTCATATGTTTAGAAAACAAAACTGTCCATCCTATATCAAAAAAGGGGGCAAGCCAAAGATAGTCAAAAGCAATGTAAAAACCCAGGTATGAGATGCCTAGGATATACTTAAATGCTAAGGGTAAAAGAAAGTTTATATAAAGTTTGGCTTCAAAGGCGTAACGCCCGTTCTTAGAAAAAAAAGAAAAAAAAAAAAAAAGGCAAGCCAAAAAATAGCCACAACCAATGTAAAAATCCAGGTACAAGATGCCTAGGGTATGCTTAAATGTTAAAGGTAAAAGAGAGTTTAAATAAAGTTTGGCTATAAAGGCATTACTGCCCATTCTACATAAAAAAGGGGATAGGACAAATAGCTACAACATATATAAAAACCTAGGCCTAAACCTCTAAACAGGTACAAGATGCCTAGGGTATGCTTAAGTTCTAAATTTAAAAAGGAATTTATATTAAATTTACTTAAAACATGCCCTTTCTATTGCTCAAGGCACCCAGCTTGTCTTGCTAAAGGGAGGCCTTCTCTTGGGAAATAGGTAACAGCTTGGCCTAATATATCAGGCGGCCAAGAGCCCAAAAAAGTTATTTTGATCTATACAACCTTGTTTTGATCTCAACATGATAAGGATTGTATGTTCAATAAAAATGGTAACTTATATCGCTGATCCCTTTATATGGAAACAACTCTAAAACTAACTGAGAGATTAAAAAAAATATCTCTAGCCAGAACTCTAACATTACATGACCAAGAAATCCTTGGCTATAATATCCTCAAAATTTTTGTACCATTCTTTTAATTGGCATAGATAAAATTGGTTTACAGTTTAGTTTCATCCTGCACATCTCATACATTTATAATTTTAGAACTGAATAATGCTTGTGAGATATGTTTGCAGAACAAAAGGACCGGAGACACTAGATCAAACCTGACAGAATCCTCCTTCCAGCATGCTGAGACACTGACACATCTGTTTCAGCATTCTGCTTGTTCCTGCCTCAACTGCTTCAGTTGGTGTTTCTCATCGAAGCCTGCTCCCAAGAGAGCTTTGAAGAAAGCTACTAATCTTAATTGGTCCAGCATTTTAGACTTTTATTAAGCCTGAAATTTCTCAACATTCAAAGACTGGACCACAAATGTTATTGCTTGCTTAATTAACCAATTTTTCCCAATTTTCTTTGGGCCTTCTAACGGGATTTCTGCGTGTCCAAAATGTCAGCTAGAAGAAATCCATGAGAACGATGTTCAATTTTCCTTAAAGAGGGTTCGGTATGTTTTTGGCTATGGCTACGAATTTTTATTGTCATTGGGAGATGTTTATAAATTATCAATGGTCTTATTCAAAGTGAAACAAGGTTATTCTCAGGGATTTCTCTCTTTTCCTTTTTCTTTTATCTATCTTTCTTTCTTGGATAAGGAGAAAAGGGGTTAAAAAGAAAGAAAGGCGTATACAGGGATATCTTATAGGAATAAGACAAAAGGTAGATTATTGAATCTACTCAACTTAGGGTTTTATTTGTTATTCTCAAATAAGGTTATTTTTAACTCTGGTATAAGATTTTGCATATTGATGCAAAAATAAGTCTATTTTTGATACATTGGTATAAGCTTTAGTATATTGATACAAATTCAAGGTTACTTCCAATACTTTTAAACTGCTATTAAAAACTGGTTAGGTTATTAGGTAATGCAAATTAATTGCTAGTTAATCAACTCATAGTCATGTCAGACACTAGTCTATATCCTAGGTTTAACAGATAGATATGATTTTGTAGACAGATCAATTACATAAAGATAGGTAGTCTTCAAAAACTTCAGAGACCTACAGAATGTGGCATTTAAAAATGTCTTTATTATTTTAAAGATTCTTTGACAATGAGACAGGTCATCTCCTGGCAGTACCCCACCTACCTCAAAGATTATGATGAGCATCGAAGACCCTCCATATGGAAATGGCTTCAAATGTGGCAAATGAGCCACTTGGGTAAAGAAAATACCCTCGAGTCACAACAGACAGAATTCTGCCAAAAACGGGCAAGCTTAAGTGCAGGACAAGTCGACTGCTGAACTCTGCCAAGACAGGGTAAGCAAGTCCTAACTAGTTCCTGCTTCACATATATGTCTGTCAAATATACTGAGCCAGAAGGCTGAAGATGATGCTCCAACGTTATAGAGAGTTATGGGTGACTGTTCAGGCAGCAAACTGTCTCTTGTCAATTTTTTAATTTTTGGAAGCTGCTAATATGCACTTCCTATTTACTCTAATTAATTTTATTCCTTCTCAAGTCTCTGATGGGGTTGAAGACCAAATAGATATTGTGCCACTTAATTAAGCTTAAGTTGTTTAGAAGTTAAGAAATGCTTTCATATAGGTAATACCAATAAGGATAAAAGTTAATTTAGATATAGAACTTTAAACTTGTTAGATAGGATAATCAGATACTTTCTCTTAAGTTGCTAAATACACATGTAGGCATTACATGTACATACTGGACATTACACATGTAGATTTTACCTAACAGTTTTCATAATTATTATTGTATTGAAAGAAAAGGAGCCTTTTATTGAAAGGGGGAAATATTGGTATAATGTTAATATTAAAAACCAAATATAACACACCCCCTTCGCTGGCAGTATGTCGTAGCCAATAGTTCCTCAGACTGCTTTCTTTATCCTTTCCTATCATTCTTAGAAGATTTTCTTATTGTCTGGTACAGTAATATGTTTCAGGTACATGTTGCAATTTCCTACTCCAGCCCAGAAACCCTAGAATTGGCCATTTATCCAGTAAGCACTGGCTCTTTTTAGTGGAAAAGAGAATTGTTTATAGATGCCATGTTGGACTCCAGGCTGGTGCATTGCTACTGGACCGTGAGTTTCTCAAAAGAACTAAATACACACATATACACACACACTCTCTCTCCTCTCTCTCACACACACACATTCTTATGTTGAAAATCCATTAATTCAAGCAGGGTATGATGGTAAGCAGCTATATATAAGTTATAGTTCCAGTACTTAAAAGACAGGCAGGGAGATTGGGAGTTTGAGGCCATCCTGGGCTACCTGGGTGAAAGCATATGTGGTGAACACAATCTGAAAAAATGTGTGTGTGTGTGTGTGTGTGTGTGTGTACGGGGGTGGGGAAGGGGGCATATATTTGTTCTGTTGCTTCCAATTTCAATCAAACACTACAGTCCTTAGTTGTATTTCCTGCTTCTAATGCTTGTGCCTTTCCTTGTGAACCGTGAGAAGCCTGCTTCCCATCACCTCAGGGTAACTAGCACTTGGTCCAGCAGGCAGGTCACTGCAGAGAGCCATAAAAACTATGCTCCAGACCTTGGCTGCTGCTCTGAGGTTGTTGACATTCCCACACAGAAAACAAGAGGTCTGCAATGCCCCATCCTACTGGGGTATATAGCCAAAAGTCAGTTCCGCCAGGTGACTGTTTCAAATGCAGCCAAAGGGGACACTGGTCCCGCAGCTGCCTCAACAAGCCATGGCTGCCTGCTGGCAGACTGGCCTCTGGGAGTCAAAATGCTTCTGTGCATGCCTGTCCTCTATGCCCAGCCATGGAGACTCAACCAACACAAGAGCCATAGACACTTCCAGCCTTCCAGCTCCTAGGCCTGGCGGAGGACAAATGGCTCCTAGATTCAGCAACCTCCACCACCCTTGTCCAGCCCAGGGAAACATTTCAGGTCTGTGTTGGCCTCACACTCTGGCCCCACAGACATACTGCCAACTCCTGTGTTGGGAGACTTCAGAGGCCTTCTCAGTTCTCTTCATATACAGGAGACCAGGCCATAAGCCTTCTAAAGCTGTTACTGTCAGGCCTAGACACAATATGCCTTGTTGCCAGACTCAAGAAACAGGCCTGAATGAAACCTTTTACCATCCTGTTAGCTAAAGGACAATATAATGTTCATAGCAATCTCACCTATGTCTCATGGTAAATAACTAGATACAAAGGCCTCAAAAAAAAAAAAAAATGTAGTTTGAGGGTCTAAGAAAGTGTTTTAAGGTTAGCAAATGCAAGTTTTAAAGGTTGCAAGGTCTAAGGTGATTTAAGGTATCCTAAATAAGTAAAAATGCTTAATATTTCCTCCTGTTGCTATGCTACTGTTATATTGACTGTCCAGAGTTTTGACCAAAAACATTCCACTCTACCACCCACTAGCACGGTTCCACGCTCACGATTTTAAATCTCCATAATGTGTGGTCATACTAAAGGTTAAGATCAAGCGAGCTTTTGTCCCTTCTGCTTCATGAAAGGCCTCTGCCTTTTCAGAGCTCACCTTAAAGAATGCTTATGCTGTTAACACAAATGTGTTTTTCTGCTATCTTTTTCTACAATGTATATTTCAGTGCAGATTACAATTGTGATGCTACAATTGTGATGGCTAGAATTTCACCTCCTTTGTAAAACTTCAAAGTAATTCTTGTAAGCTGCAGGAAATCCACCCGAGTCCACCTCTCAGGTCAACGGGCTCCAGATAAGCGCTGCACTTATTGCCTATCTCAGAGGTGGGATTCCTCCCCCTTCCCTGGTTTTGGGACTTCCCTTTCCTGGCTACTTGATTGCTACATGCCTATACCCAACACCAGCTCATTGGTGAGTCTTCCCTTCTGGTTGGTATCAGTTCCTGGCTACCAACTGCTACATTCGTACACCCAACACCAGCTATTTGGTGACTCTTCACTTCTGGTTGGCACAAACGCTTCCTACTGCTCTCGCCAACATACATTCAAACCCTTCATCTAGGACCTCCTCCCTTGGGTAAGATTTTTCCCTCTAGCTGCACAGTTTCTCTCCCTCCCCGTCTTCGCTACAAAAATCTTGTCTACAAAAATCCTAGCGCTAGGTAAACCATGTCTGCTACAGGCAATTGTGCCCTTGTTCTCTGGCCAACGCTGACGAGCTGTTGGAACAGATTGTACCAATCTACTGAGTCAAACCTTCCTCTTGAGATGCCTTGACAGGTCACGGACTCCTACCTGCCCAATGGGAATAGTCCATTTGTCCATTCCTCCAGATTCTCCTCTGGGATGTCTTCTGGAGAGTTTCAATTTTTTATATCTAGCACTTGCTTTCAGCACCTCTAATCTTATTTCCTTAGATGACAGAGCCAAAGCAAAGCCTTTTTAATTACTTCCAGTGATTGGGTAAATGGAGGTTCCCATGTTCAAGTCTCTTTGATCCAAACCTTCCACCTCTGTTCGCTCTCCCAAAAGTTTTAAATGTACACCTAAAGGAATTTTCTCTATAACCTGCTTAACTTTGTCTTCTGCCTATAGATGTTCCAGTATTCTGCCAGACCCAGGTGTTTCCTATAGCCATACTGCCAAAGCAGCTACCACAGGTATTCCAGTCTGACCTCACAGACCTCAGTCAAGCTGGACCTGCACTTTCCCTCCCAGGCATGGATATTCTCATAGGCCCTGGACAGCATCAAAACAGCCTGTTCTTCCTGGACTTGGCCAACATTTCAGCCTTTTGACCTCCCCACAGCGCCCCAGCGTCAGCAGGAAGTAGCCAGAAGATAATCTACGTCCGTTATTCACCTTTAAACAAAAGGCTGGAATGGTGTGCTCCAGAACCAGGTTCCCCCAGCATGCCTCAGTCCCTACCTGCTGCCTTGTGTGGCTGGCAACTCTTTACTGGGAACTCTCTACCCCGAACTTTCCAGGGCAGGGAATTCCCCTCCTCCGCTTGACCATGTAATCTGGACATTTTGTTGCTACTGTTTTTTTTCTCTCTCTCTTACCCGCTTGCGCTTGCATGGCAACCAAGAGCTGATTCCAAAGAACCTAAATTTATATACTTTAACTTGACTTATGTGAGAAGCAGCCCAAGCTCCTCATTCTTTAATTATAGAAAAAGGGAGGAATGTTAGTATTTAGGCAGCCTGCTTCTGGGTTGCCTAGCAACCTACGATGTCATCATGTGTTGCCTGCCAGGTGTGGCTACCTGGCAGGCATGGTTAAGTTTCTCCTTAAAAGGACCAACTCACCACTTTGTCTCTCTCTTGCCCTCTCCCCTTTCATGTTTCACTCTCTCCTCTCTCTCCAGCGCCATCTAATAAACATCTCATATAAAATCTGTTGTGCGCATCATTTCATTGGTCCTAACACTTTTGAATTATATTTAAGCTTTTTAAAATTTGTATTCTATATTGTGCCTCTCCCCCACTCTTCTGACTCTACAATTTTTTTCTTGCATTTGTACATTTAGCACAACTCTGAAGTCTGCACTAAGTGAGAAGTTCACCCAGACACCAGTCAAACCCACAGATTGCACCCACCCTATCTGCAGTCACTGCTAGAGGAGAATTATGAATTCAGGGTCTTACTCAGCTATATGGAGGGTTGGAGGCCCACCTGGGATAGATGAGATCTTGTCTTCAAAAAAACAAAGCAAACTAGGATCAGATGGAAGGGGAGAAGAACCTCCCCTATCAGTGGACTTAGAGAGGGGCAGGGAGAAGGGGAGGGAGGGAGGATGGGATTGGGAGGGAATGAGGAAGAGGGCTACAGCTGGGATAAAGTAAATAACCTGTAATATAAAAAATAAAAATTAAAAGAACAACAAAAACTGTTCCATATTCTGGATTTGTGTTTAGGGTTCCATTTCTGACAATAATAATAGTGAAAACTATATCAGGTTATAGAAGTCTTATTTTTACAGTTATCTATTCCTGTTAACAGAATTTTAAGGATCAAAGCCCAGGGCCTGTCAGCCCTAACAAGCTAGGCTTGGCTGCCTGTCTACCATGAGCCAAATGAAGAGACAAATAGAGTGAAAAGCAGAGAAAAGGTATTTATTTGAAGTGTCCACATTGGGAACAGGAACACGTTAAGAGGTCCAGGGACCCCTTATCTCCTCTTCAGGTTTTGACATGCACGTTAGGCTTAAAGAGAGGGCAGGAGCCCTGCACACCTGGCCAAGGTGTGTGTCTCGCATCATTGGTCCATGGTCGGCTTGGCTCCAACCTGTCTTGCAAGGTGGGCTGAGAGGATACAAGTTCTTCCTCGGCTCGCCCTGCGGCTTCACAGTCCCCCGAGGGTAAGATTCCTGGAGAAATTCCAGTTCTCTGGAACACTTGTCCCCACAGTCAGATGGCCACGGGAAGGGTCAGCCTCCAGTTCTCTGGAGGAGAGCCTCCCCCCTTCCGGTGTGGGTGTAGTACCGTACTGCTTCCCTGTGAAGATCTGGGCTGAAGTTGTAAACAGCGCTGCATTCAACAGTCACATTCACAGGTATTTCCACATCTCTGCGTCTCTGGGCACGCCTCTTGCCCATTGTTTCCTCAAGTGTGTGTCACTGGTGAGATGGTCCACTGTGTGTGGGTACCTGCTCGAAGCCTGACCCCTGACTTCCATCCCCAGAAATAAAGAACCAACTCCCATAAATTGTCCCCCCCACACACACACACACACATACAAACACACTGAACAAATGTGGGGTTGGAGGAGCTTCCAGGCTAGGAATATATCACAGTTGGTCAAAGAGTTTGCTCCCTAGCCCATACCTGTAATCCCTATGCCAGGAAGGTAGAGGCAGAAGGATCTGAAGTCCTTGGTCAACTTGGGCTACGTAGTGAGTATGTGAGCTACATGATAGCCCGTCTCCAGTAAATACCTTAAGATTACCTATCACAAGCTCATTCCTGAGCTGCTTGTAGTCCACTAAGTATATATGAAGTTTTTAGTACAGATAGAGGTCTGCCTGACCTAGATAGATGGATTGCTAGTGGAAATCTCCCATATCAATCAGAATCTGACCTGATCAGAGCTGGGTCAAATCCTGTCTTGGGACCTGTCTAGGACTGAGGACCCAGTCTGTCTCCTCCACTAGGAATTTCCAAGTTGGTGCCCTCCGCATGACCTTTGGCCATAGGCCAACCAAAGCAGCTTTCAAGGACGCTAGAGAGTCCAAATTCTGTTTCTCCTAGTATATTCTTGACAGTTCGGTTCTCACAGGAAGACACCAGTCTTGAAACTTCCTCTCACCTTCACCTACCCATCAGCTATAAGCCATAAACCTTTGCTTTGGTTAGTTTGGAGAACAGTTGAGACAGCTCAGGGAAGTGCACTTAATTGCCTTGTTGCTTTTATAGAAGGCACCATGAAGAGTGCTGATAAACAGATCATCAGTTCTCTACCTGTGGGTGGAGACTCCTTTGTGGGTCGCCTATGACCATGGATATTTACGATTTCATAACAGTAGCAAAATTACAGTTATGAAGTAGCAACAAAAACAATTCTATGGCTGGGACTTACCACAACCTGAGGAACTGTAGCATAGGGTCTTGGGTTCAGAACCACTGAGCTAGACAGAAGGAGTGGTACAAGGGATTGAAAGCCTCTCCCTCTCTGAATGCACTGCCCTCCAAGAGAGTCCCCATTCCCCAGAACCCTGCCCACTGGGTCTTCTGCAGGCTCTATTGTTTATTTCAATGATTTAGTCACAGGTGTAATTGGCTTTCGTTTGAGATTCGTGACTGGAGCAGTCTCCCTTTTCCTGAAAGGAATGAGAAACCCATCCCCTGCTCCCCTGGGCAGCGCAGAACAGTGGGGTTTGTGAGGTAGGAACAAGGAAACAGAAAAACAGAATCACCTGATTAACATCAGGTGAAACCTGATAGCTCTTTGTGTGGGTCCAAGCTGAGAGCACTTCCTTATAGAGTTGATGGAGGAGATTGGAACCTCCAATTCCGGGAGAAAACCTGTCTTTTAGGAAACTGCTTCTTTAACGTCTCAGCTCGAGTCAGGATGGGTGGCTCTATTCTGGTTTGGCCTGGTAAAAGAACATGGCACCGGAAAGTCATCGTGCTTGCTGAAAAGCATTGCCTCCTCACCTGGGCCTCAGGTAAGGAAGAGCAGGTGAAAGTCGGACATCTGCATTCCACTCTCATTGGCTCCTTTGCTGGAGGCAAAGAGATGAGTCACTGTCCTCAACTTTTCCTCTTGTGTCCCTTTGTATTCAGAAATGTCAGAACCTCCCTGACGAGGCACTGCATTCCCCAGGTGACAGTTATCAGTGGCCGCCGTGAGGCTCTGGCCTGGAGAACTGCTCTGTCCCCTCCAGCAGTAAGGACGGTTTTTAGATTTCCAGGGAGACAAAGATCAACAAGCGCACACCCAGGCCAGGACTCTTAATTACACACACCTCTCGTGTCATCCCCCCCCTTCTGTCCTTTCTCTCCTTCACCCTGGCTCAAGGCATGCCTTAAAGCAAGGGGGCTACATGGACTCAGCCCCTCCCTCTGCTTCCCACCATTCCCTTTTCTCTGACTGGCCCAGGTAGAGGGGGCATTGGCTGAGCCCAGTTTGTTGGGGCTGCAGCAGCCCGGTGCTGTAACCCTAAAGCTCTGGGAGCGGATGTTGGGCCCTAGTACAGGAGCTCAGTTCAAATGACCTGCCATAGTTGTTTAAGAGCAGGTGTTGGGCAGGGTGTGGTGGCGCATGCCTGTGATCCCAGCACTCAGAGAGGCGGAGGCAGGTGGATCTCTGTGAGTTCCAGGCCAACCTGGTGTACAAAGTGAGTCTAGGATAGTCAAGGTTACACAGAGAAACCCTGTCTCGAAAAAAAAAAAAAAAAAAGTAGGCATCGCTACCGGAGTTGTTAAGGTCAAGCAAGCCCTAGAAGCCCTCAGTGAGCTAGGCTCAGCTGCCTGTTCTAAGTAGTAGTGAAAGAGAAAACTGAAAAAAGGTATCTGATGTGGCTATGTTGGGAAGAAAAAGAGGCCTAGGAAACGCCCCACCTATCCCAAGCTCGACTTTGGACGCCGGACCTAAAGTTTGGCTTAAACAGAGGGCAAGAGGTATGCACATACAGTCCTGGTCGAGGCGTGGTCCTGCCCATCCCTGACAATCATTGCGGCAACTCCTGCTTCCAAGTCGGTCAAAGTTGTCAACGTGGACTGAACTCCTCTTCCCAGAGAAAATCTCACCCCCTTGCTGACACAGGGGCAACAGCCTCTTCCTTTCCCAACCAGGAGCCTCTGGGAAAATTCCAGTTCCTTGGCACCCGTTGTCTCAGCAGATAACCAAAGGGAGGGACACGTGTCTCTCTTAAGAATAGCCTGCGATGGATGAATTTCCAGGTTACCTGTGTTCAGCCTTGCCTCCCACCCCTCCACCAAGACTGAGGAAATGTAAGTGAAACTCGAAACCCTCCAAAAGTGTTTGGATGGTTCCTGCAGACACCATCCATCTGAGGCTATCCAGGAATTCCCCACCATCACCCACTTATTAACATAAAAAGAAAAAAAGAAAAGCTTCTCCTTTGGAGCGTCCAAGTTTTTGTGTTTTGTTGGCTTGGTTTGGTTTGGTTTTTGTTTATGTTTGTAGTTGTGTGCCAGGAAAGGAAGGCCAAATGTCTGTTTCAAACATCACAACAGAGAAATTTGGCTCACACAGGTAGAAATGAGAACAGCCTCCCTCGATGTTGACTTCCTTATTTCCTGACCCAGATCCTGCAAGGCTGAACTTCCAGGCCCCGTGCAGTAAAGATTTACTGCATGTCAGTATGCCCTGGCAGCACTAGGTGTGCGGATCACTTAAGGTGAATGGGGGTGAAGGTGGAGCCATGGCTCAGCTGTTAAGAGAACTCGCTGCCCTTACACGGCCAGATGATTCACCTGCACTCACAGCTCTAGGGGGCTGGACACCCTCTTCTGGCCTCCACAGTCACTGCATGTGCACACACAAGAGCACACACACACACTTCTGAATGGGCTGGGACGACGCTCAGTGGTGCAGTATTTGCCTAGCTAGCACAGTGTTGTATTGACCTCCAACACTGAGGGGGAGGGAGGAGAATCATCACTAACACAAATGGTTACAATGAGATACATACATTAGTTAGGCTACAGCCTGAAAGCTGTCACCACCTAAGCCCTCCAGGCTGGCACACAGGTGGGTGCTTATTGGAGACTCAGGCTGTTTGCACTAGCATGGCGGTTCTCTTGCTAAGTACTATTCCCCCTCCCTTCTTTTCTCTGCAGTTCTAGAGGTGAAACCTAGGTCTCCTACACATGAGGCAGCTGCTCTGCCACTGAGCGCTTCTCACGACCTCTGTTTTCCAAGCCTATGCCACACAGCAACATCCCAGCCAAAACCAGGCCACATATACGCCAGTGGCTTGGGAGATTACTCATGTCAGCAATGTTAAAGAGACAAGAGGGAGATGCCAGGAGTGGTGGCCCATGGAGTGGAGGCAGAGGCAGGCAGGCCTTTGTGAGTTCTAGGCCATCCTGGCCTACATAGCAAGTTCAGGCCTGCCAGGGCTACACAGTAATACCCTATCTCGAACAAAAAGAACAACAAAAGGTAAAGGAATGGGAAAAGATAAACCGTCCCAACACTAGTCAAAAGAAAGCAACAGCTACCCCCCTTTCAGACATAATCGACAGTTCACAGACAGCTAGCTCCTGTCCCAAGGGAGGGCTCCTGGCCTGAGTCAGGGTTTATACAGACTGACTGCTTTTTCGCTGCTTTTAGCCAAGTCCTATGAGACTGATGAGCCTGGGAAGGAACCAGGTTGAAAGCGGGTTGCAGTGGGATACAAGTCTTCCGATGTGAAGCCTACTCCACATGTTCCTTCACCAAAGGCACTAACTGCAACAACAAAGATGCCTTTCAGACTAAGGCTATTGCTCTAGGTGCCATTACAGAGCATCCATTAGAAAGCTGCAGCCCTTTAATAGGCTTTCTTAGGTGGTGGTGACCCCAACCATAACATTATTTTCAGTGCTACTTCCTAACTGTAATTTTGCTACCGTTAGCCTCTGAAGGCCGTATCAGACAAGATCTATAGCAGTGGTTGTTGGTTGGTTGGCCAAAGGAGTCAATAAAAAGAATGGATTGAGCCACTCATGGGCACACGTCTTTAATTCCAGCACTCAGGAGGCAGAGGAGACCTCTGAGTCTGAGACCTGGTCTACATACTTTGTTCCTGAACAGCCAGGGCTATGTGGAGAGACTCTGGCGTCACTAAAACTAAAAGAAAAAAGGGGTGTGTGTGTGGGAGGGGGGGGACTTAATACCAAAACTCTCTCTCCTAAAGTGACACCTGTCAAGCCCAAAATTGAGCTGTAGGACAATGAAATCCTTAACACCATTTCAGATGCAGCTGTTGGAAGAAATCTCTGTAAACACATACTGATGCCACAGAGGACAGTGGGCCATGAGAATCCTCGATAGAGTTGGGGCCAACACACTTGGCAATGGCCAGGGGGAAATGTGTGCAAATCCAGCCCACAAGATGTCTCAGGGCTGTAGCAGACCAGTGACTGCCTTTTTCCACCTTGTCTTCACTTTCCTCTAAAAGCATTCTGACTAGTGTGCTCCTAGGTCATCACTCAGGTGGGTAAAAGTAGAAAGGACAGGTACGTCACCCTTTAGAGGTCTTGGTGGAGAGCCACAGATGAGGAGGAAGCTTCTTTTAATGTTGCAGTAGCTGGTTGGAACTTTGCATTAGAGTTCGTGCCTCTGTGTGTGCATTCTGTCCTCTTCATCTAGCACATGGCCACTGTCAGAAAACAAAAATGACAACAGATATAGATGAAAGAGTGTGTGTGTGTGTGCAAGCACGCAAGGATCAATATCAGGCAACATCAGAGGTCCAGCTCAATCATTCCCAACCCATATTTTTTAATTAAAATATATATATTTATTTTGCCAGGTGATGGTGCATGCCTTTAACCCCAGCACTTGCCCACAGGCCTGGCATATATATATACTAGGTAGTAACGACTCCAGAGGAGAGAAGTCTGGATTTCTGAATAACTTTGGATTCAGTTTCATTGTAACAGTGCAGAGAAAAAAGTTCCCATCTTTTTGTATTCCTTTACCAATAGCCCTCACAGCAAGACCCTATCTCAAAAGACATGAGCTAGGGTTCAAACTCCGTGATGGGGCAGTTGCTTAGCACATTAGTCATGATCTTGACTCCCATCCATCCCCTGACAAAGACAATGTAAAATGTACTGTTCTGCACTGTAAATCTGGGTGTCTGTTTATTTTAGTTATGATCAGACTTAGTTTATGGAGGAAAACACAGACTTTCTCAAAGAGACTCAGCAGGTCAAAGAATGAGTCAATAGAAAAAGCCAAAATTTAGTTCACTCAGTTAACACTGACATTCCTATCTAATCTTTTATTTAATTTTTTTCTTTTTAAATTTTATATGTATCAGCGTGAAGGTGTCCAATCTCTTGGAATTGGGGTTACAGACAGCTGTGAGCTTCCATGTGGATGCTGGGAGTTGAACGCAGGTCCTTTTGGAAGAGCAGACAGTGCTCTTAACCACTGAGCCATCTCATCAAACCTTTAATGAACCACATTCCCTGCCGGATGCTGGGAACGGGACACAGGGAGGGTGAGGCTATCTGGATCACATTCTTCACCAGCTGGGCTACTTGGTGCTTCTGCCCGCAAGAGAAGGACAAGGACAGCGAGAGCCACATGTCACACCGCTCCAGCTCCCCTGAACCATCAAGCCATCCCAATTCCCAGCTGCAAGAGTATCCAGGGCCCAGAGAGGCCTGGCCCTTTGCCACCTCTGTAGGTAGCTTCTCGACTTGGCTAATCACTGTGGTTCTGCACACCCTTTTCTCCTCACAGCAGATACAAGGACTTTGAAAGATCCCTATGTTTCCTTACGATAAGCTGACTTGTGTTTCCTGAGTCCTTCTATCCTAGGGTGAAGATAATATTCCCCTGGAGAAGAGGGAGGATGTGGCGAAGGGAAGTGCTCTTTCAGACAGGAAGGAGCTTCAGCCTTCTCCCTGGGGTTGTTGAAGATGGGAAGGAAGAGAGAGGATACCAACCAGCCATTCCCAACTTCTCTTTCTGAGGGTTGAGATGAGGTCATGAAGTATGGTCAAGGCAGACAGTATCATTTCCCAAAGTCATCAGACCCGGAAGCTCTCCCAGGTCCCACAGACTGGAGACCAGTGGTGACTGCCTTGAGAACAGAAGTGTTGTGAGTCCCAAGGAGACAACGGGAAGAGACTTGAGAGAAGACTTGGGTGGGCCTGCTGTGTGAGGGTGTGGCTGTGGCATGGGCTCTGAGGAACTGAAGGGCCCAGATCACAGGGCACTGACCAAGCCATGAATAACTCATAAACTGGTTTCACCCGCAGGACAAGCAGTGGCCAAGCTGAATGGGGCAGTAGCCTCTGAGGCTGGAAAAAGCCAGGGGAGACCTGAGATACTTCACCATTGAAGTTCCTTTATCCCGAAGGCCTGGCCAGGACTCCCGGAACAAGGAAGAGGTGGGGACTAAATTTAAGAGACAGAGCATGGATTTTATCTAAGGTAATTTACTCAAGCAAGATTAAGATATTAATTGGACCTAGTAACGAGTGAACTGTGAATGGATCAAATGTTTGCACTGAAATAAGCTTGAATTAATGGGAAGAAATGGAACTCTTACTAAAAGCAACCAAATGCAAGGGCTGGAGAGACGGCTCAATGGTTAGGAACACTGGTTTTCCTTGTAGAAGATCTAGGTTTAGTTCCCAGGCCCTATATGGTAGCTCACAGCCATTTGTAACTCAATCATGAGGTCTAGTTCCCTCTTTTGGCCTCGGAGGGCATAGGCACACACATGGTATACCTACGTACGTGTAGACCAATGCTTCATACACATAAAACAAAAACAAATCTTTTTTTTGTTTTGTTACACAGAGTCTCTTCTTAAAAATGATTTGTTTTTATTTTGTGTGCATTGATTGGTGTATCTATGTTTGTGTGAGATTCTTTAGAAGGAGCCACAGACATTTGTGAGCTGCCCTGGGGCTGCTGGAAGCTGAACCTGAGTCCCCTGGAAGAGCAGCCAGTGCTCTTAACTGATGAGCCATCTCTCGAGCTCCGAGACAGTGTCTCTCGATGTATCTCTGGCCACCCTGAAAGTCACTATGTAGACCAGGCCAGCCTCGAACTCACAGAGATCCTCCTGCTTCTGCCTTCTGAGTGCTGGAATTAAAGGTGTGTACCACCATGCCCACCTTTCAAAAGTTGTTTGTTTTTCTTTTTTTCAATTACAAAAATTGAGTTTAAACACCTCAGTTGACTCTTGCTTGCAATTCCTGAATCATTCCCTACGGTAGAATAAGAAAATAAGTGTTTTAATGAGCCGAGCAGCTCTAGAGACAGAAAAAGGAACGGGGATTTACAGTTAGTCCTGGAGTACAGAGGAAGAAGACGCCATTATCTTAGGTTACTACCGAAAGATCAAGGAAGCCGTTTGATGTGCTCATGGTTGCAGACCTATCCTCTCACGCTGCGTGTTGACTTCCTAAGTGTGCCGGTCGTTTTCAAGGAGTTACCGGATAATTACATAACTGAGCCTAATTGTCTAGCAGAGTACTGGCTGTGCCACTCTGAGTCCTAGCCGCTCCCTGGGGCACCTCCAAACATGTCCCGCAGCACCTCAGGGCTCCACCAGAAGCGACTTGTAAGCCACACTGCCTCAAGCCACTTCAGCCTCGTCCAACTCCCACCTCCAGCATTTGGCACCAAAGCCCAGAGATCCCGACAGTGTGTTACGGGGAAGCGCACGAGCTGAATTTAAAGACGCTTTACCTGTTGCTCTCATAACAACAGGAGTCACTGTGGCTGTCTGAACAAGAGCCGGGCCGGAAGTATCATGACTCCAGGGACCAGAGTGCTCACCCTCAGGTCAGAGCTGGATGCTCTCCAGCTGAGAGCATCCATTATCCTTCAAGACAGTGTGCCGCCCCTGCCCCCGCCCCCGCCCGGCCCGAATGAGAAAGAGGCTGACGGAGGCAGCGCTGCAGAGTGTGACAGCCACCAGGCTGCCAGCAGGCTGCTCCCAGCTGGTTCCCATTGCTTGGCCACAGGCGTTGCCGCGCAGCTTTCCAGAGGATTATGCCAATGAACGAGGGTCCTTTGTCAGAAGTCCCTCCCCATTCAGCCTCTCTCAAAGCTGCTTCCAGAGGCTGGGCTGGCTGAGGCTCTGAAAAAGCGTTCTGGTGGCTTCTGCGGGACAAAGCGGGAGGCTAGCGTTAGGAAGCTTCATCCCCGCATTGTACAGCCTTTCCGGTGGTTTCATTTTAAATGTTTGCTAGCAAAATTTCCGTCGTAAGTATTTCACGTGCAACCCCCCCCCAAGCACTTTTGGCGGTGTCTGGGGGCATGCAAGCGCATGTGGGCTGCAAGCATCTCTGAGGAAATCAGAGGATGATTTATGGGGGCCATGTGGGTTCCGAGAACAGAGCGCAGGCCGTCTGGTGGCACAACTGACCTGACCCCCTCAAGCATGTTTATCCCCCCCAAAAAAAATTTCCTGTTCTGGAGCAGGCTGTCCCAGAAAAACAGCTAAGGGTGTTAAAAACAGCAGCTCTGAGAACAGCTAAAAGGCGAACCATTTTCAGCCATTGCTTGTCCCACCGCGTAAAGATGCCGGGCCACAGAGAGACTCTTAACCAGTAGCTCCTCCGCATGTATGCATGCATGGCAGATGAGGGCACCAGATCTCATTATAGATGGTTGTGAGCCGCCATGTGGATGCTGGGGCTTGAACTCAGGACCTCCGGAAGAACAGCCAGTGCTCTTAATCACCGATCCGTTTCTTCAGCCCCTTCATCGCCGATTTTTGGTCTTCTGCTTGTTGTCTCACTAAATAATGTGCTAACATGGATGACGCCCCTTAATTCAGCGTTTTCTGAAGTTACCTACTGCCGTTCTGCTCTGAAGGATGGAAATTTGCTTCTTCTGGGCCGACGAGAAGGTCTGGTGGATAAAAGGCACTTAGTGCCCAGCCTGAAGACCCGGTTCCATGCCCAGGGCTCAGGCACTAGGAGAGCACTCTCACCCTCTCAAGTTGCCCCCTCACCCTCCCATGTCCATGGTAACCATCCGCAACACACGTGATAAATAAATAAGTGTAATTAAACATGGAAACTTTAGTTCATGTATACTCAACCCTGATAGTTGCTCTTATTTTGAGTTTTGGTTACATTTATAATTTTTAGTCAATGGCTTCATTTCTTATTATGTCAGCTACTGAATTACCTCCATTCTCCCCCATTTTTTCTTTTTTAAGATTTATTTATTTATTGTGTATTAGTGCTCTATCTGCATATACACCTGCACGCCGGAAGAGGGCATCAGATTCCATTATAGATGGTTCTGAGCCGCCATGTGGTTGCTGGGAATTGAACTCAGGACATCTGGAAGAGCAGACAGTGCTCTTAACCACTGAGCCATCTCTCCAGCTCCCCCACCCCATTTTCTTTTACTTTAGAATTTTCACTTTTGCTGGGCAACAGTGACAAATCCTAGAACCTGGGAAAGAGAGGCAGGTTGATTTCTGTGAGTTCAAGGCCAACCTTGTCTACAGGGCAAGTTTCAAGATAGCCAGGACTACACAAAGAAATCCTATCTCAAAACAAAACAAAACAAAATTTATTTTAAAAAATGTTTTTAACTATATGTATTTTTGTGTGTACTCTCATTAATATGAGTGTTCAGAGAGGCCAGAGGTGTTGAATCTCCTTGATCTGGAATTACAGGCTATTCAGTGTGGATGCTGGGAATTAAACTCAGGTTCTCTAGAACAGTGTTTGTTCCTAACCACTGACCCATCTCTCTGGCTCCCAAAATTCACTTTTTATTGGTGAATTATGATTGTATGTGTTTATGGGGCACAATGTGATCTGTTGATGTAAGCAAAGTGGGATGGTTAAACCAAACTAGTCAGCATAGCCGTTTCCCCACATCCTTATCCTGCATGTGTGTATGTGTGTATGTGCGTGCCTCTGTGTGTGTGTTGGGGATTTCTGCAATCTGCTCTCTTATCACTGTTAATCACAATCACCACTATGACTATATCCCAGACTTAGAGATGTATTCCTCCTGTGTACTTGAAGGTTTTACTGTTGGGGTTCAGAAACAGATAACACCCTAACTGCCTCTTTGGATGTCAAACAAAGCACCCGAGAAACAGCATGGAAGGGCCTTCCAGGAGGTTCTGATATGTGTCTGAAGGATGGCTCCTCCAGAAGGTGTCCTCTCACCTGTGTGCTTTCCCAGGAGAGATTGGCGAGAGTGGCAGGAGGGATGACCGGCAGCCATGCCATGCAAGGGTGCAATGAGCAGAGCGCAGTGACCCAGGATGCGCCCCATCCTTCAGACTTATTCATCTCCTTTAAGATTGTGTGCACCTCCCCCTCTCCCCCGGGAAGAATGCAGGGAAGCTTTGGGCTGTCACTGGGCGTCCTAGTTTCTTTTCCGTGGCCGTGACAGAACACCATGGCCAAGCCAACCTGAAAGGAAATATTGAACTTGTGGCTTACAGTTTCAGAGAACGAGCCCGTGACCATGGTGGGAGGGAGGGGGTTGGAACGACTCATGGTGGCCAGCAGGCAAGTGCGGCGCTATAGTAGTAGCTGAGCGCTTACGTCTTGAGACACAACAGTGAGTGTGGGCTGGGAGGGGAAGGGGGAAACTGTGACTAGCATAGGCTTTTGAAAACTCAGGCTGGAGAGATGGCTCAGCGGTTAAGAGCACAGGCTGCTCTTTCAGAGGTCCTGAGTTCAATTCCCAGCAACCACATGGTGGCTCACAACCATCTATGATGAGATCTGGCACCCTCTTAAAATAAATAAATCTTAAAAAAAAAAAAAAAGAAAAGAAAACTCAGAGCCCACTCCCCAGCAACACACTTCCTCCAACAAACCCTTACTTCCTAATGCTTACGAAGCCTCTCCACCAGCCGGGGACCAAGTACTCCAGCACATGAGAGTATGGGGACCATTTTTGTTCAAACACTGTGCTAGGCAGCTGGGCACCGCGCCGTGATGCCGCTCTTCAGTTGGCCTGTTTGTCTCGCCTCCTATTCATCTCTATTCTATCCATCTATTTTAGCAGGCTTATGTTAGGAGCTTTGAGAGAGGGAGAGAGATAGTTTCCTTTGACCAATGTCTTTCCGCTCTTTCCTTTTCGTGTCTGTTATCCAGCCTGCTACCCATAATTCTATTAATGGTCGTCACCTCTAAATTCTATTCTGAAACCGTAAGTAAACATCTGTCTCTTTGTTTATTCTAGAAGGTGAAGACATGGACTGTACTGATCATAATGGAGGGAAATAGTCTCCATTTGTTCTATCCTAACAAAACCCCTATTTTCCATGTGGCTAGAAATTTTAGAGGGAGCCATTGCGTTCTTATCAAGAAAAGATGACTCTACTGCAGATTACTCGGTGCCCCGTTTTGTTTGTTTGTTTTTTGAGACAGGGTCTCTTCATATGGAACTGGCTGTCCTAGAATTTGGTAAGTAGACCAGGCTCTCCTTGAGCTCACAGAAATCCGCCTGCTTCTCTCTCCTAAGTGCTGGGATTAAAGGTGTGTGCCTGGTTAATTGGTGTGTGTGTGTGTGTGTGTGTGTGTGTGTGTGTTTCTTTGGGAATTTCATAGAATGTTTTTAGACCATATTCACCCTGCACTCCCTAACCCTAACTCCCTGTAGATCCACCTCTAATCACTCCTCTCCCTAACTTCTCGACCTCAGTTTTTATTTGTGCTTTTGAGAGAGGGTTCTACTAGGTAGCTTTGGTTGCCTGGAACACACACACTATGTAGACTAGGCTGTCCTGGAACTCATAGAGATCCTCCTGCCTCTGCCTCATAAGTATTGGGATTGAAGGCATGTGCCAACACACATAGTACCCTTTTCTTAAAACAAACAAACAAAAAACCAATTTGTGCTGCCTGGATGCTCATAGGTATGGAGTCACCTACTGGAGTATGGCCAACCTACCAGGAGCCACAGCCTTCAAGAAAACTGGCTCTCTCTTCCAAAGAAAACCATGACTTCTCACCAGCTCCTGGGGTGGGGTGGCGCACACAAGCCCTCCTCCCTCTGCAGCAGAGTGACCATTGGCTTGATCTTGTGCAGCACAGGAGTTCATGAGGGCAAAGGTCTTGTCATGTTCAGAGGACACCGTTTCGCTCTGGTCCTCCGTGACCTCCGACTCTTGGATTCCTTCTGTCCCTTCTTCTGCACCAATCCTGAGGCTTTGGTGGGTTGTGGGCACAGCTGTCACATTTGCGGCTGATCACACCACTGGCACTTTGACCGCACCTGACGAGATGTGAGTTTCTGTCGTAACTGCTGTCCACGGCACACAGGGACCCCCATTCGGTCTGAGAGCCGCGCCAATCTGGGGTGCGAGATGATAAAATGGAGAAGGCAGTTTGATACTATGTCCATTTAGCAGAATAACGGCAGTAAGCGTGCCCCATGGGCCTGTGGGTAACCTGCTTTTTAAGCTTAGTGAACAACAGAATGACCTGGAAGGCTCTTGAAAACATGGGATTTGGGGGCTATATGAAGACGTTCTAACTTGGTAAATCTGGGAGCACAGTGTAAGGATGTGGACGTCCAGCAAGTGCCTGGCGGTGCAGGCTACAGACCGTGCCAGTGTAGACCCTGGTTGAGAACCTCTGAAGCTTGGCCATTTCAGCAACCAGGATATGCTGCTTTAATAATGGCTGAAAATAACTAGAATCTCAAACTAGGAGACCATGTAAAGAAATTCTGTATTTTTCTTTTCTTTCTTCCTTCCTTTCTCTCTTTTTTCTTTTCTTTGGCTTCTCAAGACAGGGTTTCTCTCTGTAGCCGTGACTATCCTAGAACTCACTCTGTAGACCAGGCTAGCCTCACACCCAGAGATCCACCTGCCTCTGCCTCCTGAATGCTGACACTAAAGGCGTGAGCCACCACCGCCTGGTAAGCAAATGTCTTGATGAGAGAGACTTGGGTTCTGGGTTTCTTCTGCTTAGGATTCCTGCATCTGCCGGAGTGACTGCCGCTGACCTCTGCCACCAGACCGTGCTGCGCAGGACTGAGCCAGACGGCAGAAACTTCTCTGCCCGTAGAGCCTTAAAATGTCGCATGGTACATTTCTTACTGTTCTGTTTTTTTTAATTATTTTTAAATTTTATGAATACGGGGGCCTTGCCTGAGCGTATGTCTGTGCACCATGCGCATGCCCAGTGCCGGCAGGGACCAGAAGAGGGTGTTGGAGCCTCCGAAACTGGAGTTCTATAGACGTCTGTAGCCCACCGTGTGGGTGCTGGAAATCAAACACCTCTTACTTTTTTTTTTTTTTTTTTTGATACAGGGTTTTGCATGCCTCAGGTTGGCCTTTGTGCTAATCCTCCTGCCTCTGTCTCTCAAACGCTGGGATTACAGGTGTATGTTATCTCACTTGGTTTATATCATGCTGGGGATTGAACCCAGGGCATCATGCATGCTAGACAGTCACTTCCCAGCTACCTCCCCCCTGTTTCTTGTTTTTTATTTCATTGTTATATGCAGATTAAATCATCTTAATTGAGCAAGCATCGGTGGCTCACACCCATAATCCCAGCACTCTGGGAAGCCGAGGCAGGCGGATCTCTGTGAGTTCGAGGACAGCCTGCTCTACAAGGCAAGAACAGGACAGCCAAGACTACACAGAGAAACCCTGTCTCAGAAAAGAAAAGAAAAATCATCTTAATTGGAAATATGGCTTTCTGATTATCTGTCTTTCCTTTCACCATTTTGATGCCTTTTTTTATTATTACATGTATTCACTCCTGTGTTTGGGGGTGCGTGGGTGCATATGTGTGCAGTGTAAGTGGAGGTCAGCGGGGAACTTGTGTGAAGTCGTTCTTTCCACCACATGGGTGCTGGGGACTGAGTCTGGCATCAAGCACCTTCACCCACTGACCCACCTCGCAGGCGCTGACCTGCTTCCATTATTCTAAACTCTGGCAGTTAGCACAAGAATTTGAAAAAACACCCTGCTTTTCCTCCCGAAGTAGCTTCCTCCTGCAGCCTCTGCTGCTTGTCCATTATCTGCCACACAGCTGTCAGCCAGGGATTTCCCTTAACGACTTCGCTTTCTCTGGATCCAGTTTCTTTCGCTTGCTTTCCTCCTGTTTAGCTGAGACACACTACATTCTAAGAAAATGTACCTGGGAAGAAAGTGTCCTGAGCCCCTGGTATGTTGGGCCCTACGGAAGGAATGGCGCTGTCTTCTCAGGATGTGAGCTCTGTGTGCATTCTTGCGGGTAGAATTTCTTCTGTTAGGGAAACAGAGCTGTATTTTTAGCCCTTTAGAGTTTTTGAGTTAAGCTTGAGAGCTAAATTTACTTTATTGTCTGTTTGTGTGTCTGTGTGTGTGCATGTGCGCGCAGTCGCCTGGGTGTCTAAGTTAGGGTTTCTGTTGCTGTGGAGAGACACCATGACCACAGCAACTCCCGTAAAGGAAAACACTTAATTAGGGCTGGCTTACAGTTCAGAGGTTTAATTCGTTGACATCTTGGCGGTGGGCAGGAAGACATGGTGCTGGAAAAGGGCCTCTGGGTTCTGCATCTTGACCAGCAGGCAGCTGGAAATGAGTGCCACACTGGGCCTGGCTTGAGCATCTGAGCTCGCAAGCCAACCTCGACAATGACACACATGCCCACTCTTAACAAGGCCAGACCCCCTGACAGTACCACTCCCTGTGGGCCAAGCATTCAAACACAAGAGTCTATGGGGGCCATTCTGATTCAAACCACCGCACTGGGGAAGAGAGAAGAGAGTGTCCCATTCCCTGGAGCCAGGGTTACTGTGGTTCTGGGCTACCTGGTGTGGGTGCTGGGATTTGAACTCAGGTCCTTTGCAAGAGCAGTCAGTATACACACTTAGCCACTGAGGCATCCCGCAGCTCGACGCCTGCGTTTTTATTCACATTCCTCTGTGTCTTCTTTTTTGTTCCCAGGCTTCATGCTACCACTGAAGCTCTCTTTGGAGTTCCCTTTGCTTTCCCTAGATAGGGACAGAAGATGGGGAGTTATTTTATAAATAGTGATATCATTGAACAGCCAGAAAGTATGTGTGTGAGTTCTATTGCTTTGTTGATATATGAGGCTTGTGATCTAACCCCCTTTTCCCAGCCACACACACAGTTTTCCCCCTGTTCCATCTAAACAGTGATTTCCCAGTTTGTGTTTGTGGATTTATTTGCTCCTTATCCATAAGCTGAGCCTTCCTCCAAATATCAAAACACGCACGAGTGTGAGTCGGAGACAGCAGTGGAGGGGGTGTGTCCTGCAGCTCATTTATAGGCTGTGGGGGTCCCAGAACACCAGCCACTGCCTGAGACCCAGGAGAGCCGGTGGCTCTGGAGAATGACCTCAGGACTTTGGAGTGGGGAAAGGGAAAAGTCGCTTTCAGGCGCTTTCAGGTTGAACCTGTTTGGTGTCTTTTTGCTGCAGGGAGGCAACCACACACACAGTCCAGCATTTGCTTTCTCTGTGCCAAGTTTCAGAGCTTTCGCCACAAACGTGGAGGAAATGTGTCACTATCTAGACAGGGGCTGCTTTGTAAGCCAAGTGGCTGGCCCAGGATTCTGGCCAACAGGGGAAGGTTCTCAGAAAATAGAGCTACTTGCAAAAGCCTCTCCCTGCTGTGCCGAGTCACAGACCAGTTCTGTAATGCCCAACAAAGGATGCTAACTCTGCTACCAAATGTCTGCCCCCCAGAGCACAAAGAGCCCATAATGCTCTCATCCTTCCTGGGATCCTGTGTGGCTCCTGGTCTGGAGACTCTCATCTGAAACCGGTGTGAAGAAACTTATGTTTTCTTTCTTTGCTTTCCAGCTCCTCAGATTTCCCCCGCTTTTCTCCTCTTTTGCTTGACCTTGCCCTCTGACCAGGTGAGATGCACGGCCGAGTTCACTCACTGTGTTGCGTATGAAGAAGCTTCACTGTACTTGCTTTTGTTTTTTTCACCTGGTGTATTTTAGCTGCTCTCTGTGTTATGAAAATCTTTTGAAAACATAACTCCCCTTTGCACATTTATCTGCATTTATTTTGTGCTGAGTATGTTCCCAGGCTGTAAGTCTTTGCCTCCTCTGTGTCTTCAGGATATCTTTTCCTTCAGTGTCGTCTCCTCTCCTGTTTCAGGAACAATGTGCTCCTTGTTTTTCAGTGAGGGTCCTCAGTGTGGCAGGGGCACCTGTGGGAGGGGGTCAACCTGACCCAGCTCCGTCATCACAGCGAGGCATCTGGCTACGCCAGGCGACCCAAGCATCGGGGACTAAATCCTGAAGTCCGCATGTCTTTGCATTCTCAGCACATAAAGCGAAAGCTCGGCGTTCGGGCCGGTGACACGGATGGCCCAGGGAGTAAAGGTGATGGTGGCCAAGCCTAATGACCTAGGTTCAGTTCCCACGACTCCTATGGTGGAAAGAGAAAACCAACTCTAGCCAACTGTCCTCTGGCCTTCACTCATGCACAGGGCAAACATGCATATACGCACGCATGCACTCGCGCATGCACATGCACACGCACACATACACACAGAGTCAGAAACAAATGTAAGTTTTAGAAGTCAGCACTCCTTTCGGTCCTTTGTGTCCAGTCCCACCTGGCCTGCATACACGATCTGAGTGTCCCTTTACACCACCAGGACGGCGCACACTGCTTCTGTGACATCTGTCAGGCCCTTGGGGACTCCTATGATATACAAGTCCTTGAAGGCAAGGACACTTTTATGAACAGAAAACAGACAAAAAGAGTTGACCCTGTAAACTTGCATGGTTGTGTTGGTTTTTCTGGTCCAAGAAAGCAGTGAACCATTTTTTTTTTCACCTCAGGCTGTGTAGAGAAGAACTGAAAACTCAGCTCTTTGTGGCCGCCATCTCATGTTGTTTCCAGTTGTGTGTCTGTGTACACTGACACACTGAAAATGTTGAAGATTTACTCTCTGGGCGTGGTGGCGGACGCCTTTAATCCTGGCACTCCAGGCAAAAGCAGGCAGATCTCTGTGAGTTCGGAGCCAGCTTGGCTTACACGTCAAGCTGTAGAACAGCCAGGGCTACGTAGAGAGGCTCTATCTCAAAAAACAAACAAAAAAAGAGCGACGCCAGCAGATGGCTCAACGGTTTATACGGCCCACAGCTTACAGCTGCTCATCTGCAGCCCCAGGGGACCCGATGTCCTCTTGTGGACTTTGAGGACACACTCAACACGTGCACACTCACAGACACTCGTGTTCACATAATTTAAAATAAAATAGTCTTGTCTGGAAACACTCAGTAAGTTTCCAATAGGTAAGAGTACTTGCCGCTCTGTCAGAGGCCCCAACTTACGTCCTCAGCACTCATTTTTGGTGGCTCCCACTCCTAACCGCTTGTAGCTCTAGAACCAGGAGCTCTGGTACCCTATTCTGGACACACCCACCCACACACTAAATATTTTTAAATACAAGTATTATAAGAGATTTACTGAGAGCATTTAAGATGGACAGCACCTTTCCGGTGTGTGCTAGCCATGGCGCTGCATGCTAGACCTCCAGAATCCACTCATTTCATGACTGAGAGCTCACACTTGTTGACAGACATCTCGCACATCACCGAACTCCAGCCCGGGGAAGCCACCATTCCATTCTCAGTTCGGAGTCCCGCTCTGCTGTTGTCCACTTACAAATGAGATCACGCCACACGTCTGACCCTGGCTTCCTCCGCCTACAGGCTCACTCATCGCACCAGGGCTTCCAGTGCTGAATGGTTCTCTGTTATGTGGGAGTAGCACATTCACCTGTGGATATGCCCCCCCTCCTTCATTCATTCACCTGTGGATATGCCCCTACTCCTTCATTCATTCACCTGTGGATATGCACACTGGCCATGTCCTGTATCTGTTCTGGATTGAGGAACGCTGCAGTGAGTGAGGACAGGTGCCTCATCTTTCCTGGACCCTCCCCTGATCTTTAACTCCTTTAAATCTCCTTGCTGGAGCCACAGACTGCTGAGAGCTGCCGTGTGGGTGCTGGCACTCGACCCTGGGTCCTCTGGAAGAGCATCCAGAGCTCCTAAAAGTGAAGATAATCATACTTACCCTACTGTTTTATAATGTATTCAAGATACTGTGTATCATAAAGTGTATGTAACCTAGACCAGAGCTTTGTTTTTAAATTTTTATCTTTTAGACCAGGAATCCCGGGCAGGCTTGCCTTAAATTCACTGTATAACCAAGGATTACTTTGAACTTTAAAAATACCTAGAAGGTTATTTTAATCATGCTATGGGTCTTCGTATGGGGATGTGACTGGGAGTACTGACGGCTGAGGAAGCCAGAGGGCTCAGATCCTCTGGAGCTGGAGTTAGAGGCTGTTCTGAGCCGCTGATGCCAGCGCTGAGCTGAGGTCCTCTGCAAGAGCAGCACTTGCTCTCAACTGAGGTCATCTTTCTCACCCCTGCCTTGAACTTCTGAGCCTCCTTCTTTTACTTCAGGATCACAGGCGTGTTCCACCAAGCATGGCTCAGGCGATGCTGGTGATGGAACCTGGAACTTTAAGCAAGCTTAGCAAGCTCAGCTTTACCAGCTGAGCCACATCCCAGAACTGTGAGTCTTTTCTCAAATGGGAATAAAGGAAGTAGAACCTTGAAAAGTCACTACTTATGATAAGGAGTGGAGCATATAGAGGAAATAAAGGATTGATGCAACCCGGAATTAGATTTCGAGCTGACGCTCAGGCTGCCGTAAGTTCTCGTGACTGCGTCTGGCATTCCGAGCCGTGCCTGGCAGACCCCCAGCTCTCAGTCGCTGTGTACAGCTCTCTGTGAAAAGCTTCAAAGCAAGGTACTCCTTTGACTCCAGGACCACTCAGTCACCCAGCTGACTGGGCGCTTTTACACATGAAATTGCCGTGTTGTTGCAACTCACTGAGCTTTTGAGTGTAAGGTCACCACAGCAGTCATAATTTCATCTGGAAAGCTTAGGATTTGTGAGGTCATTTTCCTTTTAGTCTTTACCCCTATTCTTATTTTTTCTCACTTGCTTTTCAGTTCCACCATGTCTCAGAGGCAAGCAAAGCAAAGGTCTTTCATGAAGCCACTTGCAGCCGTTGCTCCTTTTCCTGGAATCACTAAGAAAAAAAAAAAAAAAGATAGGAAAAGCCAAGCCAAAAGACCTCCATACCTTTTAAAGGATGCACACCCTGATGTTTGAATGTAAAGGTTTCCAAAGCTCCTTCAGCTAACCCTTAGCCAGAGGCAGGATGAGCCAAAGGAGGGCAGCAATACTGCCAGGGTGCATTTCCATACCAAAGAGCGTGAGGTGTGGGACAGCTGTTGCCTTTGTCTTCTCAACAAAGCATCCCTCTTTACACTGGAGACTTGGTCTCCCCAGATCCCAGATGAAACCCATGGGACTGGCTACTGAGCTGGATACACAATCCGCCCCATCCAGTCATGCCAACCCAGCCATGTTTACACAGTGCGACTGGCCATGGTCCCAAGCAAGTGACATCGCTTCCAAGAGATTTGCTGGAAAACCTGGGGAGGGTCTCACTCTCGAACCATGAGTCATAGGCTGTTCATGTGACTGCGGCAAGTGGGAGCCCTCTTCCCTGTAACATATGAAGTGCATGCTTGGATCACAAGAAAATGAGGCCACAAATAAACCCGAGAGGAAGAATGGGAAATACAATCTTGATGACATCATTTAAGCACCTGAATGCACCTGTGACTAAAGCCTTTGGTTAAGCATATTGTGAGGGCAGAGATGAGTTTGGAATTCCCACCTCAGTCCCAGCTTCAGGCTTAATACACAAGTGAAGGCTTTTATTATTATTATTATTATTATTATTATTATTATTATTATCATTATTTAAAATTTTATTTTTAATTATGTGCATGTGAGTGTGTTTCTTACAGAGGCCAGAGGTGTCAGACCCCCTGGGTGCAAGTTGCTGTGAACAATCCAATGTTGGGGCTGGGAACCGAACACAGGTCCTCTCTGACAGCAGCATGTGCTCGTAACTGCTGAGACTTTTCTCCAGCCTCGTGGTATAAAGGTTGAAATAAAGGAAACTTACTTTGCAGATCTACAAGGAGAATTTAAACAGGCACCAACCACCCATGATGCAGAGGATGAGGATCAAGAGCAGGAGGGATGACTCCGAGAGAGAAAGAGTGGGGGAGGGAGGATAATAGAAAACCACAAACCTTTCCATCTTAAGTAAATTCAAGTAAACAAATCAAAACAAAACAAATAATTTATATCCGTTGACTTGTTGGTAAAACCAAATTTAAAATTTTATGTTGATTCTTCGTGAATTTTACATCCTGCACCCTAATCCCATTCATCTCTCTGTTCCTTTGTTTCTGTCCTCCACCCTTGCCACCTCTCCCCTCAAAGAAAACAACAGCAAAAACAACACAAAAAGAAAGAAAGAAAGAAAGAAAGAGAGAGAGAGAGAGAGAGAGAGAGAAAGAAAGAAAGAAAGAAAGAAAGAAAGAAAGAAAGAAAGAAAGAAAGAAAGAAAAACACCTCACTGTGTAAGCTGCAGTGTGTCGCACAGAATATCCTTTGGTCCACACATCTCTGCTTGCAAATGTTCACTGCAGTGAGTCACTGGTTCGACGCCTCCGGCTCCTGCTACACCATCAATACTGGATCCTCACTGGGACTCCTCTTGGATATCCTGTTGTTGCCCTGTGTTATGGAGAGCCTGCAGCTTGGATCTGTAGGACCATGTGCTCTAGCAATTCACAGATGGGGTGGATGTTAGGGTGGGCCAATTCAAAGCCCTGGATCTGGGCCTGGGTGGTATCTGAGGTGGTGAGGCCTGCCAGCTCTCCTGTACCCACACAACCAGGGTGAGGTACCCGGCACTGGCTCATCCAGTGTCACAGCCAGCAAGGGGCAGGGCAGCCCTCCCAATCTCGTGCCATCCAGGCCCTGTGTGAGCGTTTGTCTGCCTGTGTAGCTGGGGATTATTTGCACAAAGTACCTACAGATACCAAAAGAGGGCATCAGATCCTCTAGAATTGGAGTTAGAGACAGCGGTGAGAGGCCTAATGTGGGTGCGGGGAACCAAACCCAGGTCCTCTGGAGGAGCAACACACGCTTTTAGCTGCTGCACTGTCTATCTAGATCCAGGCAAGCCAATTTTTAAACAAGTGAAACCCAAACAGGCATAATTAAAAATTTTAGGTCTATGGTCTTTTATAAGTCCTGGATTGGATCTGTTAAGATAACTGATTAAATCCCCAACCTGTCCTTGCTGCTGCTAGCGTCTGAATTACAGGTGTAAGGAGAAGCAGGAAGAGCTGGAACAGCATGACGGCTGTTCCCGGCAAAACTGAAACCACGACAAAGTTAAACAGACGGAGCTTTTCCTGACAGGCAAGACTTAGTCTTCAACTTCAGACGATGTATAAGGGTCCCGAGAGTCAAGATTGATTGTCAAATTGATAAGATCTAGCCCAGGAGACAAATCTCTGGGCTATATCTGTCACAGATTCTTAAACTTAAAAAAAAAAATTATATGTGTGTGTGTGTGTATGTGCGTGTGCTGCCCTGTCCACGTGCTACACACATGGGCATACGTGGAGGTCAAGAGTCAGTTTTCCCCTAACATGTGGGTTCTGGGGCGGAACTCAGTCGTCAGACTTCATGGCAGGCTCCTTTATGCACTGAGCCATCCGAGTGTTAAGATTAAGTTACTGAGGTGGGAACATCCTCCGAAAACGGCAGCAGCAACCACGAACTGGTGCCCCTCGTTGAAATAGAAGAGAGGGCTGTCTGTGGTGGCTGCACGCCTTTGATCCCAGCACTCAGGACAGAGGCAGGAGGTTTCTGTGAGATCGAGGCCAGCCTGGTCTACATCCAGGGCAGCCAGGGCTACATAGCGAGACCTGGTCTTAAAAAAAAAAAAAAATCAGTGGGAGGAGTTGTAATAGGAAGCAACAGCAGATATTTTATTTGATCAAGCACAGGGATAAATAGTTATCACTCTTGTGTCTGTTGTCTATTGCTTCTCAACAATGTGAACTCAAGGGCTTCTGCAAGAAAAGTATTTTGGGGTGCTGGGGAAAAAGGTCTAGTTCCCAGCACCCCTATGAATGCTTACAACAGTTCATCACTCCAGTTTTGGGGGCTGATGTCCTCTAGCCCCAGCGAAAACAGGTAGCCTCCTCTGCTCAGTAGGAACCACACACACACACACACACACACACACACACACGATGCATATACATACTCACAGGCAAAAACACTCATACACATAAAATAAAAATGAATTAATAATAGTAAAAAAGCCAGGTGTGGCGGCATACACCTTTAATCCTAGCACTATGAAGGCAGAGACGGGTGGCTATCTCTGAGTTCAGGGCCAGCCTGGTCTATACAGTGAGTTCCCGGACAGCCAAAGATGAAGGATGCAGACAGTGAGACGGTCTCAAAAAACAAACAGAAAAATTGCTTGTGTTATTTCACGGCACAAGAACACCTTGTCGGTAAAAGACTGAGGTAAAGGTTCCAGATCGCACCAACAGAAAGCGAAGGCCAGGTAGCTGGATGATGATGGTTGACAGCACAGACATGACTGGTGAGTGTAGGTAGAGCTGGGTGCTCTGTGATGCTGCTATTGGAGGACACTGAGCTTCTGGGGTGGGGCAGAGTGGGAGGTCTTTAGGAGACTGAGCGAATACCGCTGAGGGGGATTGTGGGACCTGACCCGTGCTGTCCTTCCCTCTGCTGCTGCCGTTAGCCATCCTCGCCAAAGGTCAAAGCAATGGGGAATCTCTGTATTATTCTCTCTCTCTCTCTGTCTCTCTCTCTCTCTGTATTTCTCTCTCTACCTCTCTCTATGTCCCTCTGTGTCTCTGTGTCTCTGCCTCTCTGTGTCTCTCTGTGTGTCTCTCTGTCTTTCTCTCTCTTACAGTCTCATTATGTGCCCACAGCTGCATGGCTGGGCTCAAACTCACAAACATCAACAATCTACCAGCATCGTGGCGGGAGTCACAAGGTGTCAGAAATCAGAGTGAACAGAACCTGGGCAGGACCATGACACCTCAAGGCCCACCCTTCCACCCACTTCCTAGAGTATGGGTCTTCTTCCTAAAGATTCCAACAACTGACGTTAGTCCTTCCACGTTCCACGGACAAAAGATGCTAAACCAAACCCAAACAAAACCCGAAGCCCATGAAAGGGCACGAGTACAGCAAAGCCAGGAAAGCAAGCCGAGCCAAAGTAAATGTGATGCTGGAAGATTCAGGACCACAGAGATGGGCACTGACAGGCACGAGAGCCTTCCTAGGGAGCCCTGCGCTCTCCAGACCCAGCCTGAGAGAGGGCTGGCAGTTCCCACTTACTTCTCTGGGGACTATGGCAACCCAGCTGCCATGCTGGGAAAAGCACAAGCCACACGGACTGGCCAAGTGCATGTCCAGCCAACAGCCCTGCTGCGCTGCCAACTGCCAGCCTGCGTCCTGACAGCCGTGGGAAGGAGCCGCTGAAATAGCCCCGCCTAGCCAAATACCCAGATCAACATAGCCGAGGCCCATATCGAACTGGCCCAACAGACCCAGTAAACACCCAGAATTGTTGGTGATAATAAAGTGGGTGTTGCTTTTGGCCAGACTATTAAATAACAATAAGAAAGGAAAACAAGGGCCCAGGGGCAATCACAGCTAATGAAAGACTCTTCTGAGCCTCTTCTTTTCTTCTCCAAGGAGATTTTGCAAGTATTTTCTACTTTTTTTTTTTTTTTTTTTTTTTTTTTTTTTTTTTTTTTTTTTTGAGAAAGGTGCTCAGGTAGCCCAGGACAGCCTCAAACTCACCAGGCAGTAAGTACCTTGAAGTTCACATCTTCTTGGCTTTACCTCCTGAGTGCTGGGATCACATGTGCACGGTACCACACCAGTTTACTCAGTGTTGGGGATTGAACCCAGGCTTCTTGTATTCAGGACAAGCATGAGCCATATCCCAAAATCTGATGCTGCTTGACTTAAAAAAAAAAAATTACCTTATTTTATGTGCATTGGTGCTTTGTCTGCATGCATGTCTGTGTGAGAGCATCAGATATGGAGTTACAGATAGTTGTGAGCTGCCATGTGGGGGCTGGGATTTGAACCCAGGTCTTCTGGAAGAGCATTCAGTGCCTTTCACTGCCAGGCCATCTCTCCAACTCCTGATGTTTGATTTCTATTCCTTGCCTAGCATCAAAGTAAGAGAAGATGGGGAAAGGCATTTCCTGATATAAGTAATTAGAAGAATTATTCAACTTGGTATGAGAATTTCTTTCCTATAAAAGGAAAGGGGCAATTAAAAAATACAAACAAGGGCTGGGACTACAATGGTAGGTACTCACCTATTACATACGAGGACCAAGTTCAGCAGCCAGCACCACAAAACTGATAATATTAAATGAAGTTAATATCATGGTTTTAATAAAAACAATGGCTGACTTAGAATAAGTCCAGGAAAAGCAAACAAACAAGAAAACAAAACAAAACAAAACAAAAAACCACTGGCTTAGTTACTGTTCTCTTGTTGTGATAAAACTCCATGGCCAAGGCGACTTAAAGAAGAGTTTATTTGGGGCTTACGGTTCTAGAGGGATAAGAGTCCATCACCATTCTGTTGAGGCAGCAGTTGCCATAGTGACCGGAGCTGGAGGCTTAGAGTTGAGGATTCACCTCGTGAACTGCAAACAGGAAGCAGGAGAGCTAATGGGGAATGGAAACCTCGCAGTCTGCCCCTAGGGACACACTTCCTCCAGCAAGGCCATAACTAAACCTACCCAACCAGCACCGCCATCTGGGGCCAAGCGCCCAAGTGCCTGAGACTGTGGGAGAGATTCTCATTCACGCCACCAAGGTCATCTCTGGGACCATTCTTCTGAGGCGGGAAGACAGCCTTTGTGGCAGAGGATTCAGTTCTCCCTTGAAAGCCTCTATCTGAGTCTGCAGCAAATAATGTGAACAGAGTGACCTACCAAAAATGATGTTTTGTGGCGTTTAAAACATCCAGGAGTGATTCAAAAGCAAAGCACAAAATACTTAAACAAACAAACAAAACCATTTATTTATAGAGTGTTCTGCCTGCATGTACCCCTGCACACCAGAAGAGGGCACCAGATCTCACTATAGATGGTTGTGAGCCACCAAGTAGTTGCTGGGAACTAAACTCAGGACATCTGGAAAGGCAGCCAGTGCTCTTAAGCTCTGAGCCATCTCTCCAGCCTAGCATAAAATGCTTAATTATGGAACAACACGTAAATGTTTAAAATGTTGTTAATGCAAATGAAGACTGTAACGAGTATTGAAAGTTAAGAGGCAAGGAATTGAAACAGAAATATAATTTGAAAGTTGTTCATTGTAGTCACCAGAAAAAAAAAACTTATAAAAATCTTCAAAATTTAGATCTTCTTCACACATAAGAATTTTTTTTTGCTATGTAGAACTGTTTATTATTTTATTAAAACTTTGTAAACAATTTACAGAGAAAATAAAGGAAAAATACAACAAAATATTAACACTTCCCTCCAACTAGTAGGATTGGAGGATTTTGCCCATTCGTTTTCTCTTCTTTCTTTTTTACATTTTTAAAAAAGATTCATTTATTTATTTTATGTATGAGTGCTCTGTCTTCATGTACACCTGCATGTCAGAAGAGGGCATCAGATGCCAGTATAGATGGTGGTGAAGCACCATGTGGTTGCTGGGAATTGAACTCAGGACCTCTGGAAGAGCAGCCAGTGCTCTTAACCTCTGAGCCATCTCTCTTGCCTTGTTTTATTTTCTTTGATTTTATCAATTCCGTGTATCTGTGTATATGAAACCAGAACTGCTGCTGAGTGAGCTGGCAACCAGTATGACGCTAAATCATCTCTTCTCCCTTCTCTCCGTGCCCTTCCTGGCCTCTAGTGATCTCAGACCCCTGCTATGTGGTAAACTTCTTTAGCTTCTGAAAGTGAGGGAGAGCATAAGGTGTTTGCCTTTCCCTAGTTTATTTGACTTGATAAAGTGTCTTCCAGGTTCATCCATGCGAAGTCAAGGGAAGGATTTCATCTCTGATGACTGAAAAATATCCCACCAGGTAAAAATATAAACACAGGGCTGGAGAGATGGCTCAGAGGTTAAGAGCACTGGCTGCTCTTCCAGAGGTCCTGAGTTTAATTCCCAGCAACCATCTATAATGAGATCTGATGCTCTCTTCTGGCATGCAGGTGTACATGTATAAATAATAAACAAAAATCTTTTTAAAAAAGTTTTTAAAAAAAATAAATAAACACAAACATTCATGCTTGGAGAGGAAAGCCCTCAGAAAGAACAAAAACAAAAGAATAAACAAATATGGCCAACCAATGTAACAAAAAGGATAAAATAGAAGCCAGGCA
The DNA here is from genome assembly GCA_010120015.1 of Rhombomys opimus. Taxonomy (NCBI): domain Eukaryota; kingdom Metazoa; phylum Chordata; class Mammalia; order Rodentia; family Muridae; genus Rhombomys; species Rhombomys opimus. Next base: position 615,588 of record REGO01000553.1, on the reverse strand, counting down.
TGGTGAGACATGCCTCTAATCCCAAAACTCAGGAAGAAAGATTGAGGGGGCAAGGAGGAAAGAGAGGAATAATAAGGTGTTCAGCTTAAGACAAAAGAAAACAGAAGCTGCTTAATATTAAAACTTCTTACAGACAATTAATATATAAATATCACAAAGCCTTCTGCTGTTGGTAGTCACATGTAGAATGGGCAGGAGGCCGAGTCAGAAACCTGCCTTGACTAAATTCTGACTAAAGAGAAAAATTAATAAAATACAATATAGATGGAAACAGATGATGCAGAGACAAGCCTGCACCCTAAGGGCTGGAGAAATGGCTCAGGGGCTGAGATCACTGCCTCTTCTTGCAGAGCACTGGGGTTCAATTCCCAACACTCACCTAGCGGTTCACAACCATCCATAACTGCAGCTGCAGAGGATCTGATGCCCTCTTCTGACCTCTGTGGACACGAAGCACGGGGCACAGACAGATACGCAGGCAAAACACACACATGAAATGCTTAAATCTAACTTCAAAAAAATTTTACAGCTATACCAAGAAAAAATTCACAATTGCCCCACTCTTTAGGAAATATAAGGTGTGGTGGCTCATGCTTTTAATTTCAGCATCCAGGAGGCTAAGGCTGGAGTTTTAGAAGTTTGAGGTTAGCATGGATTACACAGGGAGACCCTATGTACAGCTCTGCAACTGCGCCCACAAAATTTAAAAAATATCTTATTTAATAAAAAAGTAGCTGGGCACAATGGCACAGGCCTGTAATCTCAGCACTCAGGAGGCAGAGGCAGGTGTATCTCTATAAGTTTGAGGCCAGTCTGGTCTACAGAGCAGGTCCAGGACAGCCAATACTACACAGAGAAATCCTGTCTCAAACAAAAATAACAAACAAAAAAGAAAAATAAATAAAAAATTTTAATAGTGTGAGAGTTAACAATATACATATATTATATTTATAGGCATTTAAAATTATATATACACATATATATCCACACACATATGTATATATAATACTAGAGTGAAAGAATAAGAAAAATATTAATGCACTAGAGGACTTGTTAAATAAATAACCGGTTTTTAAGTACAAGAGTGCTTGCCTGTAGTTTGTGAGTCTCTGGGTACCATTTCCAGCACTGCCTAACCAGGCATGATGGTGCAGACCTGTTATCCCAGGTGGATGCAGGAGATTCAGAGCTTCAAGGGCTTATAGGGCCTGCCAGGCTGGGCTGGGTTAAAAGACTGCAGGCAGCAGCACTATAGTTATCTCACGGCCCATCACTCTCTTACATACACCTCTAAGTTAAGGGGGAAGGAAGAAGAAGGAGAAGAAGAAGAAGAAGAAGAAGAAGAAGAAGAAGAAGGAGAAGGAGAAGGAGAAGGAGAAGGAGAAGGAGAAGGAGAAGGAGAAGGAGAAGGAGAAGGAGAAGGAGAAGGAGAAGGAGAAGGAGAAGAAGAAAGAAGAAGGAAGAGAAGGAGAAGAAGAAGAAGGAAGAAGTAGGAAGAGAAGAAGAAAAAGGAGAAGAAGAGGAGGAGGAGGAGGAGGAGGAGGAGGGGAAAAACCCTGTCCTGTGGGTGGGATTAATGCTAGCCAGGACGGCCCTAGGTATCATAAGAAAACTTCCAGGAGACGAAAGAGGAGAAAGCTGGAACCAGCTGTCTCGGTGCTGGTGCTGGCTTGTCTCCACTCTTGTGAAGATCTTCCTCAAGGTTCCATTTGGGGAGTCACAGCGCAGAGGCCTCTGGCGTCAACCTTCGCAGAGGAAAATTCTGAGAATGAGTCACAGCTAAAACAACAAACTGGCGTTTAATTTCAGGTCCTCGGGGCAGGATGTTTCCTTGGTAGCCGTCAAGACTGAGAGCTACAGTCGTAGTGAAAGCTGACTGTGAAGCCAGGCTTTGTCACCGGGAGAGACGAATCCCCAGCTGACCGGCCAGCAGTCACAGAACACCCTTAGGTGCAGCGTTGGAAACAGAGGAGGGAGCGACAGTGTGTGTGGCCTGGTGGCAGCAGGAGGCGGTTACTCCACACAGGCCCTGGGCCCTCTGGAGTATGAGGTCAGAAGGATGGCTTAGTTCGTTCATTTTTCGCCCGTCACTCCTGCCTCTCATCTGGTATCTACTCATGAGTAAAGTACTTGCTGGCTTCAAGGCATTTGTTTGTTTGTTGTTGTTGTTTTGGTTTTTTGTTTTGTTTTGAGACACAGCCCTGGTTGTTCTGAAACTTGAACTCACAGAGATCTTCCTGCCTCTGCCTCCTGAGTGCCTGGGGTTTAAGCATGTGCCAATCACACCCAGCGAGTTTTCAGGGGTTATGGGATACATAACGATGTAGCTGGCTGGGGCGTGAGTTCTGTGAGGACATCCCATCTCTTCCATGAATAGCATGGTCACAACACAACTCTGTCAGTGCATTAAGGTTAATAACAAAGTTTATACATTACTTTCTCCATTGTTTTCCTGCACAGTAGAACTCAGTTGGTAATCTGTGTGTGAGCACATAGCTATGCAGGAAGAAAACAGTTGCAGGAAGTTGCTGCTAGTATCTGGGTGTGCGAATACTCACCTGTACGTGCAGCTGAAATGCTGAATTCCAGCTATTTAACATTTAAAATCTCAGGTGCTGGAGAAACGGTCAGCAGTTAAGAGCACTGGCTGTCCTGCCAGAGGACCCAGATTCCGTTTCCCGTGGGTAACTCACAACTCTCTGTAACTCTGGTTCCCCGGGATCCTAGAACTCTTCTGGCTTCATCCTGTACCTGGCACGCATCTGGTACACAGTTGTAGATGCAGGCAAAACACCCATACGCAGTTAAAAGGTTGGGATTTAAAATCTCATTGCTGATTCTTGCATTGATGCATTACAGTCAGAGAATGTGCTCTATATAATTTTGCTCTTAAATGTTATCATGATTTCCCAACCTGGGTCGGTTCGCCTCTTCCTCCCTCCCCCCACCAGGCAACCCGGAGTCTGATTTTCTGTTGACCTGAGGAGAATGTGCATTCTGCCTTGTGAATTTGGTTATTACACTATTATAGCCTCCGAAAGCCATTGTGTTTCCTCTGCATTTTGTCAAAGATAGAACGAGAAAGGCGAATGTCTTTAGAGTGTGGTCCACTGCTCATTTTTTCTTCTTTGGCTTTTATATTTGGACGTAGTCATGTTCGTGCTTTCCAGGGACACGGAGTGCGATCTTTATTAACTTATTTAGCAGCGGTTTCCTTTTAGAAGCAGGCTGCTTTGTGGCCAAGCCTTGAATTTTACAAACTTTGGGTTATCTCTGCTGCTTCTCAGCCTGTCCGTGTATTTGTTTATTTCTTTACAGGGGAGATTCTGTGACCCTGGTTGGCCTATGTACGTAGCTGAGGCCGGACTTGAACTGCTCATCTTCAAGAGTCTGCTTCAATTTAAAGTTCATTAAAGTAAAAACAAACACTCACCTGTAGCTGTTTGAGTCATGGGCCCTGCTCTCTCTGATATGTCACATGAAGCAGTTCTATTTGCTTTCAGATGGCATGACAGATCTCTATCCATCTTTTGTTTTATATCAAACATTACAAGATAATTCAACACTGGAAAGTCTGACAAGTCTCTGGCCCATCCTTTATGCAAAAACCTATGAGATAATCCAACACTGGGATACCTGATACTGCTATATTATAATAATAGCCAACAAGTTTGCTTATTTCCTTTTTAAGGTAACACATCTAAGAAAGCATCCAATGCAACTTAGATTTCAAGGATTAGGAAATTAGTTAAAAGAAAGCACTTTTTTGTTGTTGTTGTTTTGAGACAATGTTTCTCTGTGTAGCCTTTTTGAGACAGAGTTTCTCTGTGTAGCTTTAGCTGTCCTGGACTCACTTTGTAGACCAGGCTGGCCTCGAACTCACAGAGCTACATCTGCCTCTGCATCCCTGAGTGCTGGGATCATAGGAGTGTGCCACCATGCCTGGCTAAGAGAGTGTTTTTAATTTTTTCTTGTTACTTAATTTTAATGATGTCCCTACAGTGTTAGGTCGTGCTGGGAGCCTCCTCTTTGCACTGGAAGTTTAGATTCTATAATCATTTTGAAAAGAGTGAGCTTCCTGTAATATTTTCTTTTGATGCACATGTCCCTCACAATCAAGGGCCATTCCTCCCAGGACCCCCATTCGGACACCACAAGCACAGATGCTCAAGTCACTTCTGTGAAACGATGATATTGAAACTCGACAGTCAACTTGAGATGGAGAGCACCCAAGAGGTCAGTAAAACTTCCCTCTGGGTGTGCCTGTGAGGGCAAAGAGAAGGTTAACCAAAAGGGAAGGGCTGCCGTGGATGTGGCAGGTCCTATAGGCTGTGGCCCTGCATGGAATCAGGAAAGGCAAAAAATGAAACCCAAACAAAAGGCCTGCTAGCGCAGAATCCCAACCACCGACCACCCAGACAGGAACAGTTCTGCCCCACCATGATGACGATGATGATCAAACGGGGACTCGGGGAACTCTGGAGGCATGAGCCAAAATCTTCCAACATAACCTAATTTGCTTAGATATTTCATCACACACCTATGCACATCTTTTGGAATTTTAAAATATTATTTTAATTTTTTTAAAGACAAAGTCTTATTATACACTCCCCATCTGGCCTTGAACTTCCAGAGACCCCTGCCTCTGCCTTCCAAGTGCTGGGATCAAAGGCCGGCACCACCATGCCTGGCTACTGTCCCTCATTTTTATTCTATGGTACATACTTAAGTTATTGTAACTTGGTCATCCCAAGACTCTTCTTGTAGACCCTTGCTTTTTCTTTGTGTTTTGTCTTTGTGTTCATTGCTTTTCAATGTGTTTTCCATTGTTATTCTTAAGGACTTTGGCATTTACTTAAACAAATAAAATAAAATGACACTTATTTGGGGAGGGGGTTGTAAAGGGTGTTCATGCCACACAATGCATGTGTAGGTCAGAGGATCAAGTTTTCTCCTCCTACCACACGGGTTCCTGGGCTTGAACTCAGGTCATCAGGCTTAGCAGCAAGCACCTCCACCCGCTGAGCCATCTCACTGCTCCCGCAACGTGTGTTTGAACACTTCCTTATCTCCTGGAATAAGAGTGATACAGGCCTGCTTCTAACCTAAAACTAGGCATTTTTTTTCAGGGAACCCTAATTTTTTTTTGGCAGAAATGGCATTTAAGTTAATATGCTTTAGTATAGAATGCTTTATATTCATAGACTAGTATTTCCATTGTGATAGGTACATTTAATCTCAGCACTTCAAAAGCAGAGGCGGGTAGATGTCTGTGAGTTCAAGGAAGCTGCTCTGCATAATGAGTTCCAGGACAGCCAGGGTTAGCCACACACACACACACACACACACACACACACACACACACACACAGATCCCCTCCAACGATGAAATGAGTAGCAGTGACCTCTACTGGAATCTTGTTGTTTATCTAACCGACTGATTCACTGACCGTGACACACGAGATAATCATTTCTGTTGCACTGTGGTTTTATGTCTCATGTAGTGACAGCTGTGTGCAACTCATGAGAAATGCTTCCTGAGCTCTGAGTCACAGGGACAGTTGTGTGAACTCTCCTTTTGCGTTTTCATGGTCTATTTAGACATTTAACAATCATATTTTAGAAATTTGGTCATATTACTCTTTGAATAAAGGGGACTGGGAAGGTTTTCCTGTCTTCCTTCCTTCCTTAACGCACTCAAGGCTGGTCTTGAATACTCCATATACTTGTTCCCTTCAGAGTGCTGAGACAGCAGGCATGTACCACCAAACTCTATTGTTTTGATTCTTTGCCACATAGACATAGTAAAAGAATATATATTAAAAGAATATATACTATCAAGATTAATAACACTGGGCTGGAGAGATGGCTCTGAGGTTAAAGGCATTGGCTGCTTTTCCAGAGGTCCCGAGTTCAACTCCCAGCAACCACATGGTGGCTCACAACCATCTAGAATGAGATCTGGTGCCCTCTTCTGGCGTGCAGGCGTACATGCAGGCAGAACACTGTATACATAATTAACAAATAAATCTTCAAAAAAGATTAATAACACTTATTGGAACCATAATCCATATCCGTAATCATAATCTGTCAACTTCTTATGTTAAGCTCTGGACTATTCATCTTGTCCAGAGATGCTTGTGAATCTAGAATTCTTGTCTTTCAAGGCCCTCTTAAACTTTGTATGTTTGTTTGCATCTTGGTACAGAGATAAGAGGGGCATCTGGACCCGGTGGCTCACGCATGCTCGTATGTGCTCTACCACCGAGGGATACCTTCAGGATTCTGTGTGCTCTGGTGTATGATTGCTCATGTGTGTTAAATGTACTTAACAAAGAGTTTCCACTTTGCTACTCCTGTCTAGGTCTAACACGTCAGTGGCGTCAAACACCTGCACGCTGTGCAGAGAGCAGGCTGTAATTTAAGGTCTTTCCTTGTGGAGGTCTGTTTGCGGTGGAGTCAGCACAAGCCAGAGAAAGCAATTTCAATCTGGAGCAGAAATATACATCAAGATATAAAGCGTCCCTTCTCGCCAAGTGTGGAGTCCAGGTGTGGTGTCCAGCTGTGGAGTACAGATGTGGTGTGCAGGTGTGGTGTGCAGGTGTGGTGTGCAGGTGCAGAGTCCAGCTGTGGTGTCCAGGTGTGGTGTCCAGCTGTGGAGTACAGATGTGGTATGCAGGTGTGGTGCCCAGGTGCAGAGTCCAGATGTGGTGTCCAGGTGTGGTGTCCAGCTGTGGAGTACAGATGTGGTGTCCAGGTGTGGTGTGCAGGTGTGGTGTCCAGTTGTGGTGTGCAGGTGTGGTGTGCAGGTGTGCAGTCCAGCTATGGTGTGCAGATGTTGCGTCCAGAGGTGGTGGCACAGTGCAAATGCAAGCCCTTGGGAAACAAAGGCAGGAGGAATGCCACAAGTCTGAGGCCAGGCTGGTCAACAGAGTGAGTTCAAGCCCCCCTCCCCCCCGGAATATACAGCAAACAAAATATAATTTGCCTTCTTGGTCAGTAGGTACTGTTCTTGTGAGAACAAATGCTACGCATATGAAGTTGGGAAACTTGATAGTGAAACTACTTTTTATCACCAACTCACATAAAAGTAGACGATTGAGGTTTTTATAAGTAGGGGCCGCAGAGATGTCTCAGACGAAGAGTGCTGGCTTCCGTTCCAGAGCACTCAACTGCTTGTCCTTGACTGCAGGGGATTTGACACAGATCCCAAAGGATATATATACAAGTATACCATAAATAAAAAATATATACCATAAATAAAAATAAATCTTTATGTTTTTGACATAATATTTTATTGATTATTTGGGACTCTCACATAATGCACCCCAATCACCCTCTCCTGCCAGTCCTCCTTGGTCTGCTTCCTCCCCCCCGACTCTACATATGTTTTGCCCATGTGTGTGTTTGTGCATCATGTGTGTGTCTGGTGCCTGCAGAGGCAAGTGGACCTCTATGAGTTTTTAGGCCCGCTTGCTTTACAGAGTAAGTTCTAGGCCAGCCAGGTGCATAGGGAGACCTTGTGTCAACGAAACAAACAAACGAACAAAGAAACAAGACACAACAACCGCAGCCAGAAATTCCTAGCCTAGGCTCTCATCCTCACCTACTGTTTGCTGCTGTGTGGCTCTGTGGGGGGTTAATTTAAACTTGGTCTGTGCTTTAGTTTTTCTTTCTCTGAAAAACAGAGGTTATGCCCGTGAGAGTATATACTTTATAAGATTATGGTGAAGATTAAAAACCAAATCACAGGCTGGAGAGATGGCTCAGTAGTTACAAGCACTAGCTCCTCTTCCAGAGGACCTAAGTTCATCCCACAGACACTCGCTGTGGTCTTACTGAAGCACACTGCAGCGTGTCATAAGCATGTGAAAAAAGTCAATACTCACCAAGAAACGAATAGGTAAAGCAACCGCCCTCCACCCCGTGTGGGTTAGGCTTATGTTCTGTGTGTTTGTGTGCGAGCGTTATCCTGCCCACCAGAACTGATGAAGTTCTCATCCTTGTTACAGCAAAATGAACATCGGGCTAAGCGAAAGAGGCAGGACACAAAATGCCACGTGTTGTATGATTCTATTCATGGGAGTGTTCCAGAAAACGATGCAGACGTTGGGCAGATTGATGGTGGCTTAAAGGAGGAAGAGTCCTTGGAGGATAAATGCCTGATGGGTTTGGAGTCCGCTGGGAGTGACAAAGGTGTTTGACAGGGAGGACAGCACACTATGGAGATGTTTCGGCTGATAAAGGTGAAGTCACTCACTGGTAATACCGTCACAAAGGAGAGGTCAAGTGACGGGTCTGTTGACCCTCAGTTGTCTTTGGCTTAAAGTAATCCTTTTGCGAAAGTGCATAATGGGACTTTGAGGTATGCTGTATACATACTCAGTTATTAATAGAATTTGCGGATAGTAAGACTCAGTCGTAACCACCGAGCTATCTAGTATTTATTTTAGAGACAGGGTCTCACTACGTAGCTCTGGCTGTCCTGAAATTCTCTATGTAGGCCAGGCTGGCCTCAAACTCACAGAAATCTGCTTGCCTCTGCCTCCTGCGGGCTGGGACTAAAGGTGTGTGCGAACCATCACACCCAGCTTCACACCTCATTTTCCATTTAAAAAAGAAACAAATCCCCACATCAAGCAGACTCTGTGTCCTACATTCCTAGAACCATGCCTCGGACACAGACTGCAATTAGACGCACAAGCAAGGAGCAAATGCTAGAAAGAGACATCAGAGCTAATCAGTCTGTCGGGTTCCATCCTGTCACGTGATGTGGCTTCGGGAACGTTCCTCACAACCGGTGCCCGCCACCCCCAGCCCCCAGCCCCAGCCCCCAATGCCTAGGTCACTTGCAGAGCCAGAACTTCAACTCAGGCACATCTAGAGAGAGGAGAGAGAGAGGCTGGTTCTTCAAAGGCAGGCATGGAGGAAAATCACTGCTTCCATCATCATATTCAAGTAAACACATTTAACGTAACGAACTGGAACAAGTTCCTTCAGATCTCCGGGGTCAGATCTGCTCACTGGTGGAAGGCCGGTTGAAAGTCTGCACTCGCTTTGAGGGGCCCAGATAGCCTCGGAGAAACCTGCACCAGTATTTTTTATTCCACAAAGTGTCCTCACGGCTAAAATACGGTGAGAAGGGTATAAAAAGTTTGAATTTGTTCTCCCAAATGTGACACAGGAGCATCATAAAGGTGAGTTTTGTGAAAAATGAGCACACCACGAACCCCCAACAGCCGGCAAGCATGAGGAGGGCAGCAAATGTTTTATGCACAGAGCAGTAGGCTGGGAAGCAGAAGAGGGAACTCTGCCTCTGCCTCTTCCTTCCAGAGTGGCCCTGGGCCCAATCTGAATTCCCCAGCTTGAAAAGGCTGGGGTGAGTCATGGGTCCCACCCTTATTCTGCCTTTTGAGGTGCTTGGGGCAAGCAGGGGCAGAGAGTGCCTGCACTCTGTACAGACTTAGGAGGCAGGCAGCAACAGGGAAGCGCCCACGAGTGAGTTTAATAGCGGTGCGTGGGCCCACACCTGTGAGCCCAGCCATCGGGAAGCAGGGGCAGAGCTGGGGGCTCCAGGTCAGCCTGAGCTGCCCAGAGAACCGTCTCAAAGCGAATGAACAAACAAACGAAAACAAAACCCACGAAGAGAAGAGAAAATCAAAAGAAGTTTAATTCTGTGTCTGCAGAGGACCTACACCTGATTGCTTTAGCTAAACCTCAGGAAAGGCCTGAGACCCCTAATAGCTGATCCCGGAGCAAGGATGCTGATGGCCGTGACTCGGTTAGATAAAAACCCCAGTCCAAATCCAACGCCATGCAGAAACTGAAACAACACACAAGAAAATTCTTCTTTGACTTTGATATCTAAAAATGGGTCCAACCTCAGGCAAACTTGGATGTTAGGCTTCGGGTGTGGCAGCAGACATCTGTGATCGTGGCCCTTGGGAGGCTGACGCAGGAATTTGAGGCCAGCCTGAGCTACTTGAGACCTTGCCCTTCTCCAAAGCATGATACATCCTCTCTTGAGCTTTTTTTTTGTGTGTACAGTCTGAACCTAGGAGTGATGTGTGTGGATACTCAAATATGCGTTTGGACTTAATGGAATGGCTTGCAAGAGCACAGATGCAAAACAGTTCCACTCCACGAGCGAGTAGTGGGACTCGGTCTATGAAGCCTCAGCGAAGGAGGCAAGGCTGACGCCTTCAGGCAGAGGCCAAAGGCCTAAAGCATCAGTGAGCACTGGGGAGAATTTCAGAGCCTAAAGGCCACGGAAACTCAGTCTTCAGACTGAGACCGGCAGTGGCAGAAGACGGCTAACTCAGAGAGAATTGCTTCTTCTTTGCCTGGGTCCAGCCCTGTCCTCCCAGGGAGCAGCTGGCTCACCCATTTGGCTCACTCTGGAAACACGCTCACTGACATGCCCAGAAGTGAATTAAGTAAATTAAACATCGCTTGATCGTGTCAACACCCCCCCCCACACCCCCATACACACACACACACCAAATTAGCCGCCACATGACTGAAACAACACGAATCCAGTTCAGAACAGCTAAGGCACCTTCAACCAAATGAGCTCAGCAAATGCGTCTTCCTTTCCGCCCTCTGCACACGCCTGGGAGGGTTACAGCTCTCTATCCCCGCTGGCATTTTGCTGGAGCTAGATGACTGGCATTGCTTCTCCTAACGTAGGAGTCGCGACGGAAACCTGACATGAGCGAGCAGAGTCCCTGTGTAAGCCTTCTTGAGTTCACAGCAAGAAACAAACCTTCCAGGCATAAGCCGCCACCCGCCTCCATACCCTGCCGTTCGTCCTCACAGAACCGACGGGGTAGTGGTTGCGCAGTCGCAAATGAGAAAACCAGGCTTTGCTCGTGGCCAGCACTACTCCAGAGCCGCCCCCCATGTAACCAGTGAGCAACTGAGCTGGGGTGATCCAAAAGAGGGGGCGCTGTCAGTGTCAACCACACAACAGGTTAAAAAACCGGTCGAGAAGCCGGAAGTTGAAGGTGGTGCCTGCTTGAATCCTAGCCCTGGGGAGGCGGAGGCAGGTGGATCTCTGTGAGTTCGAGGCCAGCCTGATCTATAGAGTGAGTCCACGACAGCCAGGTCTGTCTTGAAAAACACAGAAAAACAAAACAAACCAAAGATATGAGAAGAGAATGTAAAATATCTCATTAATAACTTAGGTTGGACTCGGGGGTCTAACTCAGTGGCACAGCACGTGCTTACAGACACAACGCAGAGTGAAAGCAGTGTGTCCTGGGGGCTGGAGAGATGGCTCAGTGGTTAAGGGCACCTGATCCTTTGCGGAGGACTGGCGTTTGATCCCTTGCACCGGCATCAAATGGCCCCTAAAGCCCTGGGCCAGGAAACTCAATGCTCCCTCTCCATCACTACATTCAGCTCAGTTCCACAACCCCGGACACACACATATGCGTCTAATTAAAAATCCAACCAGCCAGGTGTGGTAACACCTACCTTTAATCCCAGCACTCGGGGCGGAGGCCGTGGGTTTTTGTGAGTTGGACGCTAGCCTGGTCTAAATAGTAAGTTCAAGGCCAGGGCTGAACCTCTCTCAAAATCCTTTAAGTCTTTAAGTGTATATTCATTACGTGAGGAGATAATATTCTAGACATATGGGGTTACCTAAAATGTCATTTAAAAATGAACTCCACCTGTTCTTATTTTTAAAACTAGAGCTGCTGGACACACAGGACTAGGTAGCTAGCTGGCATGTATGAGCTGGACTGCGCTTTCACTGGCTGGCACTAGTTTCCAGGATACATGCTGAGAAGGCAGGGGCCAGCTTTCCCGAATCTAAATGCTTTGTTTCTGTAGCCTGTGACCCTTCCCCCAGACAGGCAACTGACCTAGTGAGGGCACCGTGGCTGCCTGCACACTTACGGATTCCTTTATACATTTATATGTTTAGGTATATTCATGGATCCGCACGACAGATATTTTTGTACCGTTGCTGCGCAAGAAGCTCCGGAGGAGGGGACGATGATTTTTTGCGAGGCTCAGAACTCAGAGTCCTGCCGGGGCCGAAGTTCTGTGCCTGAGGTTGATCAACAGCCAAGCCTGGGAGTGAATGAGATGCTCAGAGGAATGCCTCTCAGAAAGGGGAAATATGAACTGAGTCTGGGGAGTAGAAAAGGAAAGAAAAGAAAAGAAAAGAAGAGAAGAGAAGAGAAGAGAAGAGAAGAGAAGAGAAAAGAAAAGAAAAGAAAAAAGAGAAAAGAAAAGAAGAAAAGAAAAGAAAAAGCTATTCAAGAGCACAAGGCTCAACTTTAAAATGCAGTTTGCACTCAAGGTTTGCTGCTCAGCCTCAACCCACGGAAACCCAGCAACTGTGTGTGTCAACTCATTTCTAACTTGCGTATTGACGGCGAAAAGCGAGCAGTCTCTTTAGATGTGAGAACTTAGCACGCAGGGAAAGATGCTAAGGATTCTGCTTCAGTCTGTTCCAGTCGGACATTGAAACACAGTCACGCACCGCACAGCAGCATTTGGTCAAGGATGGGCCCCGCAGTGTATTGACTGGTGGCTTTGGAAACCATTTGCGTGAGCCGTTCTGGGACCCCTGCACAGTGGGAAGTCCCCGAACGATGTATTTCTCAAAAGGCAGCCCTTTTCTTAAGCAGTGCAGGCTTGTACCACCACCGCCATATCTCACAAGTGAAAATAACCAGGCAATTTTAAAGCTTCATTCTTCAGTGATTAACTGCTGATGGGAAGCTGAAATGCAAGACGTGGGCTTTTCGCCATGCCTTCATGTCCAAGGAGCCGACGTTTGTGTCAAAGCCTTCAATTGTTACCCCTGTGTGTGTGGACATGTGTGCATGCATCTATGTACATGTATGTTGCCTGCGTGTGAAGGTCGGAGGTCAACCTCAGGTGTCATTCCTCAGGAGCCTTCTATCTTGGGTTTTGAGACCAGGTCTCTCACAAGGACCTGGTGCTTCCCAGTGAAGTGAGGCTGTCTGACCAGCAAACCTTAGGCATGCCTCCACCTCCCTAGTCTCGGGATTACAAGTGCAAGCCACCATACCTGGTTTTTTGCATGGGTGCCGGGGACTGAACTCAGGCCCTCATGCCTTCTCAACAAGTACTTTGCCAAGCGGGTCATCGCCCTGGCCAGTTTTCCTATCTGTTGGTGACATTTTCTGTGTCCTTCACAGGCGAGTCCTCTCCCTCCGTGCTTTCCCCCATGTGGGCTGTGGTCAACCCCACCCGGCATCAGAGTCATTGTCAGGGATACAGCCTGCTCCGACCAGCACGCGGGTGAGTGTGGCCTGAGAGCCTGACTCCTGTCCAGCTGGCTTCTGTGTGCGCTAACGCCGGAGAGAGGCGAGGGTAGGAAGTGGTTGAAGAGGCTTCCATTAGTCAAGGGGAGTGGAGAGAGTTATTCATCGCCCTCTGGTGCCAGGAAATCTGCAATTCCTACAGCTGTGGGCTAATGCATCTCGTGTTGGTGACCTGGCGCACAGGAAACCCTCCACCCACAGTGCCAGGAACACAAGACTTGGCGTCTTCTAAGCAAACAAAGTCGGGATTTCAGGTTACACAGGGCTTCTTACGTTAGCCATCTCTGGGGATGCAGGGACCCGTTCCAGCTCCCTGCAGATACCCACATCTGCTCTGTACAATACCATTGTATTTGTAGGAGGCTCTCGGCCCTCCCATCTACTTACATAACACAGATTACTTAGAATACTGAATACCAGATCAATGCTATGTAAATAGCTCTCGCACTGCATTGCTCCAGGAGTGAGGACCCTACCCCGAAAGTCCATGAATATTCAATAAAAACACATTTTTACCTTCAAATATTTTTCAACCCATAGTTTGTTGATGCAGAGAGCATCTTTTCCTCCTTCAAGATGGTTGAGTATGCCTGGTCGTTTGCTTCCTTCCTCCAGTTTTCCTCTCTTCCCTTCTTCCCTCTCTCTCCTCTTCTCTGAGTCTTACACACCCCAGGCTGACTTCAAAAACTTCCTGCCGTAGCTGAGGATGTCCCTGGACTTCCAATCCTCTTGCTTAGTCCTCCTAAGTGCTAGGGTTAGAGGCGTGTACCAGAGCCTGTTCATGTCAGGCAGACACCTCTGACTGAACTGTCTTCCCAACTCCTGGAATTTCTCTTACAGCATACAGGAAATCACAGGGGAGGGGCCGCTCAACTGGCTCAGGAAAATGGGACGGGTTCATTTCTCCCTGGTGACAACAGAGCATCCTGGCAGACACCGGCTCAGCTTTTTATTTGCTGTAGCATAAACTAGAGCTCTCGTAGGGCTCAGATCCCTTTGAGGTCTACAAACTGATTAAGTTTTCCACACTTAAAAAGATGACATTAAAGTTGGGCTTCATTCAGGTGAATGAAGACAGTGGACAATAGCCTAGAGATGTGTCTTTCATCTCATTCCAGCCAGCAGCTTATGTGGGGCGGAAGACGGAAGGGGAGGAGAAGAAAGGCAGGCTACCTTCCCCTAAGCTCTGTCCTGCCCTCTAGTCAGGTGCTCAGCCATATGCCGGAGACATGTGGCTCCTGTATGCCTCTCATCAGCCTCTCATTCTGCCCTGATTCTGTGGGCGTTTGGATTAGTTTCTGCTGATATCAGCTTGTACTGTTTCCTCCAGGGGCATAGCAGGGAGACATAACCCGGAACAAACAAAGCTTTAAGAGTTCATCTGGGTTAAGCTACTAACAAAACACACACACACACACATTCCACTTAGAATATGGAGTATAACTGTGACACGACAATGCAGAATGTGAAAGTGAACTTATCTTGGACATTTTATTGTAGTATTTTATTGTACTACAACATTTTATTGTAGTTTTAGTTTTGTTTTTACATTCATTTGTTTTACCTTATGTGTATGTATGTGTACTGTGTGTGTTCAAGGCACCTGAAGAGGTCAGAAAAGGGCACCAGATGCCTTAGAACTGGTGTTACAGATAATCGTGAATCATCATATAAATGCCGGGCACCAAACCCAGGTCTTCTGTAAGAGTAAGAAGCGCTCTAACCCACTGAACCATCTATCCAGCCCCCAGCTTGGAATTGATTCTAGATGCACAGAAATTGCACATCAGTACAGTTGATTTGGGTAAACTGTCCACTCCCCAGCTCCTCCCAGTGAGGACCATAGCACACAATCAAAGCAAGATTTGAGATTTGTACAATATTGACTACTTAATACACTCAGGCATCATTCCTGATGGCTCTCCCAAACTTACCTGCTGAAACCCATCTTCCTTCATATGAAGAAGGGAGGACCTTAAGAGTTGGTGGATGAGATCTGGGAAGGAAAACATGCACCAATGGAATCAGAAGAAATAAGAAGAGGCACCCTCCATGCAGAGCACACTCTCTGTGAGGAACACACCCTCTGTGAGGAACATACCCTCACCAGGCACTGACTTTACTGATGCCTTGATTTTAGTCTCCCGAGCCTATCAGGATCATGAGAACATACTTCGGCTTTAATTTGCTATGACAGATCAGATAGATTAAGACAGGCCCTTTGGTTCGTCCAGGGAAGATGGCTCAGTAGCAACACTGGAAATGCTCAACACGCACAACACCAGCTTGACTGAAAACACTCTGGAATTTTCTCAGAGTAGGGACCCAGTCCTGTGGAAGCAAGGCCGTGGTTCCTTCTCCATGACCCTTAGCCATGCCTTCTTCTGTGTCTTGCAGTGACTTTCCCACGTCCAAGACTGCGAGTATGAGAGAGAGGCATCTGTTAGTATTAGCCCAGCTTTGCTGAGTTTTGCCTTGGGTATGAAGTAAACTGCTTTCCTTTCTATGGTGTTCTGAATTTACAAACTATTTACGTTATTCATCCTTTTTGATCACCTTGCTCCACCCTGTAGCTGGCATTCTATGAGAGAAAACCCTATCTTACAAAGTTGGAAGGTTCCCACCCTGGTGATAGCTTATTTTATAGTCTCTTTTGTGGTTTATACTCCGCAAATTTGCTTTCACCTTTAATAGATGGCAAACTTATATGCATGCCAAAGATTTGTTTTCAAATAAATTCATGATTATTATCAGTAACTGCTTGATTTGCTTCCTATTTATTTTTATTTTATGTGTGCTTTAGTCATTGCTTTATCACTGTGAAGAGACACCATGATCAAGGCAGCTCTTATAAAAAGAAAGCATTTAATTGGGTGTTACAGTTATTTTTGTTTCTCAGTTTCTCTCTTAAGTCAGCTGTCACACAAATAATTGAGACTCTTTTATATTTGTTTAATAATAAGCTTCACAACACAATAACTGAGCAGTTATTACTCAATTCTTAACCTTCTTAGCTAATTTGGCTTCTTCCCAGCCCACATCCAAGGGATACTTGTACTTTGTAGCTTTCCTTGTTCCAACTTCTTCTCCTGGTGTCTCTTGGACTTCTCCCTTGGCTCAATCCCCTACATCCTTCTCTAACGCCCCCTTCCCGGGCTGGCAGAAAATCCGACCCTGTTCTCTCCCCTGCTCAAGACTGGATATAAGCTGCTTTACTGACACATCAGGGGACACTTGGGGAGCAGTGTTTACATAACACTGAGAGAGGAGATTCTCAGAACAAGTATTGCAACCAGATACGTGGGTACTGAAATCAGCATTTGAATTACACAATAACCCTATGCCTACGACTGGGGGCTTTCGTACAGTTTCAGAGGGTCAGTCTGTTGTCATTATGGTGGAGAGTGCAGCAGCAGGCAGGCAGGCAGGATGCTAGAGCAGTAGCTGAGAGCTACTTCCTAATCCACAGCAGTCAGGGAAAAACTGGGCCTAGTGTGGGCTTTCGTACTCCATGTGACGCACCTTCTCCAACAAGGCCACATCCGGTCTTTCCCAAGCAGTCTCTCCAACGACAGGTGAGTCTATACGGGCCATTCTCATTCAAACCTCTACAAGGTGCATGTGTGTCTGAGTGTGGACTACCTGTGTGCAAGTGCCCTCAGAGGCCACAAGGGGGTGTTGGAGTCCCTGCTACTAGAATTACCAACGGTGTGAGTCTCCCGATACGGGTCTCTCCCTGACCCCCCAAAAGGAAGAAATGCTCTTAACTGCTGAGCTGGCTTGCCTGCAGAGTTGCATAAAAATGTCATCAGCAAAGAGAGGCTACAAGTGAAAAGAGTTTAAGAGGTCATGATACAAACTACTGATTTTGTATGTTTATTTTATATTCTGTAACCTTACTGGACTAAATTTATCAATTCTAATAGTGGGGTTTAAATTTTTAAATTTTGTTTGTGTTTTTGTTCTGAGGAGGCAGAGCTAAGGAAGTCCTGGGTGAGAGTGTCAAGGGCAGAAAAACTGGGAGGATCTCAGCTCCACAGGACTGACAAACCTCCCTCCACCCCACCACCCCAGTAGCACTTGGAGGGACGGCAAAACCTTCCTCTGGTCTGAATGTGAATGCTGGCAGTGTGCAAAAACTACCAGCCACAGCTTCCTCCTCCCGGATACTTACAGCTTGAGACTGCTGCCTTCAGAGACCTCCTGTGACAACTATGCACCCATCCCCCATGCTCTGCCTGCAGTTGGTTTGTCTCCATCAGAGCACACACAGTTTACCTGATCCCAGCTTTTCCATACGTGTGTCTGTCCTTTCCCCATTCCTTAAGCTCCTGGATAGGTTTCCAGAACCCAAACCACATGGGTCATGGTAGGGGTGGCGTTAGAGTCTTTTTCTCTATAAAATTGTGCCGTCTACCAACAGGATTATTGCCTATTTGATGCACTTACTGTCATCATTCACTTCCTACACTGGAGAGGGTGAGTAGCCTCCCAAGATGGCTTTCACTGTAAATCATGTTGGAGAGTTTCTTGCAATCAAATCTGACAAAAATAATAATAACAAATGAAATAAACATACAGTGCATTGTGGTAATTTTAAAAGTACAAGCTAATACTATTTATTATTTGCCCTATCATTATTACGGTGGCATTATCTGGCCCGATATCATAATCAGTAAAGACACAGACACCTGTTAGATTTTAGATTTGCCTTATTTCACCTTGAGCTGGGCAGATAATTCCACCTACGCCATCTCATTTATCTCCCAGCCCCCATCCCATGCCATCTGTTATAACCATTCCTATCTGTTCTACTTTCCATCCCTAATTCCAAAATACTTGCTTATATTTCTCATCTGGGCCGTTCTTTTTCACTCCATTCTCGGAGTCCTTCCTTCCTTCCAGTCCACATGGTTCCTCTCTATCCCATGGCAACTCTGTTTTCTCCTTTCTCTTCCATCTTTCTCCTCCTTCCCATGATCCTCTCTCCTCCAAACCCTTGAACCTTAGCTCTGCCCACCTCACCTTTGCCCTGCCCAGGTATAGGAAGTTTTATTTAGCCAATCAGGAGTCAAGGTAACAGGAACATCATTTTGGGGTGTGTGTAAGGGATTATTGCCAGAACAGTAAGAATCATGGGGGGGGGGTAAGATAATTAACAATTAATACAAAGCACCAGGCCATGCCTCTATATATGTGTTTGTGTGTATGTGTGTCTATGTATGTGTGTATGTATGTATGGGTGTATATACGTGTTTGTGTGTGTGTGTGTGAATGTATGTATGTCTAAATTTCAATACAGTTTGCATTTCCTCAAGTTGAGCCCAGAGAGGGAGCCTCCTCCTGGGTACAGCAATGCACACCTGCAATCCCAGCACTCAGGCACAAGGATGGCCAGACTGAGGCAAGCCTACACTACATACATAGTGAAACCTTTGTGCAAATGGTGGTGGTGGTAGCAGACAGAGAGTGAGAAAGGAGTTTCTCTTTCCTTCAACCTTCTTGCAGAGAGCTGTGGAATGTGAGAAGGGCCTGAAGAGCAGGCCTCTTAGGAAGGCCCCCTCCCAGGAAAGCCCTGCCCTGCCCTTCCTTGCAATGATGTCAGGGTGATAGCTGACCAGCTTTGGAGTGACAGAGGCCATGCTTGCCTGTGGTAGCCCTCATGTCAGCACCAACCTGAAGGACTCAGGTGAGCAGTATAGGTTTCTGGCTGGTTCGGTCCTGTAATAGGTCAATACGTAAGTTTTGCACACTCTGCCTGGTGTCTGAGGGAGCTGATGAATGAGTCCCTAAGTGGAGTCTTGGCAGTATGCAGACACGTGCACTTGACAAGAAGAATGTGGAGGAAAAGAAATATGTCCTTTCATTTAATGGAGATTACACTGCAGCGATTTAGTACGTGATACTTGCAGAAACACTGCAACACATGAGAAAGATTCCAGAATAATTGAAAACTCAAAGAACTAGGTCTAGAGAACTATGTAGAACTCCTTAGTGTATTTACAATAATGCAAAGTGTCGTATCATGTTCATAGATCCTACAGCTGGTAGGGGAATCTTTATAGCTCTGGACCATCTATCTTGACTTTTGCTATATTTACTGATAAAATTCCATAGGATAGAAGACGCCTGAAACAGTAAATACAACTTTTCCTGATAGATCCGGGAAAAACAAAAAGAAAGTCAATGTAAATAAAAAGTATGTAATGCCTGTGATAAGACAGCATGGAGGATGAAGGCTTTGTCTCCTGAGGCGGATGGGAGGGGGAGCGAGGCTGGCTGTTGACTTAGATTAATAGCACCCCAACACCCTGAAAGAACTTGCAGATGTGATCCTAGGATGGAGGACTCAGAGTACAGAGATGAGCAAACAAGTTCCAGATCTTCCAGCCCAACTTGCAGGTCTGCGCACTGGCGGAGTCCAGTGCCGGGCTTGAACGGAAGATTAAAGGGAATTCTTGCGTGTTTTTTCAAGAGTGTGCTGAATTTGGGCCTTATCACAAATTCCCCAAATCTGAGCTCATTTTGTAAGAGAGCCCTAGTGGAGCAGGCAGATACCATAGCCATTTATCTGGTAACATCCTTGTGAATGCGGTGACAGACTCTATTCCAGGGTTTACTTCATGGATCTCAGATTTAAAGGCACAGGGGAAGTACCTGTTTAGGAATACAGGCACACACCCTCAGTCCCTCTCTCTCTCTCTCTCTCACACACACACACACACAAACATACACATACACACACACAAAGCACACGCACCTCCCCACACACCCAAAAGGTCATAAATTTTAAAGAAACCAAGGGGTTGGGGTATATGGGAAGGTTTGGAAGGATGAAATAGAAGAAGAAAATGATGTAATTATAATCTCAAAAATATTTCAAAAGATTGTCATAACAGAAATACTTGCTTTAAAAAACTAAATGACTTTTTAAATGTTTCATTAACAAAATTCAATGAATTCTTGTTATGCAGACAACTGGAAATAGATCATTATTATTTTCTTATTCTTTTTTGGTAAAAATTTGGATGCATTAAGGTGTAAAACAAGACATTTTAATATACTTACCTTGATATACACATACACACAAACATATATTATATACATACATATATGTATATTTACACACGTGATGGTATGGATGAGAAATGTTCTCACAGGCTCATGTGCGTGAACATTTAGTCTCCATTTGGTGGTGCTGTTTGGGGAGGATATGGAACCTTTAGGAGGTGCAGCCTCACTGGAGGAAGTGCATCACTGGGGGGTGGGCTTTGAGGGTTTAGAGCCTCATTCCACTTCCTGTGTGTGGATGGAAAGGTGATGAGCCAGCTTCCTGCTCCTGCAGCCATGCTTCCCTGCCTGTTGCCATGTTTTCCCAACCATGATAGACTCTGTCCCTCTGGAACTGTAAGGCCCAAAAAAACCCTTTCTTAGTCATGGTAGCTCATTTGTTTTTGTTTGTTTATATTTATTTACTTGAGACAAAGTCTTTGGAGCTCTGGCTGTCCTGGAGCTCCTTATGTAGACCAGGCTGGCCTCAAACTCACAGAGATCCACCTGTCTCTGCCTCTGCCTCCCCAGTGCTCTGCCATGCCCCATCCTTGATCATGGTTTCTTATCACAGCAAATAAAAGAAGCAGATACAGTGATCATAAGACACGCTCCTCCTACAAAGCCAGCTCCTATGTACCCTTTGACCCTGTCATTCATCCCCCCTGCTTCAGCTCTTCCTCCACCAAGAGTCCCCATCTTATTCTGCTTAAACTTATTTTATTTTAGACTTGACACATGAGAGACTATTCACTGTTTTTATGTCTGCTTTCTTCCTTCCTTCCTTCCTTCCTTTCTTTTTTTTTTTTTTTTTTTTGAGATAGGGTCTCTCTGTGTACCCTTGGCTGTCCTGAACTCATTCTGTAAACCAGGCTGGCCTTGAACTCACAGAGATCTGACTGCCTCTGCCTTCCTAAGTGCTGGGATTACAGGCAGGCACCACCGAAACTGTCTCGTCTGCTTTATTTCATTTAGGGTAATTTCCTCTAAGATTTGCTTGAATAGATGAAGAATTTTGGGGGTGGGTGGTAATGGCAGTTGTGATACAATATGAGCATAAGTGGTAAAGCTTATGCACACACACATACACCTCTCCAGGAGAGTTGGCCACGGCATACAGCAATTAGCCAAACACCTCTATTTACACTGAGTGTTGGCTCCTGCCTGTTTCCCATCACTTCAGGGGATCCGGTCACTCTTCTGGCTTCTGTGGATACCGCACAAATGTAATACACAAACATGCATGCAGGCAAGATACCCAGGCACATAAAATAAAAATAAATGAATCTTTATTACAAGACAGTCTCCCATTGGTCAGTGGCAGTGCATGACTTTAGTTCTAGACTCAGGAGGCAGAGGCAGGCGGGTCTCTGTGAGTTCGAGGCCAGCCTGGTCTACAGAGCTAGTTCCAGGACAGCCAGAGCTCCACAAAGAAACACTGCATCCCAGAAAATGAAAAGAAAAGAAAAAGAAGAGGAGGAGGAAGGCGATAAAGAAGAAGGAGAAGAAGAGAAGAAGGAAGAGGACAATCTCCCAAAGGTACTTCCTAGGACTGTCTCCTAGGACTGCCTCCCTCACTGACCTGACCCTGCTCACCTCACATCCTCTACAGGAGAGCCTAAGAAACCTCTTCAGGGGCACTTACCCAGAGTGACCACTGTGTTACGGAAGTTTTGGTTTCTTTAAAAAACTTGGTTATGTTATGTAAATGTGTTTGCGTTTTAATCCCAAGCGTGGAATTTTAGCTTGGGCTTCAGTTTGTGCACAGCGGGGCGTGCACCATGGGTAATGTCCCGCCTCCTGTAGCACGGAGAGGGGCGTGGCCTAGGAGTCCGAGGAAGATAAATAGGAGAGCCCAGAGAGAGCCCGGGTGACATGTGGCAGTTTGGAGAGACCAGACACGGGCGGAGAGAAATGTTTCAATGTACCGGCTCTGAGGAGACTGCTGGCTGCGTTGGGTGTTGATGGAGATAACTCTCGATCCTAACCAGCCGGGAGAAGTAAAGGGGTCTGCCCCTCCCCACCAACCTTCTCTCTCTTACCTTAGGGTGAAAGGGTTGGTAGAAAGGAGGTAGAGGCGTAGATGCCCCAAATAAAATAGAGTTTAAAAACGAGCGCTACCCACTGCCAACCATGTGTTACAATGGGCACTCGAAGTGTGGTTGGTCCACTGAGTGTTCATTCTATAATGCATACCCTTGAAATACGGCACCTACTCCCAAGAGTATAGATAGTTATTTGTCAACTAAAATGTTTTGAAAATATGGCTGGCTCAAATCCACATGTAGTGTACATCTATAAAACACACGCGGGATTTCAAAGGCTTAGTACTGAGGGGGAAAATGTAAAATATTGTCCTTTTATAATGACTACATGTACAAAGGACCAGTACTTTGAATCTATTATGTTCAGTAGAATCTTGTCAAATTAGTGTCGCCTGTTTTTCTTTACTTTTTAAAGCTGTCACTACTACAGAGCTTAAAACTCGCATTACATTTCTACCCAGCAATGTGACTGTAGAATAGTCCTCCTGAGGACCCTTGGCTAAGCTGGGCATGGTGGCACACACCTTTAGTCCCAGTACTGGGGAGGCAGAGGCCAGCGGATCTCTATGAGTTCAAGGTCAGCCTGGTCTACATAGAGTTCCAGGACAGCCAAGGCTACATAGAGAGACCATGTGTTAGCATTGTCCCCCAAAATAAACAAACAAACAAAACCCAGGTTTGGGAAATTTAACAAGAGGACAGAGAAAAAAAAAAAAATTCAAGAAAGTCAGGGGCCGGGGATAGGTGGGGATGAAATAAAAATGGCTCAGGAGTTAAGAGCACCTACTGCTCTTGAAGAGGGTCCAAGTTTGGTTCCTAGCCCCCTCATCAGGCTGCTCACAACTGCCTATAACTCCAGCACCCAAGGATCCTATGCCCCTGGCATCTCAGAGCAGCTGGACACTCACATGTACCCTCTCTGAAAACACATGTGTATACACACACACACTCACAGACACGCACACACACATATATATACTATATATTTTTATATAGCTTACATATTTATTGTGTATGGCTTTTATATTCCCTTAAATTCATAGAAGATAAATAGGAACGGTCAGCTCCAACCACTGTCAGCATCTACTTGAAGATCTTGCTGACACTTGGACTCAAATGTCATACACTGTGGACCAAAACCTGGAG
Organism: Rhombomys opimus; assembly: GCA_010120015.1. Taxonomy (NCBI): domain Eukaryota; kingdom Metazoa; phylum Chordata; class Mammalia; order Rodentia; family Muridae; genus Rhombomys; species Rhombomys opimus. The sequence goes on along the minus strand of REGO01000553.1, from coordinate 592,041 downwards.
AACCCATATGGCCAAAGATAGTGAGGAAGGGAGATAAAACTGGTCTCTCCTACCGAAATGGCCCGAAGGGAAGAAGTGCAGAAACTTTGAACCCTGTTCAGGCAGGGGTAGAAAGTTTCCACTACAGGTTCTTACTTCTTTTACTTAACCTATAAATGTGCTACGCTATGACTCAAGAGGGTTAATCTTTTCCCAGAAGGCTCGCACAAGAGTGAAGGACTGGAGGCAAAGGCCTTTGAACAATTGCTTCTTGGGCAAGTTTGGCTAAAGGATGAATGACACTGATCTCTTTCTCTCCCTCCCTCCTCCCCCTCTTCCTTCCTCCTTCCCTCCCTCCCACCCTCATCCCCCCTCTCTCTTTTTGATAAAGCTCAGACCTTGTTACTTTATGGTTGTTACTCAGTAGTAACCCTGAAGCTACTTTGTCCCCTTGGTGAAACTCAAAAAAAAAAAAAAACAAAAACGCTGACATACATTCTCTTTTCTGAGTCATGAAATTCCTGTGGCCTACAAAAGCCCACTGAGGGGTTGTCAAGTCAAAAGAACAGGAAGAGCCCCTAAAGGTTCCCAGCCAGCCCTTGCTGACTCTTAGAAAACTGTCTGGAGGAAACACAGGGTGAACGGGTGGCCCCAAATCCCTACGGCTCACTCTTCAGGGCAGACAAAATGCAGGTGTGTGATGGAGGCATCGTATAAAGTATCTCATTGTGCTCAGCAAGTCGACGTGGATGCTAAAATATAAAGCTACAGTTTTGTTCCATCTTGTCACTCAGGCACATGCAACCCCCCCCCCCGCCCCTCCTCTGCAGTTCCTCTTCAAGAACGCTGCCAAACATCAGCGGTTTTTGCCAGGATCTGAGTTTTGAGGTAGACAAAGGAGAGTGACAGATAATTAGAGAGTCCAGCAAAGCAGAGCTGCGACTCCTTCCTGCTCGCCCCCTGCCCAGCTGTTCTTTCACTCGTCCATGTTGTTTTAATCAGGGACAGAAGCCACAACTAAACCCATCCCTTTGCTCAGACTGTTTCTTGACTGACTTCTGTCTTCTTGTGTGTGTGCGGCTTCCGGAGATGAGGCCAGAGATGGGGACACATGCTGGGCACGGGCTGCTCACGGAGTTGTGGTCCTGCCCTCCATGCTCTCTCCAGGTTTGGTGTAATGACACTACCAACCTCCTTTTTAAGTGCTGAGAGAAGGGTTGACAGAACACAGGATGCCTCGTTATACAACTGAGTAACAACGGGGACATTCTTATTTTAAAAAATGCGTTCATTGTTCACCTCAAATTCAAGTTCTACTAATGACCTGTCTGTTTGCTGGTGCTGGCAGCCCTCTGGGGGAGGGGTCCAGTCCAGCTCCCCCGAGGAATAAGCCTGACCCTACCGTGGCCCAGTTATTTGGAGACTCCTGTTGTGTGTGTGTGTGTGTGTGTGTGTGTGTGTGTAAAGCTATGTGAGCCTGGCGACCTTCTCTCTCTTTGTCCTGTCTCTTCACCATGAGGACTGGAGGAAGAAACACAGCAGACCCCGCTGCCCTCAATCTTCACCTTCTCTCCAGCCCTGGGGAAGAGATTTTGTGTCATATTTTCATATTCTGTTTTGGATACATTTGGCTGGATTTTTAGCCCTTTGAATAGTTAAGTCAAAAACACCTTTTTTAACTGTCAATTGTTTTCCATTGGGACAGATCCATGCGGACGTATGCCCTCTGTGCCACTTCCTGATGCCCTGGTGATGTCCTAAGGCTTTGCTGCCTTGAGGTGGGGTGGGGGTGGTGTTCATGCCGATGTGAGTGGCCACCTTTGGCCCTGTTGATGCTCAGTCCGTGCAGCTGCTGAGGGCCACGAGCAGAGAGTGATATCTTGATATGAGCAGGGGTCATGTTGGTGTCTGCCATTGGGGCTACCACCAAAGCCCATGCTGATGTGTGTAGCCTGGGCTCCTGCTGGAAGCACAGTGGCACAGGTGTGGGAGAGCCGGCCCTGCCCCTCTCCTGGAATAATGGCTTCTGGTGTAGATGTAGACAAAGACTGACTCAATCCCTTGGTGCGCTGGAGCCTAGGAATTTGACCATACTCCAGTGAGTATATGGACAATACAAAATGAACTTGTTTTGTTTGTGTGTGTGTGTGTGTGATAGGGGGCAGGTCATGGGGGAAGGGAACAGACTTTGGAAGACTGAGAGGTAAATGCAATGGGGGTATGTGATATGAGAGTCAAAAAAAAAATTACCCACACAAGCAGTCATCAGCATAATGGCTCCACTCTGTGACTGACCCCTCTGCCACCTGTATATGGCCAGGTTCCAAGGACAGTGAGTTAACCCCCTGACACCTCATTCGTCAAAACAGAAATACTTGTATTGTGGGACCAGAGAAATCAGTGACGGCAAAGCCCTTGAAACAGCACTCTCTGAACAAATGAGTGTTTCACACCTTCCATGGCCCTGACCTCTTCTCCTCTCCACCCGAATGAAGCCGTCAGTTAAGACGCCATAACTAATCAGCTTCTTGCCTTTCTCACTGTTGCGACAACATATTGGACAAAATCAATTTGAGGGGAGACAATTTCTTCAGGTTCATGGTTTCAGCGTGCGTGGAAGGCGTGGCAGAGAGGTGAGGAGGAAGGAGAGAAGGACAGAGCGACTCCAGGACAGCGAGACAAGGAAGTACACCTAGACTAGATCTTGAAGTGGCCGTAACTTTCAAAGGGCCCCTGGTGGACTGTGTCTGTCAACACACCAAGGGTTCTACAGCCCCCAAGAGCAGCAGCCCCTGCTCAGAACCATACATTCAAGAAGGGAAAATTCTGAGAGAAGGCAGCCATCCTTGGGGGGAAATACACATTATTTAAAGCGATGGACACTTGTTAAAAACCCACAGACTTGGGGCTAGAGACATGGCTCAGTGGCTAAGAGTGCTGACTGTTCTTCCAGAGGCCCCAGGTTCAATTCCCAGCACCTACATGGGCATCTGTTACTCCAGTTCCAGGAGCTCCGACACTCTCACATAGACACACATGCAGGCAAAAGGCATAAATAAAAAAAAAAAAAGAAAAGAAAAGAAAGAAAGAAAAATTGGCAGAGTTTTTTCAGTGAGTGACAATGAGGGCTATGCGGGAAGAGAAAGCACTGTTTGGATGTGGCTGCTTTTCTGGGTAACAAGGAAATGGGAGGCTCAGAAGCGTGGAGGTACCCAAGCTACTAAGTGACAGGTCTGTTCTGGCCATTTCCGCCTGCACTGTTCTCTTTCTCCCCTCCACGATATTATTATAATACTACACAACTGGGGGCAGTTTAATCCGAGACTGTGAAACCCAGCGCTAAGGTAAAAGACTCGTGTTAATATCCATTACTGGAACAAAAATACCTGAGAAAAGTAAATAAAGGAAGGGGAGGTTTGTTTTGGCTCCTTAGTCCAGTCACCTGGTTCCATCGCCTCTGGGCCTCTGTGTGATGAGACCAGCATCCCGGCGGAGAAGCTGGGACGGAACAAAGTAGCTCAGCTCCTGATGGACAGGAGGCAGAGACGGACAGGCCCACACTGGCAGGCTTCCTCCTCCTGTTCCGTTCAGACCTCCCGGCTGTTGGATGGCACCACCTCTATTCAGAGGAGGTCTCCCCTGCTCCATTTCCATCCCACAGGCCAGTCATCCCTGGAAACGCCCACACAGACACACCCAGAAATGCGCGTCCCTAACCGCCCAGGCGTCTAGCTAACATTGAAGATTTACCGTGACCGGACGCCGAGCTGTCAGGTCCCAACAGGCGTCGCTATGACAGCTTTTGGTGGAAACGCCAGAACTTTCCTGCCTGGTTTGTTTGTTTTACTTTGTTTGTGTTTTCCAGACAGGGTCTCATGTAGCACAGACTAGCCTAGAACTTAAGAGGTAGCCAAGGATGAGCATGAAGCTCTGGCCTGTGCCCTCCCCACTCCCTCGCGCTTAGTTAGCTCTCAAGATTAATGAATTAATGCTCAACGTGGCAAAAACCCTGAGCCACCTGATTGGGGAAGGATGGGACGAGCCCTGCCTTAAACAACAGAGCGTGCTGGTGAGTTCTCAGAGCCTTCGCATAGACGTGGGTGTGCAGCCTGGACAGTTACAGAGAGCCTCAGCGGGTAAGCGTAACCAGCTCTGCCTCAGGTCCCACACTTCCGTTACATTTTAGAGAAGACGGACTCACCCAGGAAGTGGGCCCTTTATCACTTCCGGTGTGTCCCATACTTGTATCAATCCTCTGTTCGGCTGGACAGGCTCTGCACTCACTCCTGATTAACTCCTCCTGTTGCTTTGTCAAGGCGTAATCTGAAGTACTGGATGCAGATAACTCTCAGCGTTGGATGGTTCTGTTCATTGACGCTTAAGACGCCGGCTTCAAGAACAGGAGGCCGGGGCTAGAACAAAGAGTGGCTCAGTCGTTAAGAGCCCTTGTTACTCCTCCAGAGGACCGAGGCTCGATTCCCAGCCTCGCTGGAATGTGGCATCCAGTCCCAGTGCCCTCTTCTGGGCAGTTTGGGCACCGTGGTGCACAGGTATAAATGCAGGCAACACAGTCATACACACAGCATATCTAACAGGAGGCGGGAGCAGTCTTTCTTACACAACGTTAGGTGAACCAGGTATTGCTCGTCAACTTGACAGGATCTAGAGTCGAGAACTGGCTAACCTCTGCAAGCATCTTTGTGGGATTATGCAGATTAAGTTGACTGAGGCAGAAAGGCTCAATCTGAATTTGCTCAGCACCATTCTTTGGACAGAGATCCTGGACTGAATTTTTTTTTTTTCCTTTCTTTCTTTTTTCTTTCTTTTTTTTTTTTAAAGGAAAAATTGGGCTGGGGAAATGGCTTCAGTGGTAAGGGCAGTTGTCTTGCAAGCCTGATGCCCTTAGTTCAAATCCCAGAATTCACATAGAAGTCCTGGATATAGTGGCTTCTCTCCGTAATTTCAACACAGCTATGGCAAGTTTGAAGCTGATATAGGAGAATTTTCCGCAAGCTCACGATGGCAGAAACAGCAAAATCCCTTTGCCTCCTAAATGCTGAGACCACAGGCATGTGACACTATGTTTGACTCAGAAGAAAACAAGATTTTAATAAAAATGAAAGAGAGCTGGAGAGATGACTCACTGGGACCCCAACTGGTATTACCAGAACCTATGAAAAAAAACCAAAGCCATGAAGGAAGACACCTAAAGTTGACCTCTGACCTCTGTATGCAAGCACTCCTGTACATACATTGTACATAAACACACACACAAACCGCAACAAGTATGTTGGCATACTTTTTAAAAACTCTTTTATTTCTGTTTCTTATATCTCTTTCTCCCTGCTCCACCCCAATCCCTTCCAACACCCCAACACCAGGTAGGAGAGAGGGTTAGTGGGAGAGGGGCACAGTTCTCTTGGCTGCTTCCTGCTGGTCAGGGTAGTCAGGCTCCTTGGAGCCAGTACAATCCTCTTTCAGGATATCTCCAAATTCTTGTGTCACTGCATCCACAGCGACAGGAACCACAGCGAGGAAGCAGCAGCAGCCTTGTTCTTTCTCAGAGCTCCTCCATAGTCTCTACGCTCTGACATTTATTCTCTCTCCAGAGTCCTCAGACTTAAACTGTCTGCATCTAGCAAAGAGCTCCTCTCAGAGGCCACATGAGGCAAATAGTTTGCTGCTGTCGACTGTAAATCAGTCCCACATCCCACACCTGGGATTAAAATAAAAAAAAAAAAAAGTTTACATCCACAACATTTTCCCCCTGTTTAAAAAAAAAAAAAGGTCTTTTCTTTTAAAATAAATGAAACTTGCCATTGCTTTCTTAAAAGGAGATGATCAAGGAACCAACCCCTTTTTTAATCAATAATTTCTTTTATAACCTGATGACTCTCAGCTGTTCTTGTCCGGGTCAGCTCATACCTGTTGCTGTTGTGCCCTGAGCTAGGTTCCTAATGCCAGAAGTTACCTAAACATTCTTTCAGAACCCAGTGCTGCCAGAAACAGCTCATTTTCTTCTCTGGCATAATGTACTGTATTTCTCAGAGTTAACACACTGGCCATTTCAAGCCCTGAGGCTGCATTGAACAGTTCGATATGTAGAACTTTTAGTGGCTACTGGGGAAGCTAATTGTGATAATCTTGAAATCCGAGGCTGCTCCTCCGGCAGCTCAGTTTGTTCCAGATTAACCTGTTTTCTTGAAATGGGCTGTTTTTCTTGAACCCTTTTAACCTGTCTAACCTTCTGCTCCTCCCTCTCCCCAGCATGCCCAGAGGCTGTGGGAACTTGCCACCGAAAGTACGCCAAGCAGGCCTGGATGGCGATTGTGGAGAGTTCCGGCTCTTAGTTACCAGGAAGTCACCCTTTACCAATGGCACTTTCGCTTTCCAAGCATTGAAATCTCTACCTGCACATTTTCTAGGTGCATTGTGAACTCTGCAATCCTTTCCGGTTGTTCAACAGTTCTCCCAACCTTCTTTAAAGGGGAATGCAGGAAGACAATGAAACAAAACCAGAGAACCCCTCTAGGAGTAAGGCAGGAATAAAAACAGTGGTAGCAGTCTCAGTAAAACTTATGTTCATACCCTGAAAGATATATTTATCTTTCCATATCCTGCTGTCTCCACTGTGGCATTAGCCATTATTCTAACCCTGAAGTCTGGGTGCTGCTTGTTGGTGCACTTTTTTTTTGAAACTCTTATGGAAAAATAAACGATAAAAATGTTAGAAACATTGAAACTAACAAGAGTAAGTTTCATGAGACTTTGTTTTAAAATATACATATATGACAAAGCAATTGATAGATAATAATAAAGATGATAGATATATATTGATAGATGGTAGATAGATGGAAAAATATTGGTTCTCATGTAGGGGAAATGTGTTCCTTGCAGTGGTAATTTTTCCCAAAAGCGTGCAAAGATTATTTGCATTGAGAGCCCCACACTTTTTGTTTTTAAGTATTTTTGGATGCCTGCTCTGTATTGACAAATGTTCTGGAAATTTCAATGGAAGGAGGGCTTAGCAGACAGATAAAAGAAAATAAAGGCAAGTGAGGTGGCCCAGCCAGTGAAGGCATCTGCCTCCGCATGAAAACCTGAGTTTGATCGGGACTCATAGGATGGAAGGAGAGAATGAGCTGCTGTCACTTGTCCTCTGACCTCCACACATGTACCATGGCAAACACATGTTCCCTTCTTCCCGGCAAACTAACTAACTAACTAAATACACTAAATAAATAGTGTAATGAGAGCCAACACACCCTGGCTCTCCCTCTTTTACGTGATGCCTTCAGCACTCAGCCATTCCAGACAGGAGCAGGCTCTGGGGTTCAAGTCCTCCCATCCAAGAGGCTGTCTCAGCTCAGCTCCTGCCTACAGCCATTGCCTGTTCAGCTTTCCTCTTTCTGCTCCCTTATTACTATCACCCACCCACATTCTTGAAATAACTATTTTGGTTTTTAATCCTCTGGTAAAGGTATAGATCATACAAAATACCATGCATTTTCAGCTCAAGGACACAAATGTAAAAAAACCACAGAATGCTAGAGTTGGAAGGGATCCTGGAAAGTGTCTTTACAATTCCCTTATTTTCAGATGAAGAAATTGAGTTTCAAGAAGGCATGCTCAAGGCCAAAAACATTTTTCATTAATACCTGCGTCTCCAGAAACTTTTGTCATCTTTCTATAAATCCACTCAAGCTGGGTGTGGTGGTGCTTGCCTGTAATCTCAGCACTCAGGGCTTGAGTAGGGAGGATCATGGTTTGAAGGTACCTAAACTAAATAGCAAGACTGTCTCATTGGGAGGGAGGGAGAATGAAGGGGTGAGGAGAGAAATGGGGGAGCAGAGCCCATTCAAAGAGACTGGAGAGGCTCCTTTTCCACACCCATTTCCTGTGAATAAATAGAGTCAGAATTTATAAAAGTAAAAACAAACAAAAAAGAAAACAACAACAACAAAACAAATCCAGACATGGTGGCGTGCACCTTTAATTCTAGCACTCAGGAGGCAGGAGTTCAAGGCCAGCCTGGCCTATGGATGAGTTTCAAGCCAGCCAGGACTACACAGAGATCCTCTTTCAAAAACAAAAAGGAAACAAAGCATACACAAATGTTCCTCTCTGGGTACCTTGACAAGACTGTGATTCTATGAAGAACACCTGCCCCTCTGAGCAGTGATTGGCCAATCTGTGATGCTGTGATGGGAGTAGCCACTTTGGGAGGACTTAATGCTCAGAACAGTTCATAAAAACATCAAAGGTCTTCATCTGTTTCTACTGATCCAACTGAGTATCGCAGACTAGACAGTTTATAAAGATAAATGTTCAAGGTCCTAGACATCCAAGAACACATGCCATTATCTACTTGGCAGATAGTGAGGACCTTCCTACTGAGTCGTGACGTACAGCAAGCAAGCGGGTGAGGGAGCAAGAGAGAGAGGAGGTGTGCAGGGAGCTTGCTTTTATAACAAAGCAACTCCTACAATAATTCACAAAACCACTGACTCAAGAATGGGTTAATCCGCCTATGTCTCAACAGTGTCTCAAAGGTTCCGTCTGTCCTAACTTTTAACACCTAACAATGGGGATTAAAGCTCACCTTGTGTTTTGGTATATATACTCAAACCATAGCAAGATGCCACCCCTAAATCAAAACTTTATTTCTGAAGTTGTTTCTAAGCCTGAGTAAGTCTTTCTCTGCTTGCCCAAGTAGGCAAGAGCCCTTTACAGAGACAACAACCTTACTGTTTGTTTCACGAAATTCACTGCAGAAAGCGGGGGAAAGTCCAGCCCTTGGGTGAACCAGCATGAAGGTTCTGCTAGGCCTTTCTTTTCTTTCTTTCTTTCTTTCCTTCTTCCTTTCTCTTCTTTTCCTCTCTCTCTCTTCCCCTTAACATTTGATAACTTATTTACTTACTTAGTTATTTTAAGGATGCTGGGATCACGTGTCAGAGCACCCATGTGGAGTGCAGAGAACAAGTTTCAAGGGTCAGTTCTCTCCTTCCTCCACATGGGTTTAAGGGGTTGAACCTGCTCATTGGGCTTGGTAGTAAGCACCGAGAGAGGCTAGAAAGACAGAAAATTAAGGGAACGTGGGAGAGAAAAGGAGCGCCTCACTGGAGTCTAGTTGGAGTTTCAACACTCAGAAATCAAGAATCATTTACAGTTGCTACAAAGATTGCTTATATAAAGAAAATAACCCTTTTTTACAGGGAGATATTTTGTTAATTTCTTATTTTCTTTGTATGTTAATGCTCATACTTACATCTATGCTAAAACCTTTTTAAATGCTTGTTTGTTTATTCTGTGTGTGGTGTTTTGCCTGCATGTACCATGTGCATGACTGCTGCTTATGGAGGCCACAAGAGAGTGTCGGATCACCGGGGACTGGAACTACACACAGTTTTGAGTAGCCAAGTGGGTTCTGGGAATTGAACTGTGGTCTTCTGGAATATCTGACAGTGCTCTTAGCTGCCAAGCCCTCTCTGTAGTCCCACTGAAACTAATTTTAAATAAACTCCAAAACTTTGCTTATATTGACCGCTGTGCAACAGTTTCCTCTGTGATCAAAACCTTCCATCTTGGAGGAAAGATTATAAAGACACAGAATGTTAAGGGGAGGTGAAAGATCAGGGAGTAAACTCTATAGTTTTAGGAAGTCCCTGAAACTGACCAGATATAAAGACCTGCCTTCATCCTCCCCATCATATATAAGCAGTAAGCACTGCTAAGGGACACACCCAGACAAGCTTGGGATGCCTGGAAGAGGCTCCAACCAGTACCTGGGAAGGACATTTTCCAACCTGTGGCACTGCCTTCAGGCTGTGCAGTTTGCTCTACGTTTCCAGGTTTCATGAACTGTCACCCACACTGGGGTAGACTTCGGTGATACAGCTGTCTGTGAGTCATTTCTGTTCATCAAATAACCCCTTATCCATATTCCTGTGAGTAACAATAATAAAACAAATTGGTTCCACCCAGGGAGGCAGAGGCAGGCAGATCTCTGTGAGTTCACGGCTTGCCTGGTCCACAAAATGAGTCCAGATAGCTAAGGCTACACAGAGAAACCATGCCTTGAAACAACAACAACCCCCCCCAAAAAAAAAAAAAAAAAAAAACAAAAAACAAAGCAAAAAACAAATTGGTTCACAAAATTAAGACTCTGGTGTTTTCTATACTTCATCTATCATGGGTTCCCTGTCTGGGGTGAGTAGCTATTTATCCAGCTTGTGTGTGTGTGTGTGTGTGTGTGTGTGTGTGTGTGTGTGTACGTGTACATGTATGTGTGCAAGTAAAGGTTAAAGAACTTTTGGGAGTCATTTTCCTCCTTCAACCATGTGGATTCTGGGGATCAGACTTGGGTTGTCAGTCTTGACAGCAAGCACCATTACCAACCAAACTACTGTAGGCCCCTCAAAATTCTTTTTTCGAGAAAAACATGTTTCTGTATTTTAAGAGCAAAAGAAATGTAAGGAGTCCACTGAGATGACGCAGAAGAAACAGTCTTGGCAGGCTAGTCAGAAGGTCTCAGCTTTGAGTTATTTGCCACATCCTTTTTCCTTCAGTTAAGGAGGAATTGGTTTAGCAAGCACACGTGGTATTCCCTTAGTCGCCAAGGACCACGTTAGCATCCGGGCGGAATTCTGCTGCTAGACAACCTCAAGCTGTAATTACGAGGGAGATTTGCAGGCTGGATGGGAAGCATCTTATTACCCAACACGATTTGAGGGAACTAAACCAAACTGTGTTTGTACAGGGGCTCAGGAGGTGTCAATACTTGGTGTTATCTAAAATTGTTGTGTTTGAACATGATTGCCGTCTTAGAATAGGTGCTTTGTACATGCAGATGTCCATCTGGATGATTGATACGTTCTAATCCTATTCAGGAGCGAATAATTGATGAGAACTTCATATCCAAATTAGTGCAAGTTGGATTTAATATATTAGATTTAGAATTACTTCCTGCTCAGGAAGCTTTAATTTATCCAGAATCATGTAATAAAATCAGATGTACATTGACAAGTAAAACATAAAGCTCTGAAAATAATTGATTTTGCTTAGAAATAGGACTGAGCTTTGCTCCAAGCTCTCTTCACGATGGCTATGGAAGGGTACACAAATAATCCCAGCATGCTTGGGAGGCCAGGATAAGAAGGTTGAAAGTTCAAGGCCAGCTGAGCTTCCTCAGAACAAATGCCTCTGTACAATGACTGCCGAGGCTAGTGGGCTTATAAAAACAGAATTCATAAGCAGGACCTAAAAGCCTGAGGAGGCACTAAGTGGTAAGATTTGTACTTTAATTTAGTGAGTATTAATTGTAAAGTTAAAACGTTTTAGGGCTGGCGACACAGTTCAGTGCTAGGTTGCTTGCCTGTCATATTCAGGGCCTTGGAGTCAATCTTCAGACCCTGGGGATCTGCCTTGCTCTGTCTCACCGTGCCCAGCTTTTTATGTGGAATCTGGAGATTGATAGAAATCAGGTCCTTAGCCCCTGACTTCTTAGCCTGGGCTTCTCGAATGGAAAATAACCCATGTCATTATTGTCCATGGGGCTCCGGGTCGTGCTCTTCAGCCATTTGCAGGTAACGTGACCTCACTGGCACAGGACATCACTTAAATTGACTAGAGAATGCTTCCGGAACATGTAGGCCAGAGCTGGGCTCCGTGTGCTTCTAGCCTGGTGTCTTTGGGCAACTCCCTTGGCCTGAAGGTTCACACTTCTTACAGAATCGCTGCAAGCCTGTAGTAACACAGGGTTTCAGTACCAGTTTCTTCGACGGCAAGACAGTGTTTTTAGTGCCCGGTGACTAGCATTGCGATGAGGATGGAAGAAGAGTCCACAGAAGTATTCTGCAGCCAGGCTGCGCGCACAGCTGTTTCAGCGACTGTTATTTTCAGAATGCCGTACTGGACAGCAAAGACGATACGGGAGTGTTAGCCGAGCAGCTGGGTCTAAGGCTGGATGCCTCTTTCAGCCTCAGTGTCTGCTGTCTTCACTGCCAGGTCTGCCCCAGAGGCTGGGCCCTCAGGCAGCTACTGGTGGTAGGCTAGACCCACGTGCAGAATTTCTTCTAAACACGCGTTATCATGCTTGGACCCCTCTCCAGAGCAATTAAGTTAGACTCTCCAAGGATGGCTTCTCACTTGGGGGGTCACTGAACCGGCCCTGGGGTGCACACACAGTCCCGGTACTCAGGAGAGTGAGCAGGAAGATTCGAGGTATTGGGCAACACAGTAAGACCCCGAGTCAAGAGAAAACATATTTGAAGTTTTTTAAAGGGCACATGGGGAGGTCACGGAGCACAAAGGGGACACTGATTTGGGAGGAGAAGACGGGAAGGAGTTACGAGTTACATCACAGACAGCAACACCCTGAGCGGGAGGCCCTCCTTGTTCCTGATTTTAATTAGAGAGACCACACATGGCAACACTTACATTAGCAACCACAACAGGCGCTTGACCTTTGTGTGTTGAATGGGTGTGTGGTTCGGGAGCCCAGGGCTTTTATAAGTTAGGTTATTGTTAAAAGCGCCTTTAGAATCCTCTGGTCAAAAGCCTGGCTAGCTGCACAGTGACAGGGACCACAGAACTAGCCATGATTTTGTTTGTTCTAGAAAGACCCTTTGGCGGGGCTGGCTGCTTACAGTTTAATTTCAAGTAGATATTCTGTCTATTTGAGGGTAATTTGAGGAGGCAGTTGGGATCTTGAAGCTCTTGGCAGTCTTCTTGTCTGATGAATATTTTAGACCCTTCAGTAGCCCTTCAAAACTGGCAGTGTTCCTTCTAAGGATCCATTCAGGCACACGGGATAATTTGAAATTAAATTACTGCCAGATTTTGCCTTTGTAAAAGCAACTTTGATAGCACAGTACCGATAAATGAATCTTGTCAGCCACAAATGGGTAAACACAGCTGTTTTCTTCACTCACCGAAAGGCTGGGAGACTGAAATCATAGGGTAGCCTATGGGCATAGTATTTAAATCTATATGCTGACTCTTCTGAAGTCCAAATAAATTAATTATGGTTTATTGGATTAAGGAAAGTATCCTGGTATAAAACTCAAAGGTTTTAAAGGACTTTCTTAATTTCCTAAGATAGTCAAATGGGTGCCCAAAGCTGTTTATCTAATTTATATGAAATCCCTTGTTGAGTGAGTAAAAAAAGAAAAGTCCATTAAACTTTGTAGGTCACGAGATCTCAAGCCACTATCTATCCCTTTCTTTTCTTTTACTAGCTACTCAGCCCTTACAACTGCAGTCTCTTCCAAATATAACTTGCAAAATATCTCTTTGTCCAAATGCCCTAAAGCTATATTTATGTAATTAGAAATAGTCTCTAGACAGGAAGAAGTCCTGTCTAGAGGATGAAAATATATTTATACACAACATTCTCTTCAGTTTTATGTTTACCACATACTGAACTGTTTTCAAGTTTGAGTCTAATATAGCCTTGCTCGAGGGGCTGGAGAGATGGCTCAGCCTTATATGAAGCTGCTCTTGCAGAGGATCTGAGTTCGGTCTCCAGCACCAACATCATGTGGCTCAGATGGGTGTAACTACAGCTGCAGAAGGCTCTCATGCCTCTGGCTTCCTCTGGTGCTTATAAACAGGGTTTTAATCCCCCCATCCCAAACACACATGCTCATGATTAAAAATAAAATAAAATACTCAAAAGAACTATCCTACCCAAAAGATCTTAGCATAAATACACAGGGTATTTACATTTAAATGTGTTTTTATGTTCATCTGTGTAAGGTATGAGTCATTTACTCATTTGTTTAGTCAGTCACCTATTGTACTCATTATTAGTGAATTGGGGTTTGCTTGTCTTTTTCCTTTTTTGTTGTTGTGATAAAACAGCATGGCCAAAGCAACTGAAGAAGGAGTTTAGTTTATTTCAGCTCACAGGGAAGGCCAGAAGGGACCACATAGCAGCAGCAGCTGGAAGATCACATCTCAACCATACCCAGGAAGCAGAGAGAGCAAGCAGGAAGTAGGATGAGGACGTAAACCTTCAATCCCTGTCCTCAAAGATGACTTCATCCCGCAAGGCTCCACATCTTACAGATTCCGTAACCTCCCCAAACAATGCCGCTAACTAGAGACGCTGTGCTCAGGCGCATGTGCCTCTTCCACAAACCGCTACACTTAGGAACTGTAAAATACAGTGACAGCTCAGACTGCCTCACGTTTTACTCGGGAAAGACAGCATGTAAATAAACGACGTTATTTTATGGAGAAGCTATAGAAAGATTATTTCCAGCGATCATGGAATGACTGGGGAGAGGCTGGTTGGTGTTGGGTGAGCGTCCCTGGGGTCTTCACAGAGGAAATTTGTTTCAAGCAGCTTGCGAAGGAGTAGGCCCTGCTTCTTGGAAAGAGTTGCGCATATCTACAGTTTATATCTGAATGTCTTCCACACCTCTGTCTGTAGCCTAGAGTTCTCCTCTAGAGTGCCGTGTGAAAATGGCCACAGAAAAGCTGCCTCCCACTTCAGAGTTCCAAACAAGATTTATTTCCGCCTCTGCGAGAAGTGAATTTTGATTGTTGGTTTCAATGGATTAATAAATGCCTAGGAGATTGGCAGAGCACAAAGGTCGGTGTGAGTCAGCTCGTGAGGGCTGTAATCTCTGACGGAGGAATCCCTGGGTGGGTTCGTCTTTCTATGGCGTTACTGGGAGGTGGAGGAATGTAGGAGTGGGGCCTGGCTGAGGAAGACAGCTCACTGGATGCCCATCCTTAGTAGATATCTTGCTCTGTCCAATTCCTGCTGTGTTCTGCCATGTGCTCTAGCCACAACGCGTGGAATCCGCCAAAATCCTGAGGCAAAAGAAATGTTTGCTCCTCTAAATTGTCTCTCTGAGGTCACAGTGATGACAACTGGCTAGTATACCACTCAAAGCCTTTTCTCCTCACAAATGTCATATCTCAACTACTCTATCACCATTATCCCAGTCACCAAACTCAACACTGTGAGTTATTTCTGTGTGTGTGTGTATGGGGTATCCTTGAAACCTCTTGACATTAAAATCTGTTTTATTTCTCATTCCGTGGGTCATTTGCAACCAAATGACTGTTCCTTGTTGCCTTTTTTCTCACAATTGAAATCAGATATTTGGCTGAGACTATACTCATGTCTAGACTCCATTGGATGAGATAGTACATGGCTGGTGAGTGACTGTCAGCTAGGAGCTCGGCTGGGTAGCTCCGGCTTCTCACAGAACTTCCCAAGAGTCTTGCTGACCAGGCCCTGGGTCAGTGTGCTTCTCGTGACTGGATGGCTTCACTGGGGACTGTGTTAACCAGCTCTGTCGTGTCCGCGACACATACCTGACAGATACTTAAACAACATACAGTAGGAAATGCTTCTTTTGGCTGAAGGCTGCAGGGTGCCCATCCATTCTGGTGAAGGGGAGCATGGCAGAGCCAGGCAGTCCACCCATGGAAACTAGGAAAACAAAACGAGGAACCACAGCGAGGGCCAGAGCATAAGGGACTGACTTCCTCCAGCAAGGCCTGCTGTCTATGCTCCACTCATGTGAGAGGCCAAAGGCGTGCTTTATCAATCCTGTACGTATTTATTTAAAGTGTTAGTCTTACGGATTTCATTATTTTTGGCTTTATTTATTCTATGTTTGAATGTTTTGCCTGCATGTACATGATGTATACGTGCATACTGCATTCATGGGAGCTGCCCCTCCTAGATGACAGGACTAGCCACCTCAGGAACAGTCTTCAGAGACCAGCGAGCACAGCTGGGCCTCCATCTCCTCCATTTTACTTTTCAGTCCTCTGTCCTCTAATGGAGGGCTGCTGCGCTGGTTCATGGGTTAAGGCGCTTGCTGTCTAGCCTGACAACCTGAGTGCAACCCCTGGGGCCCACAGGTAGAAGGGAAGGACCGACTCCTGCCAGGTTGCTCTCTGACCTTAATACCAGCGTCCTGGGATGCTCTTTGCTGAGAACAAGCAAAAGCAACTTGTTCTACCGTTTCATTTTCAGACTCCATTTAATCAGAGGGAGAAACGAACCTCAAGGTCCCAGGCCCTAGGGGAGTTGGGGGACTTCCCAACAGCTTCTATTGTAAGGAAACAGTTGTCTGAGTCCAGCCAGCTCAGGGACAGCTTGTAAGGAGACAGTTGTCTGAGTCCAGGCTTCTCAGAGACAACTTGTAAGGAAACAGTTGTCTGAGTCCAGCCAGCTCAGGGTCAACTTGTAAGGAAACAGTTGTCTGTCTGTCTAGCCAAGCCATCTCAAGGACAACTTCTCCATCTTGCTGGCAGGGTCAAATAAGTTCAAGTTCTCATGCCCAGGAACCTACTCCTATCCTGACTAATGTAAACTCCCTTGCTCAATCCCTTATGTCAAAATATGATCGGACAATGCTACAGCCCACCCAGCTCCTCCTTGCTTTATGGTTTCATCCTTTAAATATGCTGTACAACGTCCCTTTGGGGTGACAGCTCAGCTCCCTCGTCTGTTCTGCAGCCCTGATCGATCAGCAGATGGATTTACAATAAAATTTTGTCACTTGCATTGATCTGGCGTTTGAGTTACATTGGATTTAAATGGACCCCACAGCACTCCTCCTCAACATGCATGCGCACACATATGCAAACACACACACACTCTAAATAAATAAATTAAACTTAAAAAAAAAAACAAAACAATGCAACTGTGTACAGAGAAGCACCTCAGATATAAATGTTCAATAACAGAAGCTACCTATGACCATAAGAAATAAAATCATGTCAATACCTCCTTACTATATCCTGTACTGATTATACCCTGGTCCGCACCAGAAACAGCTCTTTTCTTGATTCTATAGAAACACTTTCTATGCTTTGTTTCAGTCTTTTACCATCCAACTGTTCATTCTTAAAATATATTTGTCTTGTTTGTTCCAAATTTTTATTTAAATAAAATGTCTAGTCTTTTGTTTCCAACTCTTTGTATTCTGAATGAAATATGAGTGGCCATGGCCGGGAATGCTATTCCCGTTGCTTCAAGTTTGAGATTCCACTGTGGATGTGCTTACCTGAGACTTTGGGAGTTTGTTTTGTTTTTATAGACAGGGTCTCACTATGTAACCCTAGCTGTCCTGCAACTCGCTTTGTAGAACAGGCTGGCCCTGAATTCACAAAGATCTTCCTGCTTCTGCCATCCGGAGTGCTAGGATTAAAGGTGTGCACCACCACACAGAGGTGGTTACCTGAGATTTTATTAGTTGTGGAATGGGGAGAATCGTAAGTCAAGGCAGGAACTTCACATAGGTAGTTAGAGCAAAGCAGCATGAGGGGTGACTGAAGGGGCAACATGGCAGGTCTTCATTGTTGCCTGATGACATCCTGTCACACCTCCCAGAGTTGGAGAACAGCTTTTAAGTCTCAAAAATACCATAAAATACATTGTAAAGGTTTTTGATAGCTGCAAGGATGTGAGGCCAGACGTGGGAGGGCAATGCAAGGGACTGAAAATAGCCGAGGATGATTTGGCTCTGGTCTGCAACATTTTAACTCTCCACGACCTTGGCATCCCTCCTTTGACCTTGTGGGATGCTCAACACAGGTGGCGGGTTTTTTTTGTTATTTGTTTGTTTTTGTTTTTTTGTTTTTTTGCTTTTCCTCGAATTTTGAGTTTCCAGTGTCTGTTGTTAAATTTCACTTTCATTGATGTTTCATTGAACATTTCCACTTCCCTGCTCATCAGCAATACTGATCAGAAAGGCTTTTTGTTTCTTCTGTAGTGGTTTGTTTTGCGTCTGTCTTTGGCTTTGGCACTAAGGTAACACCAGCCTTATACATTAAAGTTCTGCTTTTCCACCTTCTGGAAGATTGTGTAGAATTTGTGTTAATTATTTTAGTGTTTTGCAAATTTCTTTAGTAAAGCCATCTGTCCCCAATGAAATCTTTTTTTCCAGGAGTTTTAGAATACAAATTCAATTAAGAAAAACACAACATATAATGTTACTTGTTTCATATTAAGTGAGTTATGGTAGGGTACTCTGTGTGAGCAATCAGTTTATTCCAGAGGTTTCTTTTTTAAAAGAATACATCTTTTTTAAAGATGTATTCATTTTTATTTTTATTTAAAAACATTTTATTATATTTCCTCAACATATTTTTATTCATTCTTTGAGAAATTCACATCATGCACCCTGATCATATTCATTTCCCCATCCTCCCGTGTCTGCTCTCCACTCTTGTGAACCCCTAAAATAAAATAAAAGTTAAAAAGAGTAATAAATAAATAAACAAAAGAAAACAAGCTCAGTTTGTGTTATCTGTGTTCTCACTGGAACGTGGTCAAGCTCTCAGTGGCCTGCCCCTTAAACAGAGCTGAGACCTTTGTCATCGTTGTCTTCTCACAACCCTCTGTACCCCCCCCTGCATCTCCCCTACACACCCCCTCCAGAAGCCATCAATTGTGGAAAGCTACTCTTAGCATCCTCATCACCTTTTTAAGAGTTCTCTTCCATGGCTTCCTGTTTAGGCTGCTGCTTACTTTTGGGGGGTGTGGAGGCAGTAGGTGTTGTCACAGAAGCCTTTCACGCCCCTCTTTCTCAACTATGTCAGCAATCATTGACATCATTGCAAGAGTAGCTTCCTTGCAGTCAGAGGGAGCTAGGATCATGGGTTCCTCATGGGTTCTGGTGACAGCGAAGACCATGAAAACCGCCCCTTGCAGTAGGACTGGGGTCCTCAGAGGCAGCCCGGACCAACGACATCACCATGGCCTCAGGTGAGAGCTCAGGCTGCTCACATCAACCTGGTCCTCACTGCCTTCTCCGATGAAGCGCTCCGAATGTCTGTCTTTCCCATCTCCCCATCACTTATTTGTTCATTGTAGTGGTACCCACCACCCACACCACGCTGCGGGGCAGCCAGACTAAATATTTTATGTACACAAATGTTTTTCCTGCATGTGTACACAGTGCTCCACAGACACAGAAGAGGGCGCCGGACACCTTAGAACTAGAGTTATAGACAGGTGTGAACTGCCGTGTGGGTGCTGAGAACTGATCCTAGGTCCTCTGGAAGGGCAGCCAGTGCTCTTAACTGCTGGGCCTTCTCTCTAGCCCTGCCCATTTTCATTTTATGAGTACAAGTGGGATTCTGGGTCTATGTGTGTATCTGGTGTGTCTAGTGCTTGTGGAGGTCAGAACAGGGTATCAGCTCCCTTGGAACTGGAGTGATGGTAGTGAACCTTCATGGGGGTGCTCAGAGCCTAGGTCCCCTGGAAGAGCAGCCATTGCTCCAAACCAGCCATCTCCCCAGTCCTGTCAGGAGTTTCTTATCCAGCCTTTGAGCCAGTTTTACTTGCTCCCTCCAGCGCCAGCCAGCCAGGCTGAATGGAGACATCTTGATTTTATTTATTTTTCAGAAAACCAGCTACTTTCTTTGGTTGATTTTCTATATTCTTTTCTTGTTTGTCCCCCCCAACACACACACACACACACACACACACACACACACACACACACACACGCACACTGATTTCTGCTTTAAACTTCATGATTTTTTTTTTTCCTCTTTGCTTGCCTTAGCTTTATTTTCCTCTTCTCTCTGTTTTCATTTGGAGGTTTTTAGTTTGTTTCAGTTTTTTTTTTTTTTTTAACAAGGTCTTGCTTTTATAGGTGAGGCTTACCTTAAACTCTTTTTAAATTTTATTTATTTATTTTACTTATGTGTGTATTTGTGCGACTGTATGCCATATATATGGATGCCCACAAAGTCTAGAAAAGGGCATCAGGTCCCCCAGGGCTAGTCTTACAGGCAGTTGTGAGCCACCATGTGGTTGCTGGGAACTGAACTGCATCCTTTGCAAGAGCAGCTAGTGCTCTTAACCACTGAGACATCTTTCCAACTCTTGTTCTTCCTGTCTCCACCTCCCAAGTAATGTATTTAGTTCTATAATTTGATGCCAGCATTATTTAACTTTCATACCACAAATTTTCATAAGCTGTTTTCATTTATATCCGCTTCAGTATATTTAATATTTCCCAGCCTCTTTGACTCGTTGATTATTTTATAAATGTGTTACTGAGTTTCCAAATAAATTGAGATTTTCCTACTGTATTTTATTTTCTTCTTTCTATAGAGGCTCTGTTTGGCTCCACTGTGGTCAGAAATGATTTTTACATTCACGATTACAGTTACTTTACTTGTTAAGGTATGTTTGATCATCTGTTATAACTTATTTTAATGTAGATTGGGTGCTTGTAAAACACTGCTTACTTTGCGCACATTGGGTGTGATGTACAACAGGAATTAATTCGTTTCTCTTGGGTGATGTGTGGATGGGTTCTGTATAATGACCAGTGGCTGGCCCATTAATTGACATTACAGTTGTGAGTTCATCTGTGTTGGGCTTCAGTTCTACCAACCATTGCTTCGCTGCCTTTGCTGCTGTTGTTTGGCACATGCACAGTTAAACTCTCTGAGGCTTCCTTAACATACTTATTGTTCTGTAATATGGTGTATTTTTTATGTCTGATAATTTTTGTGCCTTCAAGTCTGCTTTACCTGATGTTGATACCTTTGCCCTCTTTTGATTGTTTTTCCGATCCGTATATGTATCTTTCCTTCTACATTTATCATGCCTGTTATTTGATATGCAGGGACTTTATTGTAGACAGAATTTAGTTAGGTCCTGCAATGTTTTGTTTTTGTCCCAACCCACTCTGTTAGTCCTTTAATGTATTTATTTATGCCATTTACATTTGTTGTAAAAACCAGTATGCTAGAGCTTGGATTTGCCATTTTATTTTCTGTACTTTTCCTTTGCTGTTTTGTTTTTCTGTTCTTTTTTTTTGTTTTGTTTTGTTTGTTTTTTTGTTTTGTTTTGTTTTCAACCAATTACACTTCTTTTAAGATTCCATTTGACTCAGCTACAATGTTTTTAGTGTATCTATTTATAAAGGTTGTTTTACTCATTGTTTTAGGAATTACATTAGGTATATCTTTCCACTCTGTATTGGAGTTGACTTTTTAAATGTTCAAATAATGTGTACAAATACTACCTCACTTATGTCTTTTTAACTCCCCACTTATAATTGTGCCAAATATTCCCTCTATCTACATTTATGATCACAGTGGCTGTTATAATTATCTGTACATTTAGCTTTATTGTAACAAAGTAACTTGTTCACTTTTAATATTTAAAACAGCACCAGTGCAGGCTTGTGATTTCACTTACGCAGATCACAGACTCCCTAGGTGACCACCCCACCTTCCCTGAAATCAAGCCCCACTCTAGCTTTCTCTCTGGGACAGAGTTGACTAGAAAGCATTTGGTGCTGTGGCCTTCCATCCCCAGCTCCTTGTGGCTGCAGGATAAGTTTATGATCCTACCTAGGGCCTGCCTCTGTAACCCTTGGCGTATAGGCTGGGCCAGGCCAGAGCACATGGTGTGAAGCTTGCCCCTCCCCCACCCCAGTCTGTAAGAGCCAGAAACTTGCTCAAGACCTTCCTTTAGGACTCTCATTATGCTCTCCTAACAAAGCTCCTCTTTGGAGTAAAGACCTTCTCTTTTTCTGCAGGACCCTGTCTCCTAATAAGGCTCTTTTGAAGAATGATTTTGCAGCAGCTCCCCTCCATGAACTGACATTTATACCATGCTGGAAACTAAGGTAGGACAATGACAAGTTCAAGGCCAGCCTGGGCAACCTTAGCAAAAGACCCCCATCTCAAAAACGTACTTAAAGTAAAAGAAAATTCTGGGGCTACAGCTAACTGGGGGAGTTCTTGCCTTATCCATAAGCCCTGGGTTTTATCTACAGTACCTTGAACAAAAATGAAACAGAAAAGCACACTCTTTTCTTTCCAATCAAAATATTAAAACATAAGGCTGAAGAGGTACTCTTCTGGAGGACCAGGGTTCAATTCCCAGCACCCACATGGCAGCTCACAGCTGTGTGTAACTCCATTCTAGGGGATCTGACACCTTCACAGAGACATACATGAAAGCAAAACACCAATGTACAGAATAAAACAAATATCTATCTATCTATCTATCTATCTATCTATCTATCTATCTATCTATCTATCTATCTATGTCGGACAAAATTAAGGCTAGGAAATACTACCATGGAAGGGTGCTTGCCTAGCATGCTCAAGGCCCTGGGTACCACCACTATCACCACACACACAAAATTGCAACAGAGAATGCTAGTTCCAGGTGTCCAATAGGACCGTGGAGCCCAGGGTTCAAGGGCTTAAGGCATCATCAGGAAAGAATTGTATTTGAAAAAAAAAAAAAAAAAAAAAAAAAAAAAAAAAAAAAAAAAAAACACCTCAAATTACAAGAGTCTCTGTTAAATAACCCAGCTAAACATGACAAAGGAAAAGACATGGAGTCCAAATGTCCACTTACCCACCCAAACATCTCAAAGTCACCCTTTGTTGGCCCTTTACAACCCCATTTGTAAAAGCTGTTTGTTTGTTTGTTTGTTTGTTTCAGAAGAAGCTAACTGGTGGGTACTGCCCATCCATATCTTATGATCAGTTACCGGATTCCTAGAGTCATTCTTCTTAACACGATGGATGGTTCTCAACTTATTTTAGGGGCATTACCTTGAGCAGACAGACTACAATGGGAAAAGAATCTCTAATTTAAAAGTTATTTGTATCCTTCTCTGTCTTAATAAAAATTATATGTAGTCAATCCCCCATCAAGCTCCTGTCCCAGCAAAATCTGCTCCCATTGCTGTACTGGAAGATGGAGGACAGCAGGCTTCTAGGTAGGAGTGCATAGAAGGCTAGCTTTCCCGCTCCTTTCTCTTTGTATGCGGCCCAAAGATTATACCGAATCTCTGTGCGACTATAGATAGCATTTACTGAAATGTATCTACGTTCTCTCTCTGCTTTTTTAATTAAAAAAAGAAAAAGCTTTTCCAAACGGGATTGTAAAGAGCCAGGAAGGGCGGGCCTGAGATCTAACCAACCTGCTAGATCGAATAAAAGAAAGCAAGCCAGCTGAGCACCAGCCTTCCCCGCCCTTTGCTGATCGTGGATACAAAGTGACCGCTGCCCCAGCTCCTGTCACCGTGACTTTCTTAGACATGATGGATTCTCTCCCCTCAAAGCCTCTTCTTCCTTCAGCAAACCAGTCAGTAAACATAGTTAGTAAACCAGGGAAAGAAGCCCCTCGATTCTTCCTAATGGCTTTATTCTCTCTCTCTCGGTCTCTCTCTCTCTCCTCTCTCTCTATCTCTCGTGTGAGTGTGCATGTGTGGGACCACATGTATCTGTGAGCTCATGGCTGCGGAGGTCTTGATCATCCTTCTACCTCACTCAGTGAGTTGGGGCTCTCATTCAAACCTGGCACTCACCAAGATGGCTACTTTTGCTAGCCAGCTTGCTCTGGAGATGCCAGGTCTCCGCCTTCTGAGGCCAGGATTAAAAGCAGGTCATCATGCCCACCCAACATTTATGTAGGTTCTGGAATCTGAACACCAGCCTCAAGACTGTGTAGCAAGTGTTCGACCACCGAGCCATCCTCCGGCCTTGAGATAGTCTGACTCCGTGGTCCAAACTGGCCTCAGACTCACAGGAATGCACCTCAGGGTTCAGAGTGCTGTGGGCTTACGGGCATGAGTCACCATACCCGTCTCATGTCTTCTTTGTTAAAAAGTAATTTCTTAGAAAAATGGGTCAGTGGTTAAGAGCTCAAACTGCTTTTACAGAGGATGTGAGCTCAGTCCCCCGTACCCACACTGGGAAACTCCCGATCGCCTGAAACTCCAGCTCCAGAGAATCGGACACACTCTTCCACATCACCCCCCACATATACAGATAATTAACAAATAAACTATGTCTGCTTTTAAAAGTTTATTTTTCGACCTGAGGAATGCCGGTAGCCATCCTTCCATGGGAGGTCTGAGGTTAATACATTAGTTTTCTTTTCTCTGCTAATGTTTTCACTTTTTCCTCATCCCTGAAGAGCCTCTTTGGCTCACTAGATGTAGAGTTCTGGGTTAACAGCTCTATTCTTTGTTTCTTTCTGTTTGGCTGGGTTTCTGAGACAGTCTCTCTGTGTAGATGGTTTTCTGGCCAGCATTACAGGTGTACCGTCATGCCCAGCAGGCACCGGAGTTCAGAAACATTTGTTTGATAATTCTAACATATTTGTCCTGTTGATGATTGCTTTTTTCCCCCATTCAGGTTTGCGGGTTTTCTGAGTTTCTTTCAACAGTGAATATTTGTGCATATGAGGGGCTTTGTGTTCCATCTAGAGCGCCTATTTTAGTTGGCTTCCTGTGAAGTAAGTCCAGGAGGCAAACAGGGTCGCCCTCTCAGTGCTGACAGGTGGAGGCAGAGGGGCAGGCTTCCTACGCGCTCAGCAGTACACACTACCTACCCTCAGGGACCACCCTCCGGATAGCGTCTCAGCGGTGTGGCCGCTGCTGACAACAGAGGGTGACAGCTTTGCGCTAGGAGCGCCCTGGCTCCCCAGGCTCTCACATCAGCTGGGTGGGATGTTTGGGGTCCTTGTCACAGCTGTGCCAGGGGAGAAGGCTTTTCAGATAAGGATGGAGTCCGTGTGGCCAGGCGGCCCCTTCCCCTGAACGCTTGTCTGGAGAGAGCTGGGCCTGCTGTTTTATCAGCGTTGGTTGGAATTTCTGGGTTGCCGGCTTCTTCAGAGAATGGCTGGAGGAGGCAAAGGCAAGCCCGGGGGAGTAGTGAATCTCAAGGTCCCTCGCCTGCCTGCTTTTCCTCTCTGCTTTTTGGAGTTTTCTTCCGTGGTTTGTGTATTGTGCTGGGGGGTGGGGACTAGCATAGAAGTTAATGGGAGGGAAATTGACAACGACACTCCCTGAAGGAAATATCCCCCCCCTTCCCCACACCTGAACACCACGTTTTTAGCAGGTAAAATAATTTGTGATCATTTAATTTACTATTTTCCACCTTTCCACTAGAGCAAAAGAAAACTACATAAGGGCTGGGGAGGTGGCTCAGTAGTGAAAGCACTGGCTCTTCTTCCAGAGGACCCGAGTTCGAGTCCCAGCATACAATCTGCTGCTCAAATTCCAGGGGACCTGACTCCCTCTTCTGGCCTCCTCAGCACCAGGCATTCAAGCCAGGCACAGAAATACACACAGCAAAACACTCGAACACATAAAAGAAAAGAAAAAGAAAAAGATATGGTAAGGGAAAGCCGACCTTGGGATTTTGAATTTTATCTTTTTCTTGGCTAATGATAAACAGTACAGAACGGACGTGGTGTTCACCTGGAAGCTGCTCCATGTGTTCTGACATGTGTAAGGTGGGCTAATCTACCCTAGGATGTTTAATATTAAGTGTATTAAGTGCATGCCTGCCCCACCCCGTGTTATGCAAAGAGCAGCAGAGCAGGGGCGGGGGTGGGGCAGTAATCTAAAAAAAATGGTTCGGTTTAGTCAGAGACAGTCTCCTCAGGTAGCGCAGGCTGACCTAACACTCATGATTCACCTGCTTTCGCCCTACTGGCTTCACAGGCCTGCTCCACGATGCTCAGGTGGTAAAGGCATTTTAGATGCTTTAAATATACCGCGGGATTATCAGAGCGTAGCTCTGCCGTGCGTGGAGAAGCCTCTGTATTATACCCGCACCTGTACTGCTTGGCTTTTGTCAGCTTGACACAAGCTCAGGTCATCTGGGCAGAGGGGAACCACAGCTGAGAAAATGCCTCCATCATAGTAGCCTGTGGGCTTGTCTGTGGGTCATTTTCTTGATGACTGATGGATGTGGGCGGGGCCAGAACACTGTGGGGTGTGCTGCCTCCCAGAAGCTGGTCCTGGCGTGTAGAGGAAAGCAGGATAACTAACCCATGGGAGCAAGCCGTCAGGGCAGGACAGGAAGCAGCCTTCCTCTTTGGTCTCTGCTTTGGTGCCTGCCTGCAGGTCCCTGCCCAGGTATTCATAAGTTGATGATGGACTCGTAAACCAAATAAAATGTCTCCTCCCTGGGGTGGTCCGAATAAGAGTGGCCCCTGTAGGCTCATCTATTTGAACGCTGGTTCATCGGGGACTGGTCATACTTGAAAGGAACCAGGCGGTGTGGCCTCTTTGGATGAAGCGTGTCACTGGGGGTGGGCTTTGGGGTTTCAGAAGCTCAAGCCAGGCCCCGGGTCTGGCTCTTCCTGCTGCCTGCAGATCAAGATGCAGAACTCTCCGCTACTTCAGCAACGTGTGTGCATGCCTGCCCCCGTGCTGTCCTGCCGTGATGAAAATGGAGCAAACGTTTGAAAACTGTAAGCCAGCCTCAGTTGAATCCTTTCCTTGGTAAGAGTTGCTGTGCTCATGGTATGTATGGAAGCAATGGAAAGCAAGCTAGAACAGCACTCTAAACATCTTGGAAGTGACCGGAGCACCATTTTACACACTGATATTAACAGATGTCTTAAGAGAATATTTTGTATTGATTCATATGGCCTAGTTTGATGGTTCACACCTATAAATCACAGATGGCTAAGGCAGAAAGATTGTGAATTTGAGGTTAGTCGTGTGTTCCAGGTCAGCCTGGGCCATATAGCTAGGCCCTGCATCAAACAAACGAACAAATAAATAAATAGTAGACCCCTTGTTCCAGCCCTTCACTTTGTAGAATCTAGAACGCCAAATCAGGGCACCATTCAACCACCATCAGAGAAGCTTCCTGTGGAAGATGCTGAGTATCAGAGACACTCAACTGGTCAATATGCAGAGGATAAGAAACTGCAGAGTGCTCAATCCTAAATGGAACAGACAAGTCACATTTCTCCCTGCGAGACTCAAGGATCTTCACAGAAGCGGAGGTCGATAGGTGCAAGGAAGCAGTGCTTTAGGGCTACACCAGGGAAGTGGCACGTATGAACTCACAACCTTACCAGTAGTATGCACAAGGCTTCCATAACCTCAAGTCCAATAGAATCCAAGATTGGGGGGTGGAGGGCGTGGGCACAAACTCCTACTGCTAATTGAGAAGCTATTGGCATTTGATAACGGTTGGGATAAGGAGATCAGCTTTCTTTACCAGTGTGATCCCGTAGATCAGCCCCACTCTAGGGCCCCATTCCCAAGAGGAGTTGAACCACCGATATCACACTCAAAGCGGGAAGAAGAGGAGGGGGAGGAAGAAAAGGAGGAAGAGGAGGAGGTTTCTTGAAATTGTGTGGGTAGAGGATTGACCCGGAAAGAGTTTGGAGTGCTCAATATGGCTGAAGTATTAAAATTCTCAAAAACTAGCCAAAAATAACTCTGAAAGTAAATAGACACACGACCTATATAATGGTGAAATAAATTTGGCTGGAGCAACATAAATTGGAAAATAACTACTCATCTTCTACTTTCCTTCTGCTGACCCTGTGTTTTCAGCCTGGCTGTCTGTACTACCTGTTTTTTCATTGTTGGTTTTGTTTGGGGTTTAGTTGGGGATTGAACCCAGGGCTTTGTGTATGCTAGGTAAATGCACTACCACTGAGCTATCCCCTCAGCTTCACCCTTCCCTTCTCTTTCTTTCTTTTTTGTGTGCACAGGCACATGTGAAATGCTGGGGTTTTCAGGGCCTCACATATGCTGGGTAACATACATAGCACCAAGCTATTAACATATTCCCAGGCCCCTTCCAGGCATTCTTCCTTCCTCCTCTTTCCCTACCTCCTCTTTTCCAGTTTCACTGTGATTGTTTTAAGTATCTGTGTCTGTGGTAAACACATCCTTCTCTGCTTTTTAGATTCTGGAGCAACAAATTCCTGTAAACAAAGGCTGGAGATTTGCTCCTGGCTGATAGTTGATGGTTTTTTGTTTGTTTGTTTGTTTGTTTTGTTTTTTGTAGCTTAAAAGAAAATTACAAAGACAGCTGTGATCATTGGCACTTCCTTATGGGAATAGTGAAAGTAGGTTGTGTATAGTTATTTTTATTTTATTTTATCTATTTATTCAGACTGGTTCTTATGTAGCCCAGGTTGACCTCAAACTAGCTACATAGCTGAGGCCGACCTTAACCCTCTGATTTTCCTGCTTCCACCTCCCAAGTACTGGGATTGCGGGTGTACGTGCAATATCCAGTTTTACGCAGCATTTGCCGCTGAGCCCAAGCCTTCAGGGGCGCTAGGTAAGCACGCTCTTGATTGAGCAGCATTCCCAGCATCTGTGTGATCAGTTTAAAAAAATCTGACACTGCATGTTAGGTACGTACCAGTGTGGGAGTTTTAAATTTCTCACCTATAGCTATAAATAAACATGTTCCTGCAAGATCTGTTCACAGTAGTCTAGGAAGCCAGATACAAAACAAAACTTAGTTGATATTCAGCTATGACATTTCTGCCTGAAGCAGTTTAAAGGGTAGTGCACTCTGCCCTTCTGGGGGATTAGCAGGTTGCTGTTGAGATGAATGGAACCAGATCAGAGGAAAAGTCCACATGAGATCATCCGAGGAAACTGTTCCTGTTCTGTAGAGCATGGCCTGTTTTTTTCCTTTCACCCACTTGCTCAGAGAGCGTCTCATGGACTAAACATCCAGTGAAGTGTGCCTTGTGTTCTCATCAATAACAGCCCAGTCACAAAGGATGTGCCCATTAAGGGATATTTTATTAAACTAAATGCAGTACTAAAACATGAAGCAAATGTTAAGGTGAGTTTTGATTTTCTTGAGTCGAAAAGCAAAGTGATTAATTGTTAAACATCTAAGTTATCATGGAGCAAGCTGATAAACCAATAATGAAAAACACTAAAGAGATAAAGATGAGGGGAGCCACTCTGTCAGGCCAGAGGCAAGGGAACACAGTAAGAACTGTGAATCTTGAATCACCTAATTTTGATCTTAAGATATATATCTCACAAATGTCTTATCTTTTGTTGACAAGAAATGTAAAACATTGATCCTGCTCAGGCTCGACAATAGGGGAAGAAAATAGGCCCTTTGTTAAGTTGGAAGATAAACTGAGAAGCTCTTTGGAATGTGTCCTAGTTTGATTTTTGATGCTGTGATAAAATCCTCTGATTTAAAGCAACTTGGTTTACACCTCCAGGTCACAACCCATTATCAAGGGAATTCAGGACAGGAATTCAAGGCAGGAACCTGGAGACAGGAATCATAAAGAAATGTTGTTTTCTGCCTCACTCTCTGATTCACCCACAGACCTACGATTAACTAGCTTTATTAGACAGCCCAGGATACCCGCTTAGGAATGGTGTAGCCCGCAATGGCTGAACAGTCCCCCACAGGAATATCCATAGACCAACCTGAGCAAGGTAACTACTCAATTGAGGCTTTCTTCTGAGGACAAACCAGAATAGAGGGATAATTAAACAAATTCTACCAAAGTTTAAGATGTAATTATTATTTGATCCATTTGTTCTGCTGTGACTTATAAATGGGATGGAATTGCAAAAGAATGCCTCACTCTAAGCATAGAGATGTCCATTAAGCATTGATGATAATAATGTCCCAGAAGTCACCCCAAGCATACCTATTTGGAAATCAGTCAGATAAATCTAGGTGTGCAATGAGTACTGTGCACCTGTTAAAAAGATGAGATGTTTGTATGTATCATGTGAAAGAGCCATAAGGTTTTATGTGGAAGAGGATTTCTGGGCAGTTAATGGTTGCTAAGGGAGACCTGCATCCCCTCAATGATGTGGCCACTGGGTAAGATGCCCATGGAAGGATCAGTTGGGAGCAGGAAGAGAGCAGGAGTGGGATGGAGAAACAAGAGAACAGTGGGTGATGACAATCAAAATGTATTTTCTACATATATGGAAATGCCATCATCTAATTCATTGTTATGTAATTCTGTATCATTAACATATGCTAATAAAGTTCTTCTTAAAAAGATTCATTCATCTATATATATATGTGTGTGTGTGTGTGTGTTCTGTGTGCATGTAAACCTGTATGCCAGAAGAGGGCATTGGATCCCATGATAGATGGTTGTGAGCCGTGGTTCCTGGGAATTAAATTCAGGACCTCTAGAAGAGCAGCCAGTGATCCTAACCTCTGAGCCATCTCCCCAGATAATAAAGTTCTTGTTGAATACATAGCTCTAATTGTATTTAAGAAAATGTACTTGAAGTTAATGGAGAGAGTGGCTAGTTACTTTGGAGTTGTTATGACCACAATACCTGATAAGATATATAGTCCATCATGGCAGTGACGGTATAGCAGCTGAGACAGGCTTCGTTTGACATAGGCATTTGCATTGCGGCTTTCTCCTGTCTCCACAAAACAGGAATCAGAGAGCTCAGGCCTGAAACAGGGTTGGGCTATGACCCTCAAGACTCTCCCCAAGTCAACCCACTTCTGTAAGCAAAGCTCCAACTCTGAAGATTTCATAGGCAGCAGGATGGTGTACGTCTTTAACCCCAGAACTTGGCAGGCAGAGGTAGGCAGATCTCTGTGAGTTTGAGGCCAGCCTGGTCTATGGAGTGAGTTCTAGTATGGCCAGGCCTACATAGGGAAACCCTTTCTGAAAACAAACAAACAAACAAACAAACAAACAAAAAAACCAGAAAGGATTTTATAATCTCAGCACCAACAACTCTGGCCCAGCTGTTCAATGGCATGACCCTTCTATGACACTTCAGGCCTCTCTGGAGGGAGAGGCTGGCAGAGCAGCTCAGTTCATAGTGACAGGCATGTGCGCTGGAGCTTGAGGTGTCTTCAAGGCACCTCCCTACAGTTCTGATGGAAAGTATTTGGCTTCTCTTCAGTGGCACTAATTTTCTCTCTCTTTCTCTCTCAAAGGCTTGCTGATTTTTATTTTACATGGATGAATGTTTTAGCGACAGGTATAGATATGAACCATGTGTCTGCCTCATGCCCACAGAAGTGTCAAATCCCCTGGAACTAAAGTTGGGGATGGCTGTGAGCCTCCAAGTGGGTGCTGGGAACTGATCTTAGGTCCCCTTTCAACCTCTCAGTCATTGCTTCAGCCCCATAGTACTGGTCCCCTTAACAACTGCTCCACAACAGCTTTAAGTGGGCTCCTTTTCTGGCCAAACACTGTGGTTCTTACAACTTTTTGCCTTGCTTCTGCTTCCAATTCTCACTATAAACCTGACTAGATGTGACAAATAATAACCATGCCACAGCTTGAATGCTATGCTGTTTTGAAATTTCCTTCATCAAATTAGTCAGTTATTTTAAATACTTAGCCTCACTCCAATTTTCTGTGTGTAGGCAAAATGTAGATGTTATTTTGTTGGGGAGGGGAGGTGTTTGTTTGTTGTTGTTTTGCCTGCAGTCCCTTTCTCATTAGAGACTTTGTTCCTGTGTGAACCTTATGCAAATGGTCTCTACCATCTGAATTTTTGTTGGTGTTCTGTTCTTCTGCACTTGCACCACAATCACCTATCCATCTCCACCTATGGCCTTCTATGGCTTCTCTAGCCAGTGTCTCCAAACAACTTAAAATTGTTCCACAACCACTTCCAGAAGCCTAAAACCACATGTTAGTTACAGTCAAGCAACCCCACCCTTGATACCGACTTTCTTGATTACTGACTTTTACATCACTGTTAGCTTGATGCCTGACGGAAACGACGGAAGGCAGGAAAGATTTACTTTGGGCTCATGGTTTCAGGGGGGTTCAAGCCCATGGTGGTGAGGATGGTTATGGTGAAGCATCTCAGTTCATGCAACATGATAAAGGCTTTTCACCTTACGGTAGAGCAGGAAGCAAAGGTGCAAGGCAGGAATCAGTGGCGGGTATGAGCTTCAAAGACCCATCTCTAGTGGCCTACTTCTGCCAGGTAAGCCTCACCTCCCAAAGTTCCCACAACCCCTCCAATAGTGGCACTAGCCAAGGAACAAGACAGGAGCCTGTGACAGACGGTTCAGATTCAAACCATAATGATATCTTTCTGTACTGCTTGAATTGGCTCATTCAAT
Source organism: Rhombomys opimus (assembly GCA_010120015.1). Lineage (NCBI taxonomy): Eukaryota > Metazoa > Chordata > Mammalia > Rodentia > Muridae > Rhombomys > Rhombomys opimus. The sequence goes on along the minus strand of REGO01000553.1, from coordinate 560,211 downwards.
TCAATTCAATTGACCACCCACATCTTTGGATTTTGTTTTGTTTTTCAAGACACAGTTTTTTAAAAAATTCATTTAATTTTTTTTATAATTTATTTACTCTACATCTCAATTGTTACCCTCTCCCTCAACTCCTTCTGGTACCACCCTCCGTCCCTCTTCTCCCCTTTTCCCCTCCCCATAGAAAGGGGAGTTCTCTTCCTTTCCCATCTGACCCTAGCCTATCAAATCTCATTAGGACTGCCTGGATCCTCTTCCTTTGTGGCTTGACAATGCTGCTCACCAGGGGGAAATGATCAAAGAGTGAGCAACAGAGTTCATGTCAGAGACAGCCTCTGCTCCCCTTACTAGGGAATTCCACATGGAGACAGCTATTGGCTACAACTGAGCAGGTCGTCTTCATGCATGGTCCTTGGTTGGTGCATCAGTCTCTGCAGGGCCCTGAGGGCCCAAATTTGTTGGCTTTGTTGGTCTCCTTGTGGATCTCCTGTCCCCTCAGGGTACTTCTATCCCCCGACTCTTGCATAAGACTTCCTATATTCTGTCCAAAGTTTGGCTGTGAGTTTTAGCATCTTCTTTGATCCTCTGCTGGGTAGAATCTTTCAGAAGACATCTATGATAGGCTCCCATCCTGTTCCCTCTCTTCAATCTCTTCTGGTGTCTATTTTACTTGCTTTTCTGAGTGAGAATTAAACATTCTCCTTGTTAGTTAGCTTCTTTAGATCTGTGAATTTTAGTATGATTATCCTGTATTATATGGCTAATATCTGCTTATAAGTGAGTATGGTCCCACATACAACAAGGACATTTGCTCACCTATGTTCATAGCAGTTTTATTTGTAATAGCCAGAATGTGGAAGCAGCCTAGCTGTCCCTCAACCAAAGAATGGATAAAGAAATTATGGTACATTTACACAATGGAATACTACTCAGCTATTAAAAATAAGGAAATCATGAAATTTGCAAGCACATGGATGGAACTAGAAACGATCATCTCAAGTGAACTAACCCAGAGACACAGTTTTTTTTGTGTAGCTGTGGCTATCTAGAAACTAGCTCTATAGACCAGGCCAACCTCAAATTCACAGAAATCTGCCTGCCTCCCATGTGCTGAGATTAAAGGTGTGTACTACCCCTGCCTGGCCTCTTGTTTTTTCTTTAAAAAAGAAAAAAAAATTCACCCAATGGGCACAGTCAAATATCTGATACATTCAAATGAGTTGATCAAGATCAAAATATTATAGTCTATAATGTGCAACCTGAGACCTTCAGAAGAAAATTGAGGTCATCTAGGCATGGTAGTGCATGCCTTTAATCCCAGCACTTTAGGAGACAGGGGCAAGCAGATCTCTGAGTTCTAGGCTAGCCTGGTCTACATAGCAAGTTCCAGGACTACGTAGAGAAACCCTCTCTTGAAAATATTGATCAATCAACAGATAGAGAGAGAGAGAGAGAGAGAGAGAGAGAGAGAGAGAAAAGATGGAAGGAAAGAAAAGAAAGAAAATTGAGGTCTAGAACATTCAGGTGGCTTGGGCCAAGTAATCAAGCAACAAGCAACATAGCCCAAAATAGAAAAATAGAAAGTCAAGCCTCTTTCTCTCTCTCTTTCCCCCTATCATATTGGGGATAAAACTAAATTCCGGGGCCTTGCGCATGCTGAGAGAGCACTGTGGCACCGAGACACACTCACACCTTTATTTTTTGAGACAGCATCATGTAACCCAAGTTCTCAGGAGTCCTGGTCAAGCAACTGACTGCGTATCTTGAGGCATCTGGAAAATTATTTCTAAGTGTCCCTGAAATTTAGATTTCATTGTTTTATTCGCTAATACTGAAGAGGCTTACACACATTGGAGCAAAACCCCAGGTTCAGAGGGCGGTTGCTGCTGGTGGGTAGACACACCTCGGGTCCCTTAGTGACTGAGAAGTGCAGCCCTAAGAGTCAGTCCTCTATTGAGCTCACGGAGCACCAATTTGGGCTGCCGAGTGGCCCAGAGCACTGCCCCAGGCCAACCAGGACCGGGTTCCTTAATACATGAAAGCTGGTAAACCCTTCACTAATTTTCAAGTCTTACGTGTTGAAGTGTAACTTGCCTTGAATAATGTTCCGAGTCAGAGTGTTCAGCTCAAATCTTCACACGCAAAAGCCTTACACCAGGCCCTGACTGACCTCTACCCAGATCCAGCACCCAGCAGATTTCCTGTGCCATTCCGAGTAAATATGCAACAGAGGTCTGTAACTGGCCTCTAACACTAAAGATTTGTTCTCAAGTCTTTATTTTGTATTTTCTTACTCTAGTTTTGCTTATCTGGGGTGTGTGTGTGTGTGTGTGTGTGTGTGTGTGTGTGTGTGTGTGTGTTGGGGGGTAGGTGTCAGTGTGTACAGGTGGAAGTCAGAAGACAACTTGCAGGCACATTTGTCTCCTTTCTCCGTGTGGCTCCTGGGTTGAACCCAGGTTTCTCAAGTTTACCCACCATCTCTCCCAGCTCCTTTTATTGTTAAAATAAAAGTCATGCAGAGCTGGGTTGCTTAAGTGAAAAGGGGGCAAATGTGTTTTAATCTCGTTTGTTCCCTAAAGAAAACTTCTCACTATCTTTTAACTTATCTTCTGAGCTCAGTGTGTTCTTTTTAAAAACCATTATGCAAAAGATCTTAGATTTAATGCGTCTCTTTTAAAGAACTCTTCTAAGGCTTCTCCCTTGATGGTTTATTTATGCTTGAACTTTTGGCATGCTCTAGAGATCAGAGAAAAGCTCACGAGGTGGAACAAGGAGGTGAGGTAAGAAGGATTTTGATTTTTTCCTTTTCGTCTGAGTTCTGTTTTTCCTGCCTGCTCTGTTGGCCGTCACCTTCCTCAGTACTGGCTGGTAGCTCTGCAAAGTCACAGAAATGCGCCTCGTGTCTCGGAATATTATTGCTTATCTGTCATTTAGGGATAAAGGCAGGGACCTGGTGGAGGGGGCCTCAGTGTTTCAGAGCACTCATTTGCTCTTTCAGAAGACCTGGGTTCAGTTCCTACCACCCACATGGGTGTCTGAGGATCTGACACCCTCTTCTGGCCTCTGTGTGCACCACATACACATGGCACACAGACATGTATGCAGACCAAACACTCATATGCATAAGTAAAAGGTTATAGAATTTTAGCATACAGACCCCAGGGAGGCAGGTCCTGGACAGATTTTATTTGGATTTAGGGAATTACTAGAGGCCCAAAGTACCGACTTAAGGGCTCCTGAAATTAGACTTCCTGCAAAGGTATGTCTTGGGTGAGTCCCAGTGTCCTCGAGAAGGACTTTTGGCAGCACCCAGCCCAGGCTTCCCGCTGGCTTCATGTGGAGACCTCCATCCACCGCTGCTGTTGTCTGTGGGGAAATGACAGTATCCCAGTCCAGATCCCTTTCCACTGGGCTGCACGACACGGAGAAACAGCCTTTAGGAAGCCAGAGTCGGCAGTGGCAAAAACAGCCCAGTCGCTACAGCCAGCAGCCCCGGCCTGACAATACGGTCAAAGAGCTGGGATGTGGGTACAAAGCCTTCAAAAGCAATCAGGGCAGACTTCATTTAGTGTCGTGACAAAACATGGGTGTGGACGATGTAGGTGTGGTGTGAATTTACAGAAACGGTCCTCAAAAGACGTTCAGAATGTAGAAGCAGAAATAACAGCAGGTATTTACTTGGGGTCTTGACTGTCTCACTACACCACACTCTTCCTTTAACCTGCTTCCTCCAAAGCACCTTGACTTATCAACAACGAATATATGCCTGTTAGGAATGGCCCAGCAAACCTCAATTAGGGGTAACCCCTTGGAATGACAGGATATGAAGTTTCACCCAGGAAGAGAGAAATAGCGGGCAAGGTGCCCATGCTGAGTACCCCAGCTGCAGAGACATGGAACCATCAGGGGGCAGAACCCCTTTGTTCTGAAGCTCCCCGGAGTGGGGGAATCCTGGGAGAAAAGAGGTGCATGGCAAAGCTCACACTAGTCAACAGCGCTGCCCTCCAGATTTCTGGTTCCATCTAAATTCCTGTTTAAGTCAGGGTTTCTGTGAGGCAAGAAAGCAAAAGACAGAGCTCATCCTTGATCATGGAGGAATTTCCATGGGAAGCACATGTGATTGCAGTTCCGTGCTAGAGTGCTTGGCTGCTATGGGGTTCTTGGTTCTATACCCTATATCAGAAAACAAAGGGAAAAAACCAAGAGGCAAACAGGCACTACGGCTGACAAGATGTCTCAGAGGGTAAAGGCATTTGTTGCCCAAACTAGCAATATGAATTCTGTCTTCAGATCCACACGGAGGGGAATGGAAGGAGAGAACTGACTCCAGCCAGTTATCTCTGACTTACCATCATGGCATATGGTGGTAAGCAAGTAAATAAACAAATTAAAATAACTTCAGATCCACACGGAGGGGAATGGAAGGAGAGAACTGACTCCAGCCAGTTATCTCTGACTTACCATCATGGCATATGGTGGTAAGCAAGTAAATAAACAAATTAAAATAACAATAATAGTTTTAAAAGTGCTAATACATTTCATGACACATATTTTTCTGATAAAAATCTGCCTCCCGTTATATATCCAAAAGTAAGATGAAAACATACACACCCTCTCTCTCTCTCTCTCTCTCACTCACACACACACACACACACACACACATGAAAACAAGCAACCATGTCAGTGACATTTTAGGCTGTTACCAAATGGTAGTTAAGGCCCTAGGAGACAGGCATGGATTGAAAGCTCCAGAGCCTGGACTCAGGGTTAGAACTGAGAAGGCAAGTATGAGCACCTACAGCACAAGAGTCTGTTAAAGCAGAGGAAGGGCCTGGAGGAACAGCCCTGAAGAAACTCAAGCTATCATTGAAAAGGCTCCATCGAGGCCACTTATAACACTTCTCATTATTACTCATGCCAAGCAGGACTTACAAATGATCTAGATTGCTATTATAGACCAGTTGGAATATTTTTTTAGGAGACATCGGCCTAAGGAGAAAAATATAAACCACAGCATTGCACAATGAAATTAAATCAGCAAGTCTCCTCAGCTTCCCCAGATCTATTTAGAAATGTCCCAGAATATCTTCATTTACTGAGTGAAAACAGTTTCAGATGACCAAACCATCAGTTAGGAGCTAAGGAATAGCCGGCAACACCGGCAGTGACAGAACTCTCCCTCCTTTAGTAAAGAGCCACTAGTCAGCTTTAATCTCAGGTTGGCAAGATGGCTCCATCTGCAAAGCACCATCCATGGAAGCCTGAAGACCTAAGTTCACATACCCAGAACCCAAGTAAAAAGCTTACCGTGTGGCAGTCACCTGAGACCCTAGCACTGGAGGCAGAGTCATGTAGATCCCCGGAGCTCACTGGCCAGCTGGCCTAGCCAAACTGAGGAGCTTCGGGTGCCATGAAACACTTAGTCTCAAAAGCTAACAAACAAACAACATGGAGAATAGCCAAAGAAGAGCCCTGATGTTAGCTTCTGGTCTCAGTACACACGTGGACACACGTGGACACACTCCCTACATGCCCAATAGACACCAGTGAAAATGTATATGTCACCAGACAATTCATCACATGTCAGATTCCACCAGAAGAACACCAGAGGCTGGGTGTGGAGGAAGAGGAGGCAGGAGGATCTCTCAGAGTTCCAGTCTAGCCAGGGCTCCACAGTGAAACCCTGTCTGAAAGGGGGGAGTGGGCACAGGCCTCATTGTTCTAAGAAATTCTTCCTCCCTGCTTAATTTTCCATATTTATGTTTTAGGGACTTTTGAAGAGGGTAAGATGAAACGCTTTAAAGCCAAGTCGCAGAACATCCTGTTAAGTTAAATGAACAAAAGATAAGGCATGTGGCAGAGCCTGTTAGAAACACCCCCCACCCCCTTCCTGCCCTCCCCAGAACTCCTCCCTGCGTACCCCCTTCCAGTACCCTTGGTGCTGAGGATGGAACCCAGGGCTTCCTCCACACTAGGCAGGCACTCTGCCACCAGCTGAACTACGTCTCCATCCTATTTATTACTCTTAAAAAAATTTCCTCACTGGATGAGCTTATGCATGAGATTATAAAGTCTGCAGCTCAGGGGCTGGGGATGGTGCTCATTTGCAGGCGCAGGGCCTTCTGGTTCCATTCCTAGTGCTACGAAGCAAGCAGGAAGATCAAGCTTGCTGCTCTGTACCAGAGGCTTATTCTTGTGGCTTATTTATTTATTTATTTATTTATTTATTTATTTTTGACAGGGTCTAACTATGTTATCCTGACAGCTTGGCCTGGAACTTGCTATACAGACAGGACTGGTCTCAGATTTACAGAGATCTCCTTGCCTCTCCTCCTGAGTGCTGGCTGGGGTTAAATGCTTGTGTGTGAAGGCCAGTGTGTGTGTGTTCCCTTAGAGCAGATACCTAAGAGCAGCAGACCTTCTGAAACGCCCTTGAGACAACATGAAGCAACTCTTACACTGGGTAGCGCCGCTCAGTTGCACTCTGGCACAAGGGCAGCTCCTGCGAGATCATCCTTGAGTATCTATCCATTTGTTCCAAGTCTACACGCCACAAGCGGAAAACTCGTTTGTTTGCGGGGTCTGGCATAAGGGGTGATTTACTTTATTCATTGTGTAATTCATTTCCTCTTATCACTTTGGTCCTATTCCTCAACACCTTTTTAAAATAAAAAAAAATGCATCACATTTAATGATAATAAAGTGCTGCAAGGCAGGTGATTTGTCAGCAAAGTTTGAGGGGAATAGCTGGTGAATCTTGAACACTTGTAAAGATCCAGACAGAAAGTGGCTTGCCTGCTCCACATTATAGCAGCCAACACCCATAGGAACTCTCTGAGATGTGAGCTAACATTTCTACATTTTTTTTCTGGTGATGATAATTGAGCTTAAAAATTTTCAGGACCAGTAAGATGGCTCAGCGGGTGAAGATGCCTGACAGCCTAAACTTAATCCTGGAACTGATACAGTGGAGAAGAGAAGCAGTTCTTGAACATTGTTGTTTGGTCTCCACTTGTGTCTGCTGCTCGAATTAGGCTGGCTGACAGGGGATTAATGAGCGCTGGAGCTGGGGATGGATCCGTGCTGGGCTATGAAGGGGCATGTGCAGCTGCAAAGAGGAGAAAAGCTCAACAGCTAAGCAGGAAGTTTCCATTAGGTCCATAAAAGCAATGCACGACTTCTGAGCGAGCAAAGCCCGAAGAGAGATTAGAATCATAACCTTGCTGTGCTCCGGTGCAAACAGCCGGGCCACAGGAGACAGCCAGGCCTAGCTCAGAGGCCCAGGCTTCGTTTCATGCATAGGGTCTCAGCTCCAGCCACTGAGTTCACACAGTTCCCGTATTGCTCTGTCATTCCATCCAGCCCTCCTTCCTCCTCCTCTGCCTGTGCTATGACAGAAAGAAAAACACTGAAACTTGAAAATCATTCATAATTCCATGTCTGTTTTTCTCGTCCAAGGTTCTATTTCTTCAGAGCCTGACAACTAAGTTCATCTCTGTGGTTGGTTTTGCTTTGTTTCTTTCCAGGCTGGGGATCAAACCTAGGACCTTCTGCCTGCTAGGCAAGCACTCCACCACGCAACCCCCACCACTAGCAGCCTAAAGCTCATCTCATTAACCTCAAAATCCAACACAATGGAAGTATGAATAGTGCTGTGGATACCAAACTCCTTCAAAGTTTAATTCCCGGCGGTGTGTGAATGACTCCAGTAAGTGAGTTCACACCCGTGAAGACAGAGTGTCCACAGCATACGAGTGTGTATTAGTTAATTTTCTGTTTGCAACTTATGGAGGACTTTGTTTTACCTTAGGGTTCCATAGGGATGAGACTCCATCACAGCAGGGAAGCATGCCAACAGAAGCAAAGAGAGTGAACTAGAAGTGAGAGAGGTATATACTCTCAAAGACTGACACTCTCCCCCCTCCCCACCCCCCGTGACATACTTCCTTTAGCAAGGCCATGCCTTCCAAACAGCACCTCCAGCCTTGGACCAGGTGTTCTAATGCCTCAGCCTTTGGGGGGTGCATTTCTCACTCAAACCACCACCACGAGTATTAAGTCATAGAGGAGGACGGCACTTCAGAGTATTGCCTCGGGGTAGTGTGCCGTGAGTGACAATCACAGGCTGCCCCTCTCAAAGAACGAGAAGGGGTGATTTTGAACGCCATCATCACAAAGAAATTATAAAGTTCTGAGGAGACAAATATGCTTAAACTGATTGCAACATTCCACATCTATACATTGATTATGTGGTACCGAGTTGATGTGTATAAACATTTACGTCTGTGAATCAGTTAGAAGCACAATAAATAAATGAAGCCACAGTTAATTAATTACTAAAAAAATATATACAGCCATGTGGTGCTGGGACCTGGACTCAGTTCTTCTGCAAGAGCAGCTCGTGCTTTTTACCACTGAGCCACCTCTCCAGCCCCAGTTAGTTTTTTGTACAGTGTTGGGTATTGAACTTGGGGCCTTGCTCATACTCAGCAAGTTCTCTTCCACGGCACTCTATTCGAAGTCCTATTCATTTTTTGCGGTAAAGTACTGGTTTGTGAAAAGTAAGAGAGCCTTGCCCGTAAGGACACCTGCTTTGATACTTACTAACAAAAGAAGGGCTGGAAGGATGGCTCAGTGGGAGCCCTGCCACCGCCAAGCCTGAGGACCCGAGTTTAATCCCTGGGACCCACACGGTGTAAGAAGAGAATCAACGCTTAAACGCTGTCCTCCTTCCACCACAAGCTTGCACTGGTGTGCACATTTAATCCCAGCACTCGGGAGGGATTGGCAGGTAGATCAAGTCTACATAGCAAATCCCAGGCCAGCCAGGATTACACAGTGAGACCGTGCCCTCTCCCCACAATCTTTTTTTAAATTATTTTTATTAATTACAGTTTATTCACTTTGTATGCCCCCTGTACCTTCTTCCCTCCTCCCTTCCCAATCCTACCCTCCCTCTTCCCCACCCGTGTCCCTCTCCCAGTCCACTGATAAGGGACGTCCTCCTCCCCTTCCCTCTGATCCTAGTCTATCAGGTCTCATCAGGAGTGGCTGCATTGTCTTCTTCTGTGGCTTGGTAAGGCTGCTCCCTCCTCAGAGGGAGGTGATCAAAGAGCAGGCCAATCAGTTCCTGTCAGAGACAGTCCCTGTTCCCATTACTATGGAACCCACTTGGATACTGAACTGCCATAGGCTACCTCTGTGCAGGGGTTCCAGGCCATCTCCATGAGTGGTCCTCCCCCCAATCTTAACAGTTGATTATCGCTGAAATTAGATGATACCTGCACAAGGGCTCACTATATTACTTTTAACAATGTCCACCCAGCACTAACTGCCTAGAGTTAGGTCAGATTTCACAGGCTGAAGGTGCAGCCCCCTCACAAGGCCCTTCTGACTTTTGGTCCCAGCTGTAAGCTCCAGGGTTCCTTGACCATTCATGATTCTGACAAACTGCAAATTCAGAGGTTCCCACTAGGCCCTCAGGCTTGGTGGTGCCTAGAATGACTCAGATAACACAGGAAAATGTCCTATTTAGGAGAAAGGTTTCACTACAACAGATGTGAGTGGGAGCAAGGGCAGACACTTTGGGAGCCTTGTAGCCCCAAGTGAAAGCTTCAAGGTGTCGAGGACCCATCACTCACTGCTACGCTGACCAGGATTATCAAGCCAAGGAGTTTGCCATTGAGCCCATGTTCAGGTGTGGACACATCAGATTGGACTCAATCTCTCTCTGGAAGTGAGAGATCAGCTGCCAGCACATGGCTGAAAGATGCAATCCTCTAATCCTGTGGCTGAAATCTCTGCTCTGGCCGGGCCCCATCCTGAGCTGTGTCCTTAGCATAAACTCAGGTCTACAGCACAAGTACCTTCTTTTGTAGAAAGTCGGCCTTACACGGTTGCTGGAACTGTAAAAGCAATAGGCGTGTAGCCTCTAGTGATAACAGAGCCCAAAATCAAAAGCATGTAGGCGTAGCTGGCAAGATAGGCAGTCCGAAGGAAACTCGAGAGTGACCTTGAATCTGCAGCCTGAGGTAAAGCTCAGTCCAGAGCGAAGCTGAGTGTGTCACCTCCTGTAGACAGCAGGGGCCCTTTCTCATAGAATTGCTGGTGTTCCTTAGGCCTGAGAGCCCAGAGGCCCCCAAGAAAGGGCCCAGGCAAGGGTCGAGCAAACCCAGCCGCTGCTGCACCACTGAGGGGACACAGCAGATCTGTTCAGAGACTCAAGGCTGTCGGTGTTCTGTCCAGCCTTCCACATTTCGTAAGAGGCTCCCTCAAGGCCCACAGCAGCCAGAAACAGGTGAGAAATGAGCTTGTGGGAAGTGAGGCTGGCACAGTTTACAAGGACACCACGTTACGCCTACCAGGAGCACACATTTGCTAGGGCATACACCTGCCATCCTAACACCAGACCAACCTGACTATATGGCAAGACTCTATCCCAAAAACAAACAAACAAACAAACAAACAAAAAAACTAAGTCTAAAAAACAGAAACTAAATAGGTCCAGTAAGCTGGCTCAGCAGGTTAGGGTGCTTGCTGCCAGTCTGAGGATATCAGTTGGATCCCCTGGACCAACATAGCAGAGAGACAACAAATTCCCATGAGCTGTTCTCTAACCCCCCCCCACACACACACATACTCACTCATACACACACTTGTGCACACACACACACACACACTAAATGTAATTTTAAAGATGAATAGAATAAATAAGCAAGCAAGCAGAACAATGCTTCATCAATAATTCTGTCTGGCTTAGACTTTTAAAATTCTTGTTGTTTTAAGAAATCTTATCCTAAGAAGCCCTGTGGCAAATGCATTATTCTCTCTCCTCTCCACTACAGACACATGTTAAGAATGGAACTGGTGAGGCAGACTGTGGAAGGCTGTCATTCCAGCCCTGGGGAGGCAGAAGAAGGTGGGTTGTAAATTCGAAGTCAGTCTGGCCTACAGAGAAAGACGCTTTAAAAAAAAAATAGGAAAAAAAACTACTATATTATTGTTACTGTGTGATATGACTTTTCTGTAATTATTTGAAAACACTTTTTTATAAAGAAGGAAAGAGTCCCATCTCCTCCTTCAGGTGTAGTCCAGGAAAAGTGTCGTCTCTCCCTCATCAAGGTCTCTTTGCTACAGTCTGGGACCGTTAGAGAAAACCACAACCAATCAAAAGGCAGAGGTATGGAGGCCAGACCCAATGGAGAATAAGAACACTCAAGGCTCAGGGAACGCTGCAGAAGAAGAGGCAGAAGGATTGCAAGAGGCAGAGGATCAAGGAGTCTGCTGTGAAGTCGTAATTCTTTTTTTTATTTTTTGAAGTCATAATTCTTAGTGCTGTCAAAAGCTATGCCCTGCGTCTCTCCAACAGTGAAGGGCAGCACTAGTGAGTGTGCCCAAGAGAACAGGGGAAGCCACAGACCTCAGGCAACTACAGGCAAGTGGAGAAAGCTGAGAGTGAGGGAGATGGTCTTCCAGTTACTTACTCGTTATTCGGTGGTCAGCCCTGAAAACACACATACAAGTAACAGTATACAGACCGAGCAGGCTGAATTTAGGAACACATATATGTTACATATACATACATACCTTCGTGTAACGACAATTAATGAGAGAAGAGGCCATAAATCTGAACAAGAGCAAGGAGGGACATGGGGGGATGGTTTGGAGGGAAGAAAGGGCGGGAAGAAATTATGTAATGATATTATAATCTTAAAA
>REGO01000553.1:314250-548104 GCA_010120015.1 Rhombomys opimus | reverse complement strand
AGGAAAGAAAGAAAGAAAAGAAAGAAAGAAAGAAAGAAAGAAAGAAAGAAAGAAAGAAAGAAAGAAAGAAAGAAAGAAAGAAAGAAAGAAAGAAAGAAAGAAAGAAAGAAAGGCCTTTAGGTTAAACATTGCACACAATCATGTCTTACTGGCACAGATAAAAGGACAGGAGCACTACTCAGAGGTGAGAGAGGTCAAAGGGCTGAGTGAGCCTAAGAGTTAGTCAGTCTCAGATCCTCTTATCATACAAAATGGCAGCTGGATAAAATGTCAGACGCCAGTTGATGACAGCTACTCTTGTCCCATGCGACCTCAGCGTGATCGTAAGTACCGGTTGTACCCAGACCACTCAACTTGAAAGAGAAGCTTGTGGGTTGCGCCTGGGTGCGCTCAGACTCTTGATTCCCGCCCAGCTCTGGCCCCTAAGCTGCTGATCGCACCGTCAGGAGGAACTGCGGTCTTTCCCCTGCTCACACCGTTTCTTCGGGGTGACAGCCTGCGTCAGTCACCTCTTCCTTTTTCCTGCTGCTTTGTGCATTAAGTTTACTCGGTGTGACGATTGGTCTATTGGCACAGGAAACACCTGGGAAGTAAGCGTTAGCGTAGGGCTGTGGAGATCAGGCTGTCCTGTGGGGTGCTGGCTCGTTTGAATTCACTCATGTGGGGAGACCCGGCCTGAAAGAGAGAGGTCCAGCCCCTGGCGTGGGGTCCTGGATGGTACCAGGAATGAAAGCTGAGCACTGAGCGCGCATGCGCTTATTGTCCTCTGCTGTGGATCTTGGACATGATGTGAGCAGCCATCATCTGCCAGGCCCCACAGCCGAGGGTCCCCAAAGCATGCCACCTCTCTTCACCCACCAAGAGATACCCCATGTTATTTATTTATTTTTATCACGTATGTCCCTCCGGTTCAGCCCAGCATCGAAGAAAGCAGGACACTGTCTTTGTATGTTCTAAATCCAAAGCATCTTTCAAAAAAAAAAAAAAAAGTGTGCCACCAAGAGTTTTAAAATTGAGGTCTGTTCTGAGTATATTCAAGGCAAGTATCGAGCATGGTGGACATGGGGGTAGGGTGGGCAGGGGATGTAAAAAAGAGAAAAATCACAATAAAAGCTACATGCTCAAGAGACTGTGCATACGCTGAAGAGATCAGCAAGGGTGGTAGCATTCTCAGCCTTCATAACTGCAGAGATCGGAGACATGCTAATTTGCTTTCTTTTAAATTGTCTGTTTCCTCTTGGTAACAATTTGATTGCATCCACATGTCTTCCATGGTGTTTCGTTCGCCCCGGCCCAGCCTGCCAACTTGAGAGGGTCAGGACCATTTTTGTAGGTCTCAATGCAACCATCTTAGACTTGCGATGGGCTTTGCCCCCTCAGTCTGCTGCCCTCCCTCCTTCTCTTTCCCCCTCTCTCCTCCCCTCTCAGCATACATCATGCTCTTCCAGATAGATGGAGTGCGTGCACTGTCTGCTCTGAGCAGCAAGCCGGTCACATGAAAGGAGTCTCTGTTCTTGTTGGGTTAGTGTTCTATGAAGAGACTGGACCATAGATCCCATTCATCTTTTAACAGACTTGTGATATGATAGGAAATAAACCAAAAAACAAAACAAAACAAAAAATACATAAATGTGGTACAGATTAAGGAGGTTGTTGCAAAAAAAAAAAAAAAAAAAAAAATCCCTGTTCTCATTTAGTTGGGAATTAACACACAAAATGGAGAAGGAGAAAGGTTCAGACAACAAGCATTTTGGCTTTGGGAAGAATTTCTCGGAATCAGTGATGAAAATTGGCTGGCATAGGAGTTTTCTAAGATTGCTCTGTTTATGGGGACAAAAAGCAGATACTGTTTCCCATTTGCCTCTGTGTTTGGAAACGCTTGTCTTTTCTTCCATTAAAGGCTGGGTTCTGTCATGGTTTTCAGATAGAAAATGCCCCTCCCCCCATATGCCCTTGCCCTTGTTCCGAGCTGGTGGAGGCAATGTAGGAAGGTTCTGGAAACTTTAGCACGTAGTAGCTCCTAGCTGAAGGAAGTATGTCACGGGAGGCATGGGTTTGAAGACGGTTCTTGGTCTCCCGTCCCTCCTTAGGGCTCTCTGCTTCCTGTCCACCATGAGGTGAGCATTCTTCTCCACATGCTGCTCAGGACCAAGCGACCCCAGACATATTCCTTCTCCTCTGAGTTGTTCTTTCAGAAACTTTGATTATAGCTGTGCACAAGGAATTAACATAGGCCCAGACATGCAGTGGTGCCACATGCCTTTAATCCCAGCACTCAGGAGATAGAGGCAGGTGGAGCTCTGTGAGTTCGAGGCTAACCTGGTCTACAGAGTCAGTTCCAGGACAGCCAGGGCTACCCAGAGAAACCCTGTCTCAAAACAAAACAAAACAAAACAAAACAAAACAAAACAAAACAAAACAAAAAGAATTAATGTAGGCTCAAAGATTGTAAAAACACTTTTTTGCAACTCAAGCGTGGAACTCAAGGCCAATTTCAGAATCCTCATCCTCCTTCTCTTCCTCCGCAGCAGCTCTGGGGTTGGGTAGGCACCTCCTCATAGACTTGAGCACACGGGCCAGACTTGAGCACATGGGCCATGGAAGAGCCTGCAGAAGAGATGCTTCTGCTATCGCTGCCTGTGACATCACAAGGGAGAGCAGGGGACCCTGGGCTGTTAGTCTCCTAGTCTAAGAAGTGGGAGCTGCTCTCCCCAAAATGGATCCTGCCCCCAACTATTGGCAAGGACTACCAGATACCTCTTAAAACCCGTGTCTGCGATGGAAATTCGATCTACAGCTTTCCCTTGTTACGTGTCTGGTTCAGCTCTCAGTGTTGCTGAGGTGACGGGCCAGCATGAAGGCCAGCGACGGGACTAGAGAGGAAACGACTGTCATTCCCAGCAAGCAGTTTTTAAGAACGAGCTTTGACAGCCTCCTGCGGTGTTACACATTGCAGCTCAATAACAGCTGTCCTTCACGCAGATAAACAGACAACTGACATTTACTACATTGTACTAGGCAAAGAAGCAGCGTGTGTGTGTGTGTGTGTGTGTGTGTGCGTGTGTGTGTGCGTGCGTGCACGCGCGCGCATGCGTTATGTCCCAGCCCACTTCTGGGATAACATGCCACTGTCAGAGAGAAGGGTCAGTTTTAATAGAGCCTTTAACACCTGAATATAACAAAAATTTCATTAGTGAGAACTTGGCCAGCGAATCACAGAAATTGGGCTATTTGAGAAAGTATAGTTAGCCCTTACGTGAGCCAGTGCCGGTCTGCACTGACGATTAGAAAGGCGAGCGTAGGATGTAGTTTTGCATCCTTCCAGAGTCCAGGGGGAAATAGACTTCATCATGCTCCTCCAGAAGGAGGGTCTGAAAGGAAGCATTGTGTCCTGAGAACCCAAGACAGCAGGGGGAGGACTGGAGGGATTAGGGAGACCTCCTGGGGATACGTCAAAGATGAGTTGTCATATTTAAATATACCTACTCACACACATCTCACAAAATATTCTAGTCCCCAGTTGCCAAGCCCTTCAGGTCTTTTATTCATTTGGTATTTGTCTGGTATTACTCTGATGCTATTTCCAGCAGATGGGGAGGGGGATTGCAATAAAAAGAAGCTGTCTTTATAAGCTATTTGTGTGGTCTTAATAAGTGTGGGTTTTGTGACTTAGTAGAGTGCACTATGTAGAATTATTAAACAGATGATGCTCAAAATGAAGCATAATTTTGCAACACAACTTTATCCACATCTGCTGGCTTGTGGCCTTCGTCTTCCCTTCTCTAAAATAGATGTGACAATAGCAATGATGGTGAAGACTTGCTCAACGGCTCACATGACCAAGGAAGTGGAACTGAGTGGAGAGGTACATGCCCGCAAGCTCCAGCTACTTGGGAGATTACAGTAGCTTGAACCCAAGAGTTCTAGGCCAGCCCATAAAGGAGGGAGGAAAAGAGGGAGGGATAAAGGGAAAGGAGAAAGGGAGAGAGAGAGATAGAGAAAAAAGAGAGAGACTCTTAGAAGAGCAAAGACCCCAGAGCTGGATTCTGGAACTTTCCAATCACATTAACAAATAGTTATACTTGAATTAATGATGGATGAATGGAAGGGGGGGAGGGAGGGACTTGCTATGGGTATCTGGAAAGCAAACAAACAAACACAAGTCCCAGAAACTGGACTGTAGGGATGCATGAATTTCCTGTAGGGGTGTTTCATAAAATTGTTCTCTCGAAAGAACTCTGACAAAGTTCTGACAAAATCGGCCACCGGGGCCAATGCACCAAAGACAGTGAGGCAGTCTTCACGGGACACTCAGTTGCTAAGTTCCTTAAGGAATGGCTCACGGCAGTCCAGGAATAATAGTGACACCTAGTGACACTTGTCGTTATTGTCTCTAAACAATTGCACTTGGCAACTGTTCGTAAAAAGAAAACTCCGCTTCGACCAAGTACAAAGGGGATGGGTGTAATCTGCCACTGTCACCGTTTTTTCAACCAAAGACCCTCTCTTCAAAACTGCAGTATGTGGGCCAGCCTGGTCTACAGAGTGATTTCCAGGACAACCAGGGCTACACAGAAAAAGCCAGTCTTAAAAAAAAAAAAAAAAAACAAAAAAACCAGATAAAACAAAACACAAACAAAACTGCAGTATGTGATAAATGCCCACATCCTCACTCAGTTTCTCGGGCGATGTTCTCATGGGATCACCCCATGCCAGGGCTTTCAGCTATTTCTAAATGCATATTTCAAGGATCGTGCTTATATTTTAAGGCATGACATTTTAGCATTGTTTTGCTTATGAGTATAGTGTTTCATCTGTATGTCTGTCTGTTCACCATGTACATACCTGGTGCCCAGGGAGACGAGAAGAGGGATGGATCACCTGGAACTGGAGTTAGAGATTATGGGTCTCCGTGTGGTGCCGGGAATCAAACCCGGGTCTTTTGCAAGAGCAACAAGTGATCTCTTCCATGAGCCGTCTCTCCGGTCCCTGTAAGGCATAGCATTGATAGACTTGCTTGTCGTGCTAGACAGTAATATAGGCATTGATCATGTTAGAGCTCAGAGAAATGATACGTACCTCACTGCGTCGTGCTTAAGAATGCTGATTTGGGGCTGGAGAGATGGCTCGGAGCTTGAGAGCATTGGCTGTTCTTCCTGAAGTCCTGAGTTCAATTCCCAGCAACCACACGGATGGTGGCTCACAACCATCTACAATGAGATCTGGTGCCCTCTTCTGGAGTGCAGGTACTCATGTGGGCAGAATAACACATAAATAATACACAAACAAACAAACAGACAAACAAATCTTCAGGGTTCAGACTGAGCCCAGAGCAGCTTTTGCCCCAGGCTGTCACCTAATCCTCCAGCGGCTGCTCCCTGGAAGATTTTTATTTGTACAACAGGGTAATTTTTGTCTGCCACAGATTTTCTCCCTGCAGCCTTCCAAAACCTGTCAGCACCTCCAAGCTCCCTCCCAGTCCTCAGCCCCTGTTCAGATCCAGATGACAACCACCTGGCCTGAGTCTCCCATGAGGCCTGCAGACAGGTTTTTACAGTTTTCCTCTTGTTTGTCTATCGTCAGCCTAGCCCAGCGTCCTAGCTCATTTCATGTCAGCTTGACACAAGTGAGAGTCTCATCACAGAAGAGGGAACCTCAGTGAGAAAATGCCTCCATAAGATCAGACAGGAGACAGGTTTTTTTCCTAACCACTGAGCCATCGCTCTAGCCCTGCAGGGCATTTTCTTAATCAGTGATTGATAGGAGAGCCCACTGCGGGTGGTGCCACACCTGGGCTGGTTGATAAGCAATCAGGCTGAGTGAGCCAAGATGAAGGAGTAAACAAGACCCCTCCATGGCCTCTGCATCAGCTCCTGCCTCCAAGTTCCTGTCCTGCCTGAGTCCCTGCCCTCACTGCTTTTGACAATTAACTGTTAAATAGAACTGTGAGCAAAATAAACCCCTTCCTCCCCAAGATGCTTTTGGTCATGGGGTTTCATCACAGCAAGAAAGACAGTGAAAACTACAGGTGCCAATTATTTGATTAGGAAATTGTAGACTCAGTGTTTTGGGCAGAAAGCTTAGAAGCTAGCTTCTGCTCATGAGGTAAGGTTGAACAAGCAGGGTACAATCTGTAGTTCAGTATTCTTACCTGTAAAATGAGATAACAGTGCCTACATTATCCATGACCTAGAGTTCTGAGAGCAAAATGTAGCAACAAAAGCTTCTATAACTTCTGTACGCGGGTAACAAACTGGAGGTGTCATTTTTGACCATCGCCCTCCTAGGCCACTCTTGGGGCAACACTGCCTGTGCTCAGACTACAGCCCGGCTGCTCACTAGTCAGCCGTCACCCTGGAGAAGCCACTCTTGTGCCTCAGTTCCTCATCTGTACAAATGAGGCCATGGAAATGCCAGCCTGGGAGGGTGGTAGTACATCATGCTTAGTACAGAGTGGCCCCAGAGTAACTCGGCCCCTTCCTGGGGGTCCCAGTTTCATTAACAAAAGGATTTAAGAACAGACCCACAGGGGAACTTAAGGACACCGTTAGTTATTAGAGTTCAGACTAATAACCCCAAGGAAGCAAGCTGCAAACCCTGGCAGCTGCCTGGAAAAGAATAGAGAAGAGAAAGAGAAGAAGCCACGCCAAGGTGACATAAGACTGCACGGAGGTGAGCCACGTGGAAGACAGCAGCCACATGGCAGACAGGGGAGCTCTAGAGAAAGGGTAAAGAAACCCAGTGCCCCAGAAAAAGCCCACTCAGGCCCTGGCCAGCATCCAGAATGAAGGCAGAGAGAAGAAAAGAGCCACGGTTGTGCCTTTCTGAGTCGGAACTGACAAAGTGGGCAGATCCCACAGAACCTGTGACGGTTGGGGACAGCAGCAGCTGAGAGGATTCAGGACAGGACAAATACAGCATCTCATTGGAGGGGTAATTAGTCCTCTTCAGCATAGCTCAGGATGGATCTGCCTTCCTGAGGGTTGGTCCCTTGGCCGAATGATTGACCTGCCCAGCTGGATTAACTTTTGTTTGTTTGACACAGGGTCTCACTATGTAGACCAGGCTTGCCCGGAAGTGACTATGCAGACCAGGCTACACAGTCTGGAACTCAAGCAATCCTATTGCCTCGGCCTCATGAGTGCTGGAATTAAAGGCCTTTGTCACACCCGACTCTGGATTAGCTCTTTTTTTCTTAAGAGTTGTCTTATTTCTGTGTCTGTGTGTGCATATGCCCATGGAGGCCGAAAGCGGGTAGCAGGTCTCCTGGAGTTAGAGTTCCAGGCAGTTGTGAATAAGCCGGGGGGAGTGATGTATGCCTTTAATCTCAGCTCTAGGGAGGCAGAGGCAAGAAAGATCCCTGCGTTCAAGGCCAGAGCAGAGGAACCCTTTCTAGAAAAAAAAAAAAAAAAAAAAAAAAAAAAAAAAAAAAAAAAAAAAAAAAAAAAAAAAAAAAAAAAAAAAAAAAAAAAGATAGCAGGGTAGTGCTCTGGATAGCAGGGTAGTGTTTGGGAGATGGTTCAGTGGTTAGAAGCTCTTCCAGAGGACCCAGGTGCAAGAAGAAGGAGAAGGAGGAGGAGGAAGATGATGATGGGAGACAATGGCAGATTCTATTCTTTCCTGTAACAATAGGAAAATGCTCAGTACATTTTATCTCATGTAGCCTGGGCTGGCCTCAAACACTACATAGCCAAGATGACCTTGAGCGGCTGAGCTCCACCTCCCCAGTGCTGAGATCACAGGCCTGTGCTGTCACTCTTGTATTTTTATGTAGCGTTGGACATAAAACCTGAGGCTTCATGAGTAAATGCTAGGCAAGAACTCTACCAATGAGCCACATCCCCGGGCCTCTTCGGGCCATTTAAGAGGTACACACACACACACACACACCAGTGGCCGTTGGATGAGCAAGGTTCTCAAGAGCATGGTGTTGGATGTTTTTTTCCTCACACCAAGGGTATTACTGGACATTGGTTTTTCCTTCCCTTAAACATTGAAAATTCCTCCTTGTACCTACTCTACACCCATCTTTCCAGCCTGGCTTTTAGCAGAGCGAAAAAATGAACTTACAGACGCCTCAGAGACAGTTGCAACAAGGCACAGCTAGACTGGAGGTCCGGGGGCCTAGGAGAGCCATGTAGTGGCCCACGCCAGCTGGCTGCATCTGGGGTGCTGCGGTTCCCCAGCTGGTCTGGCTTCTTCATCGCAGCTGTTCTACAGACAGTCACAATGAGTTTTTCAAACGCAAACCATGTTTTTTCTGCCACCTAAAGGCCTGGGATCCCCCACTTGGATTCTCTGTGGATCACATCCTTGAGTTGCCAGCATCTTCAAGTTCTCCTCATTTGCCTTGGGGGGAGTTGGAGTCGGCTCCTGTGAGTGGACAGCCTCAACCTGGCCTTTTGCAGAGGGACTCCTTCCTGTCAAACAGACCTCACCTGGGCCACACCTCCTATAGAGCGTTTCTGGCCATGTTCTGCCATGCAGTGTTCACCACCACAGTACTTATGTGCTATTATTCATCACGTCTCTACCTAGAACCGGCCCAGCCCTTAAGGAGCCGTGCCACCCCACCGCCTCTCCTGTCTGTCCTGGCCTTTACCCAGCACCACTTACAAGAGCTCGCTGGGTAGCAGGTTGGCGTCCATTCCTGCAGTCTTACCCACAGGGCAATTCCCACGTGGCAAGTTTGAGATTCTAAACAGGAGCCTCGCATGAATGCTTGTATTCTGGATGGCAGCTTTGGCTGTCTCAATGTCGATCAGTGAGTAAGTAGTAACTGCTCCATGGGCAGAGCTGACTCACCTGACTGCCTAAGAACATCCGTGTTGACAGAAAAGCCCAGCTGACAGAGGGACAGCAAGAGAGCAGACCAGTGCCACACAAAGCTACAAGGCCCAGGCAGCGAGCGATGCACACACAGATTCTAAGTAACATGTTCTGAAGGAAAATGGGTGTCACGTCAGCAGACCTCCTCTTACAACTGCCTTTCCTCCCAAGTCTACACTGGGCAGCTGTCTTCGAGCATATCTGTAATTGCTTGTAATGTTTATGCTCTAATTTTCTCAACAAGGTTTGAACATAGGTCCCTACATATGCTGAGCACAGGACTACCACCAATCCACACCCCAGCCTCGTTACAATTTTTGTGTTCTTTCTTCCTAGTGCAGAATTTTCTGAAAACAATTTCAAATAACTGTTTTACTCCAAGATGATTTCAGATGTCAACAATGTCTGAATTCCGCCCCAGCATAAGGGAAATGCGTTGGCACTTTTGTCTTTCTGCAGACCTTGGGTCCTGTACTGTGAGCCCCGGAGTCAGTCTGTCAGTCACCAACTGTGACCCGACTCACTGGCTTCTCTGAGCTTGGCACTCAGCTCCACCCCAATTTACACTGCGCTCAGGGCTGTGGCTCTGGGGTCAGCGTGCTCAGGTGCCTGGGTTCAGTCCACACACTTCAGGGATGGTGATAATCCACCTGGTCAGACTGTAAGGACCAGGAAGAGCGATGCTGCAGTGTGTTCACGGATCCAGAATTATGTCTGTTCTCACAGCCTTAGATCGGTAAGCTTTCCTAGGCAACGGTCTATGTGTGGCATTCAACAGATATCTCCCTGGAAGAAGCGAGGTAAGCACCAAGGTGCAACTAACTGGCTCTTAAGGATGCTAAACTGTATTTAAAAGTCCTGAAGAAGTGTCTCAGGGATGTAAAAATTATAAAGTCTGGATTTTAGAGCTGGAAACTTGAATCAAGGACTGCCCGGACTGTCACTCATTTGTTCTATACTCCATTTGAGTCAGCATAATCTTTATTTCAAAATAACATTTTTATTATATAAAAATGTAAAAAAATCCAGCAAAACCAGAAATACGGATATATTTTCCTGGGCTTTCACACCTGTTGATTTTTATTCGCATCTCATTTTCAATACAATTTACAACACTGTTCCCGTTTCCAGTCTGATTATACACGTGCTAAGTGACAGAAAGGTCTGGAATAAATACATTAAAAAAGAGGCAAAGCTGTGAAACCAAGCGGCATGCAGTAGGTCCTTCCTATGAAGGTGGAAGAAGTGTGGGGGAATGGAGCAAGGCAGCGCAGCGGGAGCTTCGGCTGGGCTCCTCAGTCGTCCTTGTCCTTGGCCCCGTGCTTGAGGATGCGCGTGAACTCGATGTAGTTGAAGTTCCCCTTCTTGTCGATGGGGGCCTCCCTGTACAGCTCATCCACCTCCTCATCTGTGAAGCGGTCGCCCATGGTGGTCAGCAGCTCCCTCAGGTAGTCCTCCTGGATGGTGCCTGGGGCCACAAAGGACAGACGCACAGATGCTTCCCGGCACAATTCTAAGCCAAACCAGCCTGTTCCCACACTCTCCTCATCCACCGCTCACCACGGCTTCCAACCCCTCTGGGGTTCTTTACTAATACTAAAGGATTTTAAGAGCTTCAAAATGGAAAGATGGCTCAGTCTGAGAGCACAGGCTGCTCCTCTGGAGGACCAGAGGTTCGATCCTCAGCACCCGCATAGCGGCTTACAACCATCTGTAACTTCAGTTCCAAGGGAACTGACCCCTGCAGACACCAGACATGCACACACACACACACACACACAGGCAAAAATTCTACACAGAGGAAGGAAATACATATATTTTTAAAAACTGTAGTATAGTGGGCTGGAGAGATGGCTCAGCAGTTAAGAACACCTCTTCCAGAGGTCCTGAGTTCCATTCCCAGCACCCACATGGTGGCTCACAACCATCTATAATGAGATCTGGTGCCCTCTTCTGGCATGCGGGTGTATATGCAGACAGAGTACTCTATTAAAATATTAATTAGCTAATTAATTAAAACAACAACAAAAAAGCATAGGAATATAAAGTCAAATAAAGTAAGAGGAGAACAAAAAGCAGTGTCAGCCAGAGCAGTGGTGCAGGGGGCAGCAGTGTGTCAGGAAGAGGAGGGACACGAGGTGGCGTGTGAGACCCAGCAGAAGGTTAATACGGAGCAAAGGGAGAAAAAACTCAAGAAGGAAGGAACGAGAAAACACAGGTGGAACTTGAAAGGCTTTTTACGTTAAAGTGTGCATCTCCAAAGGGGCAGGAAATGAAGACGAAACAGAGCAAAGCCCCAGAGACACAGAACACCTCAAACGTTCACACTGCGAACTGTGCTTCTCAGAGAAACCGAGAGTCCCCGAAAGAACAGTTTTCACTGCCTAAGACTAACGGACTCTAAGTGCTTATGGTTTTCTTAGGAAGCTTGAAGGCAAATTCAAAGGTGAACAAGACAGGCTGCCATTTTAGGGCCTACACCAGCTCTGTGGCAAGGCCGTATCTGGCTGCATTGCCCTATTTAAAACAGCAGAGTAGAGACTGTGAAAACTGCCCGCTGCCCCTAAAATGAGGACGGACAGAAACACACAAGAAGCGTTACCTGTTGCTTCCTCGTCAAAGCAAGCAAAGGCATTTCTGATGACATCCTCAGGATCTGTGCCGTTGAGCTTCTCACCAAACATGGTGAGGAACATGGTGAAGTTGATGGGGCCCGGGGCCTCGTTCATCATGGCGTCCAGGTAGGCGTCGGTGGGATTCTTCCCTGTAAGAGTGCACACGGCAACAAAGGACAAGCCCAGTTCAGTCAGGCCATCTGGCTACTGTTACACCGCCAAACACATTTTTACAGGGTTTATCATTTATTTTGTGCGTGCACACATCACGTGTGGAGCTCTGGGGACAATTTTCAGGAGTTGGTTCTCTCCTTCCACTAGCGTTCCGGGATCACACCCCTCAGGTGGAAGGCAAAAGCAGCTTCCTGTGCTGAGCCAGCTTGAATCCTGCTAGTGTCTCCATCACTTCTCAATAAAAACCAAACCCCTCAGACTTTGACAGGAAACACCACATTCTCTCACACTGAATACTGATTCTATATTGGTTCATCGGGGGTTGTTATTTCAATACCAGCTATTAAAAGAAAAATCAACATTAATGTTTCTAATTATGACACAGTTGTCTGGGAACTGGTATGCTTCAAAACTATTTACAAGCTGATCATCTGGGCTAAAACTATTAGGTCAGTTTGGGACTTGAAGCTTCTTTTGGACAATACTGAAGCACTGTCGGCCAAGTGCAACCGTCCTGCCTCATCCTCCTGCATGCTGATGGATGCGCCACCCTGCCGGACTCCAGTGCCCTCAGTCTTGTTTGTAAAGAGAAACCTGGATCTCAGTTCCCACGGAAAGCCAATCTTAGGACCCCAGCCAGAGAACCCCACAGCGAGGCGCAGCATCTACAGAGAAGGGATTTGAAAACCAGGTCATCCCTGGCCTGGACAAGGTGGAAGATCTGGAACTCGAACCCAGAACCCAGACCCCATACTTGGTGCCAGCAGCCCCCATCCAGCTCCTTTATCCTTGGCCTGTGAAAAGGACTGGCAGACCTCAGGCTCTCAAAGGGGCCTTCAGTCACGAGGCTGGCACATGGGAAAAGGATGTGTTGACGGGATCTTCGGATTTAGATCCGGAGCATCTCAGAACTATACCAGAGTAAAACCTGAGGACAGTCCTACGCAGGATCTGGGAGAAATTTAAACAGCACAGGAACGGCTACTCTGCTCCAGCACACCTACTCAGCTCACCTGTCCTAACGGAGCCCCTGACCAAGTCCAAGTACATAAAAAGCCTACTTTCCTGTGTGCGGATCTAAGCCATCTCTCTGGCAACATTGTGAGCATTGTAACCCAGAGATTCAAGAATATTCACTGAAGGAAACAGGAATCAAAAATGGATGGTGTGTGTGTGTGTGTGTGTGTGTGTGTGTGTGTGTGTATACGCACGCATATGTAGAGCATATATACAGGACAGAGAACAACTTTCAGGAGCCAGGCCTCTCCATCCTGGGGCTCACACTGAGGTCACCAGGTTTGGCAGTATGTGGTTTACCTGCTGAGCCATCTCATCAGCACCCTCGATGGTTTTTAGAAAAAAATCAGGTTACTTTCTTTTTAATTATAGAAAACATTAGGGAAGTCTCTTCCTGGGGTCTATTTCTAAGTAACTGCCCTCCCTTCTCAGACACCACTGTCAGTTATGAGTGTCACCTCTTTGTTCATGGCCTGTTGTCTAACACAGGATGCTACTAGCTGCATTTGTTACTGAGACATCTGATCTTTTACGCCTAGTCACCACTAACACGCACACACGGCTTTCATACTAACACACACACACAGACTCAGACACACACACGGCTTTCAGGCTTACACAGACACACACACACACACACACACGGCTTTCAGGCTTACACAGACACACACACACACACACACACACACACACATGGCTTTCAGGCTCACACTGACATAGATACACACAGACACACACACACACACAGCTTTCAGGCTCACACCGACACAGGCACACACAGATGCACACACATACACACGGCTTTCAGGCTCACACTGACATAGACACACACACACAGCTTTCAGGCTCACACTGACATAGACACACAGAGACACACACAC
The DNA here is from genome assembly GCA_010120015.1 of Rhombomys opimus. Lineage (NCBI taxonomy): Eukaryota > Metazoa > Chordata > Mammalia > Rodentia > Muridae > Rhombomys > Rhombomys opimus. Next base: position 534,588 of record REGO01000553.1, on the reverse strand, counting down.
ACAGCTTTCAGGCTCACACCGACATAGACATACACAGACACAAACACACAGCTTTCAGGCTCACACCGCACATCTACTTAGCTAACAGGAACAGTACTGCCAGGTCCTCACCCTGCAGCTGATTCCCCTCATGCCTGGCCTGGACCTAACAAGGTCCCTCCCACACTTGAGAGCCTTTCAAAGGCCATCGGGGACAAGGACTGAATCATTACAAATGACTCGGAGATGGATCACACCAGGAAAATGCACATAAAAGGCTACCTAGAGAAGCAAGCATGTCGTGCAGATCCTCCTTGTCGATGAAGCCATCCCTGTTCTGGTCGATCATGTTGAACGCCTCTTTGAACTCTTGGATCTGGGACTGGTCAAACATGGCGAACACGTTGGATGTTGCGCGCTGAGGGCGCTTCTTGGTGGTCTTGGTCTTTGCCTTTTTGCTCGACATGGTGGCGGTTTAAATCTGAAATTAAACAAAGCAACATGTAACACATAAAGCAAAAGGGTATATACACACCTAACACTAATAAAAATAAAAATATCTTTCTCTTTCTTTTTTAAAACAGGTGGCCTGGAACTCACAAAGATCCGTCTGTCTCTGACTCCCAAGTACTGGGAATAAAGCTGTGTGCCACTGTGCCCAGCTAGAGTTAAAAAAAAAAAAAAAAAAATCTCAATAAAGAAATTTACTTAAATAAGGTAGGAATAAGTACATCCAAGCTTATTTCAATGTGACAGTTAAAGTGGATTTTAAAAGTACATGTTAAGAGAATTTATCAGCGTACTTTCCATCACCTTTCACAAGACTAATTTCTTTTTTCGTTTTGTTTGGTTTTTCTTTTCTTTTTTTTTTTTTTTTGAGACAAGGTGTCCTCTACGTAGCCCTGTCTGTCCTGGAACTCACTCTGTAGTTGAGGCCTACCTCTGCCTATGAGCACTGGAATTAAAGGTGTGGGCAACCCTCACCCAGCAAGACTAATTTTCTTTTAAGAATCGTCTTTTATTTTTAACCATGTGTGTATGTGTTTGTCTCTGTGTGGGTGTGTGCACATGAGTGCAGGTGCCCACAGAGGCCAGAGAAGGGGCCAGAGCCCCCAGAGCTGCAGTTACAGGCACTTGTAAATGCTCCCGATGCAGAAGCTGTATCTGCCCTAACCACTCGGCCATCTCTCCTGCTCCAAGACTACTCTTCATCCACTGGGAGTTTATAGAAATCCATATAACAGGGGCCGAGTCCCATGTGCTAAGACCTCTTTGAGGGAACGGCGCTCCCACACATAAACCTCCTACCCTTGCTAGGCTCAGTTTTCCCATTAACCCTCACAACAGCTAACTATGACAGGCGCTTTTATCATTCCCACTTCACTGCCAATATGAAACAATCTCCCTGGACCCCAACTGTTCATTACCAAAACACACTACCCATGACACTGCGTGATGAGAACTAGGTGGATACTGCACACAGAACCAGGCAGCCAAATACGGTGCTCACAGTTAAAATACACCATCTGCTGGGCATGGCGGTGCACATCTTCAGCCTAGCACTTGAGAGACAGAGGCAGGCGATTTCTGTGAGTTCGAAGCCAGCCTGGTCTAAAGAGTGAGTTCCAGCACAGCCAGGACTACACAGAGAAACCTGGCCTCAAAACAAACAAATATACAAACAAACAAAAAAACATATCATTCAAGCCTAATTTCCTCTTCTAGACGTCCAAGCTACCCCTGCATTCCCCCCACTTGACAATTTCCAAATGTCAGTTAATTGTTTCCATTTTATCATCTTCCCAGTCATTTCTAGAGTCTCTGTAAGTAGCTGTGCTGTTATCTCCACTCTGACAGCCACCATCAACTTAACTGGTAAACAGAATGATAATTTCCATCTCCATCTTCATTTTATTATTATTATTTTTTTTAGCATCCCCACGTCTTAAAATATGGGGTCTCATGTAGGTCTTGAATTTACTATAGCTCAGGATACCTTAAACTCCTGGTCTGCTCACCTCTGTCTGGGATTATAGGCATGATCCATGTCCTGGCTGCATTTTAAACACCATAAATGCATGTATGATCATTTTTCGGCCAATGACAGACAGCATATACCATGGTATATTCCACACAGTCTTGGTCTGCATAAGCTGTTCTTCCTGGGTTTTGTACGTAAACTCTTTGTTGTCTGCAGACCAATGAGACTACCTAACAGTTTGATTCTCACAATCTATCCCGATCACTATACTAGACGGTGCACCACTGCAAATAGGACACAGTATTATCAGCTTTGGAGTTAGAAATCAAGTTCAAATAAGTCACAAACAACTAGCTATACATAACTTTGAAATCTTACAAATACCAGGCCTGTTTTCAAAAAAATATTTTTGAGCTTTTTATCATTTTTATGTGTTTGCCTTCATGTATATCTGTGCATATGTATACAGTGCCCATGGAGACCAGAAGAGGGCACTGGATCCTCCAGTACTGGCATTACAGAGGGATGTGAGTGTCCATATGCTGCTGGAAATTGAACCCAGGTCCTCTAGAAGGTAGACAGTGCTCTTAACCAATACGCCATCTCTCCAGCCCCTCAGGCCAACTTTTAAAAACATTTTATCATTTTTTAAAAATTAAATTATGTGTATGTATTTTTTGCCTGCATGATGTACCACCTGGAGACCTGAAGGGGGCGCCAGATCTCTTAGAAGTGGAGTTACATACGGTTGTGAGCTGCCATATGGATGCTGGGACTCAAATTCAGGTTCTCTGGAGGCACAGTGAGGGAGTCATTTCTCCAGCTCTGAAGATGATGAGAATGATGATGATGTGGTGGATATATAAAGTGTGCCTGAAAGTGCAGCTGAGTGTGTGGAGGTCAGAGACAACTTTCAGGAACTGGTTCTCTCTTTCACCGTGGGATCTAGGATCAAATTCCGGTTGTCATGCTTGCGTGGCAAGAGCTTTTACCCAATGGTAACCGCACCTGCCCCACTCTTTGATCTAATGTTTACCTCATCTCCACAACTGCCCTACGAGACAGGTGTTCCCTAAATTAAAGAATAAATCCATGTCCCCGTGTATTAAGTAGCTCAAGGCTGTTAAAGAGGTCTGTGCAGCCGTTGCCCTTGGCTCCTGCAATCTTCTGCCTGGTGTTTGCTGTCTCAGGTCACATGGTATGGACTTGACTTCTAACAGGGCTGAGGTCAGACATGTGGAGAGTTGACCATAGGTACGTCATAAAGCCCCGATTTCCCTGGCTGGCAGTATCTGCACACTGTCCACGACTTCACCGGGCCAGACAGCTGAAGCTGGGTGTTAGGAATCCTGGATGCTGCCCTACAGGGAGAACCACAGCTTTCGGTGAGTTCTGAGAGTCCTAGCAAATCATCAAACCTGAGCTCAGTCCCGGGAGCACCTACTTCCAACTGGCGTGGGAAGTGAGGACAGCAGCGAAAGCTCCCCTCTGAGGCCTCACTGTCGGAGGAGGACAACTAGCCGCCAGCCAGGGCGCCTACTATGACAAACACCACGACCAGACGCATCTTAGGGATCCTGCAAGTTGATCCTGCAAGTCTCAGGTCACACGCCATCACCCTGTCACCGAGGGAAGCCAGGGCAGGACCTCAAGGCAGGAAGTGAAACACAGACCAAGGAGGAGTGCTGCTTGCTGGCTTGCTCCTTAGGGTTTGCTCAGCCTGCTTTCTTACACAATCTAGGATCAGCCATAGTGAGCTAGGCCCTCGCACAGCAATCATTAATCAAAACAACACTTCACACACTGGACCAAATCACAAAGGCCAATCAGATGGAGGCATCTTCTCAGTTAAGACTTCTTCTTTCCAGGTATGGCTGTGATAAGAAGCAATAAGTACTCTAGCCATGGTAGTTGGTAAAAAGAGGGACTTCTGGCTTTGGACTTTCGATTCAGATAATGTCTCCTCTCTTCTTCAATCTAAAACATGCTCCAAAGGTGTACTTAGCTTGACTTGGTACAGTGCCAAGGTGTACTAGCATCACGGTCCTGACTCTCAACAGTACAACACCTTGCCTTCCCCACATATCTGTCCTGAATAAATGTTAATTTTCTCCTCTTCCCTCTAACTGAGCTTGATATTTGACTATAGTTCTATAGAAAGTCAAATGAAAAACAGAATGGTCTACTATACTAGCTTGATAGTAGATTTTTTTTTCCTTCTTTCTTTCCTTCCTCTCTGGATGCTGCTGCTGTTGCTTTGAGGGCCTCACCTTAGGATTATAATTGTGCTAAAACACCATGACTATAAAGCAAGCTGGGGGGGGGGTGTATTTGGCCTACACAGTCCACTGAGGGAGGCCAGAGCAGGAGCTCAAACAGGACAGGACCCTGGAGGCAGGAACCCAGGAGGCTGTGGACGGATGCTCACTGGCCAGCTCTCATGGCTTGTTCCACTCACTTTTACCAACCCAGGACTGCCAGCCCAGGGACAGCACCACCCACAATGGGTCAGGCCTTCCCCTCTCTACCATTAATTAAGAAAATACTCTGCAGACTTTCAGACAGCCCCATCTTACGGAGGCATTATCAATCAAGGTCCCCTCCTCTCAGATGACCCAAGCTTTTGTCAGGTTTGATGAAAACTACCCAGAATAGGCTTAAACCCAGGTCCTCCAACATGCTATAATAAGCTCTCCCAATACGTTACACCCTCAGCGCCAACGGACTATCTTAAGGCTTTACATCAAAGTCGTTCTCATATGAAAAGTGCTGATTTTATTTCAAGATTTAATAGATATTAGTAGTCTAAAGACACAGATTAGTTCTTTCAGCCAATCATCTTTACAAACTTACTAGAGAGTAACATTTTACTTAAAGAATACTTTGTCTATTGCATTATGCTGAGAGTTAACTCAAAAAAAAAATCCTACATATTTGAGGTTTAATTAGTTCTTTACGAAGTCAATGAGACAGGACCTAGTGCAAAGACTTGATTAGGGAGTGTGATTAGTGAAAAAGTGCGTGTGGGGGAGGGGAGGCACACAAAGCTTCAGCTGGCGCAGCAGGCTGATCCCCACAGAAAACAGGAAGGAGGCCAAAGGTGGGGAACAAATCACCAACCTGCCTTTATCAAAACACGCTGCAGAGCAAACTTAGACCTGACATAACAGGAAAGTTATTCTGTAAAGTTCTGGGTTTTTGTTGTTTGGTTTTGGGCACAATTCTTGGGAAACCCACACCTACTTCTTTAGTATGTACTATCTTTTTCCTAAGCACTCCTCCCTTAGTGCTTGTGTTCAAGTCTCTAGTAAAACGTGTTTGGACACTTGTATGCATTTATGTGAAGGCTGGAGCTGGACAGTGGGTGTCTTCCTCAAATGCTTTCCACTTTAGTTTTGAGGTAGGGTCTCTCACGCTGCCTCACGCTTTAGGTGCACTTATGTGTCAGTGTTCCATGTGGGTGCTAGCTGGGAATCTGAACTCAGAGCCTCATACTTGCATAGCCAAGCACTTTACTGAGTCATTTACCCAGCCCGAAAACTTGAGTTTCCCAAGAAACGCAACTTTGGGCTGCGCATGGTGCTGCACACCTTTAATCCCAACATGGGCTGTGTGACAGGTTCTAGAACAGCCAGAGCTACATAGTGGAGATCCTGTCTCAAACAACCGCAACAACAAAGGTAACACAACTCTGTTATGCATATACACACACACACACACCACACACGTTTAGAGTCTTACTATGTTTGTAGCTTAGCTGGCCTTGGATTTACGGTCCTCTTGCCTCTGTCTTTTAAGTGCCAGGAGTTTTAGATTTGCAGGGCTGGAGATATAACTCAGTGGTAGAGCCTATATGTACATTCAAGGTCCTGGGTTCAACCAATCCCCAGAAGCACAAAAGCAAAACACACACACACACTTTGGCACCTGTAAAAACCAACACACACATCAGCTGAAAAGCAAGCAAAGGTGTGTCAAACCCACCAATCTGAGAAGTCTGGTACACAGAAAACAACCCTTTCCCTTGCCTTCCCAGATAACTATCTTGGCTTCCTCCATTCGCTCACCTCCCACTCATGGACTTCACTGTACTTTCCCCGGCCTTACTGTACTTGTCACAGTCTTGGGCTGGACCAAGGGGAATGTTACACTCCATCACACAGTTTCGGTTCTCCTTCCTCCAGGATCGCCTTTCCTGGATTTTCTTCTCCACTTTGATTCCACTCCAATGACGCATCCAGGTTTCTCACGTCCCAGCATCTACGACAGGGCCTCACAATGCATTCCAGGCTGGCCTAGAATTTTCCAACCCCCTTCCTCCCCAGCCGGGACCACAGTCAATCATACCACCACATCTGGCCCCATGTATGCATTTTTATAGTCTCCAAAGCACTCTCTGCCACTTGGCCAAGTCACAAGTCCCTCCATGGTTTAAAGCTCTTTCCACCAGGCTTTCCTTGTATGATCTCATCACCTCAGTGTCTGGTTCCAAGCACACACCTCCAGGCTTTTACCTTGAACTTCAGATTCATATCCAGCTGCCTGGGAAACACGCCCATTTGGATATCCCACAGACACCGCAAAATCAACACACTGAAAACTGAATCCATTGTCCCCTCTCTCAACATTCCCAGCTGTCTGATTTCTCGGTCTGCCCACTCACCCTGTCAGGAGGCTAGGATCGTCCTCCACAACTCTCTCCCTGCCAGCCAGTGAACAGTCCCTGATGTGCTCAGCCACCTCTGTTCTGTCAGTGCAGAGAGCCCCATTTTCAATACACTCATTTCCAGACAGCTTCCTCAAATTCCTGATCCTGCTTCTCCAGTACTGGTACCACAAGTATGTTCTACTATACTTGGTTTAAAAAAAAAAAAAATTTTTTTTTTTTTTTTTTTTTTTTTTTTAATTTGTGTGCCCACACATGCAAATGGATATCGGAGGACAAGGCTTGAGAAATGGTTTCCTCCCACATGGGCGATCAACACGGGCTGTCTGTCAGACTTGGCAGAACGGGCCTTTACACAGTGACAGACTTCTTCAGCCTCACGCACACCTATTTTATGCGTGCATACGCATTTATATTTCCCCCTCAGGAGAAAAGGAATTACAAATGAAAGAAGTTTAAAAAGCCCTGCACTGAATGAAACTGTCTGCCTTCCTCATGATGCCACTGAAGACCAGACATGAAATAACTCCCTAAGTTAGCCACAGCAGATGGAATTTCTACGTACACTCTCTCTGTCATTCGCTTCTAGTTATTTTAACTCACTTAAAACCTTTCAGGGTTACGCACAGAGTCGAACGTGGATTTCTGGGCGGTGAATGTCCTCTGCATTCAGATCACAGGCAAGTGGGACTCATATAAATCCAAGCTAGAGTGGAGAAGCTACATGGATAGCATGACCGTACCAGGAGCGACTGAAAAGTAGAAGCCAAAGTCGGGATGGACCATGCAGTGGAACAGGTCAGACTGGGCTTAAAGTGACAGCATCTTCTATTAGCCATGATTTAACAGAGAAAACTCTCTATGTTCAATTATTAATGAAAGTGCTTTATAAAGGGGTGTGGACTAATCCAACTCTCTACCTGCAGATTACAGACACAGATGAAAATATCCACAATAAAACATAGCCCAGAATGTAAATTACCTTCGATAAAAACAAGAGGCATGTCCTCTTCAAACACTGTACCATCTCTCTACCTTCCCGACATGGGGTGCTTGTGCTGCCATGTCACATGGTGGGCAGGGGTGTGGGCAGCTAGCTTTACAGGTGATGTAGATGTCTGATGTCCAAGGCAAAGCATGGGAACGTATCATTAGCCAGCAGAAATCTGAGAGTTTCACCCTGCCTGGCTGGCTTCCCCAGGCCTGGAAAGATGCTCAGAGCACGTGCTGCAGCGGCCTGCAACATCCCTTTGATGCTTCCCCCAAGTGTTCGCTATCACCATGTGGCCAATGAACACTGCTCTTCCGGCATCGTGCATCACTCATCTCTGAAGTTTATAAAACACAATGCCTGAGTCTTCGAAGACATCCCCTAACAGAAAGGGAATATTGGGAGTGGAGGCCAAGAATTTGGTTTTGAAAATGCAACAGATGGGAGCTGCAGAGTTGCTTCATTGGCTAGGAGCACTTGTTGCTCTTGCAGACGACCTGGGTTCAATTCCAGGCACTCACATGGAGGCTCACAACTGTCTGAACTCTGATCCCAGGGGATCCAACACCCTCTTCTGATCTCCACAGGCACCATACATGCAAACAAAACACTCATAAACATGGAATAATTTTAAAAAATGTTAAATGCACTAGGTGAGTCCACTGTCCAGCCAAGGCTGAAACACTTAGCCCACACTGGCTATCCACATGTCCACTTTCCCCTGGCCTTTCAAAGCTGGTCATTATGGGCAATTGAGGATACAAGAGGCCTGGATACAATTCCAGTTCTGACTCGATCAGCTGTTTGACCTCTGGCTATTTCAGCTATCTCATTTTCCTCATCCATGTAGGAGGTGGCTCATGGGCTCGGAAGACAGCTCTGTTGCTGCTTAACCTTTGAGCATGAGGACCTGAGTTCGAGCCCAGAACCCACATGGTGACTCATGCAGGCCAGCGGGAGACTATGTCTCAAACACCATGGGTTGTCCTTTGGCGGCCATATGTGTGTGCACACATACACACACTGAGAGGCAGCTCACAGCCAATAACTGGCAGTGAGCAAATTATATGCAGTCTGCAAGAAGGCTTGTTTAGTCCCCAAGATGGCCTTAGAATATGTCTTCAAAAAGTAGCCAGGCTTTTTACTGTGACATTGTACTTCCAAACCTGATTTTCAGATACCTTAAACAACTGCAGAAGGAATCACTAGTCAGCACCCCCAGATTCTCGGGGTAATGAGTACTCAATGACCCCTCCTCATGTTTAGGCTACCTGCATGATTCCTGATGGCACTGAAATTCAGACTCTGAGGTGACCTTCAACAGCTGTCACTGTAAGTCACCCAAAGTGAAGAGCAGACCCAGGTGAGCCACAGTGGATTATGAAATGATGGCGGTTGACTGTCACAACAGACATTGCTTGCTTGGTTATGAGTCAATCTGCAGATGCTAGCAAGAGACAGCAGGGAACTGAGGCCTCCTACCAAAGGCCAGCAGCGACTGGCCAGCCATGGGAACCATGGTGACAGTCCTTTAGATGGGGACATGCATACATGACCAAACTGCTTGGGGATTCCTGGAATTTAGTAGCCAGGTGTGGTGGCACACACCTCTGATCCCAGCACCCTGGAGGGAGAGGCAGGTAGATCTCCTCAAGTTCCAGGACAGCTGGGGCCATAAAGACCTTGTCTCAAAACAAAACAAAACTACCACCACCAACAAAAACCCCAGGTACTGCCTTACAAAGCTCAACAAATTTGAGAGCAATGGAAAAGCAGCAATGCCATTTTCTGTGAATTCTTTACTAGTGAGATAAGGAAATATCTTTGTTTTGGGATTAGAGCCACAGAATTCTAGAGTTCAAAAGGACCAGCCACATGACTGGTAAGACAGTGTGACTGTGAGAGAATTTCCACCCCAGTTTGTAGTTCTCTCCCACAGAAGTCTTCACTCCACTGTCGCCACTATCCTATTTCCTATTCCTCTACTGCTCTGTAGATTTTTCTCGCTTTCTGATTGCAGCTTTCTTCAAAGTTCTATGCTTGGATATGCTTACATGCTACACGTGAAAGGCTCCCCTTCAACTGGTGCTGCTGCACATCTGTAATCCCAGCACTCCCCAGGCAGAGCCAAGAGGATTGCCAAATTCAAGGCCAGCCTGGGCTGCACAGCAACTCCAAGGACAGCATGGTTACAAAGTGAGGTTTTTGTCTCAAAAACTGAGCCAAACAACACACACCATAAAATCTAAAAATAAAAAATTACTACTGACTGTGAGTCAATAAAAGAGAAAAGGGTGAAACTGGTTCTGTGGGCGAAGGAGTCATAAAGAATTCGAATTTTAGGGGCTTAGTCAAGAGTGCACACTGCTCTTGCAGAGAACCAAGAAGGTCTCAGCACCCACTGTGGAGAAGATGGGGAACCACACCAGCCGTAACTGCAGCTCCAGGGGGCCCGCGGCTTCTGGGGCACCTATATGCATTCACGTGCGCGTTCCGCCCCACACACATAATTAAAAATAAGTCTTTACAAAGAGTTCTAGTTTGAGCCCAGCTACACTAGAATGGTCGCAGGGATGCCAAGGACAGATGCTCAAGGTGGGGTCTGTGCAGTGAGGAAGTCTTGATTTGTTAGCACATTCACAGGAGGAGGCGCTGAGGGTGGAGACCGGCTCCAGGGCTACAACCAAAGTCTTTTTTAATTTAATATCACCTTTTCCAGTGTCTGTCAGAGTCTAGAAAGTTCATGGATTCTCACATAATTACTGTAGACAAGATTAGTTATTGTTGAATGACTGAATACAAGAACAGTTTGAAAGCAGCAACCAGAAAGAGAACTAAGCATATAATCAAACTAAAATGCTTCACAAAATTAATCTCATATACTTGATGACTCATAATGCTTATCATATATACACAGGATTTTTTTTTTTTAAAGTTCCATAATTACCTTTCTCTTAAAGAGGCAAACAGCATTTTTACAGCTTTTCTTAACATCAGGAAACTTGCAGCAACTGTGTTTTCTCACACTTGGCACACATGCTCTTTTCTCCCTCACAGGTGTTGTGGGCGTCCTGTGAGTCAGCTCTCTGTCTCTGCTATCTAATCGCTGCTGTAACTGTGAACGCCCATGTTATAACCAAGTAAGTCACAACTGTTAACATCACTCCAGAAAGTCCCGGAAGTCGACTGTGTACCTTACTCCCAGGCAAATCTTGTTTGGATTTCTTTTCCTCCTCTATTCTTTTTTGAGACAAAAAGCCTTACTACTCAGACCAAGGTGAGTTCACACTCAGGACTCTCCTGCCTCAGCTTCCAGAGAGCTAGGATTAGAGGTGTTCACGACCTTGACTGGCTCTTGTCTGGGTTTCTTTAAATTAAATGACGAATATGTACTTGTGCAGGCCTGACTTCTTTAAATGTACTATTTCTGAGGCTCACGCCCTGTGCTGAGCTTATGACTATGCTCCTTCTGTTTCAAAGTGTGTGGGGATCAAACCCAGGGCCTCAAACACATTAGCTGAGTGCTGTACACTTTATTCTTTTCTACTAATAGGTAGAATTACACTGCCATGCAACTTTTTGTTGTTGTTTTGTTTGTTTGTTTGGCTGGTTTTCGAGACAGGATTTCTCTGTGTAGCCCTGGCTGTTCTGGAACTGAGAAATCTCCCTGCCTCTGCCTCTGCCTCCCAAGGACACCATCATGCCCAGGCACTGACATACAATTTACAAAGACTTTTTAAAAAATAGCCTTTTGTCTTTTTGCTTGAATTATACAGTATAGAAGATTGCCTTGGACACGGCAGGTGCCGAATACTCGGTAAGCCCGAACACACATATGATTTCTTCCCGTCACAAACAGTATTCCATACACACGTGTTCGCGGGTTTGAGCACTCCTAAAAGAAGGCCTTTTTTCTAGAGCCCGCGGGCAGGCCAGCACACACTACCTCACTTTGAAGAGACAACTTCCCAAAACCCGGCCCCTGCTCAGCTCTAGGAGGACCGTTACTAACCAAGGACAAGCTACAGGTGAGCCGGCACCGGGGTAAGCAGCCTCATGCATTGGAAGTCCTCACAACAGCTTCTAACACCAGCTGTTGTTACACCAACTTCTCAGATAAGAGCCAGCAAGAGGCAGAATGTCTACCTATGGAATCCTAGGACGTATCCCAGCAGGACCCCCACCCCCACCCGTGTCCTTCCTATCAGCAGCTCCAAGTGCCCACCAAGAAAGCTTTAGGTGAGGCGACTGGCAAGGTGTACCTTGGGGCTCAGATATGTCAAGTAGGGCCCTTGCCATGCCGAATATTCTGAACAGAGGTGTCTTTAAGGTCTCTGGCCTCCCTTCTCTTTCATGCAGACACCCTTTCTCATCCAAAGTCTGAGGACCAGCCCATGGGAAGCACCCAAGAATGGAGTAGCCAGGGCTACCCCCCCATAATGTTTGGAAACAAGTCCAGAGGTGACACCACACCCAGAGCCCACAGGGGCTGACCTGGATATCATGTTTTTCAAGTCAGTTTGCCTCCCCTAAAAATCATACAATCTTCCTCAGAAACTGTCGACATGCCTCCCCCCACCACACACAATAAAGAGGGAACAAGCTTCTAAGGCTGACTTGTTTTCCAGTCTTCCTCCCTCCCTCGCACACAGTGAGTTTTGAACACCTTTCTTCCTGTTATCCGCTTCTGACAGGTAAGGCGGACTCAGTGGCCAACCTTTTAAGGGAGAATTCGCCTGCCATGTGGAACTTGTCAGAGCCCAGTGAAACTTGTCAGAGCCCAGTGAAAGATGCTGGGAACCAGGATATGAAAATCTCATCCCTAGACTGCTGGGATCTTTCAGCCCAGCCTTGGGGGATGGACGAAAGGCCCCACCCCTGGCTTTCCTATGCTTGTCCACCATCACTTGGGGATCTGTCCTCAGAAGCGGCAGCTCAGTAAACTCTGGCCTTGCTGGCACATAAACAGAGGTGGCCATCACAGAATATATCTAACATAGCATCCGGAGCAAACAAAACGCTGTGCACTTAGACAGGAAGTGATCAGGGCTGTGTGTGTGTGTGTGTGTAGAAGCGAGGGTGTACAGAAAAACAAGACAAAAACTGGTGCCATCATATGAATTCTTTAAGCGATCCCAGGCAAATTACCTCACCTCTCTGGGTACCACTTCCCATGATCATAAACTAAAAACTGTCAGGAGATGCTCTCTGTAGGGCCTCATTGAATTAGAAAATACTGTGGTGTTTCTCGAACACACAGGACTACAGAAAAGCCATCCTTAATCAACCAGATCGCCTAAACATCCTCCCACCGTGTTACTTCCTTTTGGAGGAATCTAAGGGACTCCCTAAGGCCTCTTACGTAATTTTTCATTTCTTGTCAAATTTTCAAACCACCTATAAAAGGGCCTAACTTAGTTTCTTTCTTTTATAGGCTCCAGCCCAGGGCCTTGTGTATGCGAGCCCTCCCCTAACCACCTTCCTCTTTCCGAGCTAGCAGTCGTTATTGCTCTGCTCCTTTCCGGCTGGTCTCCCGCGCTTCCTGTACAAACGATAGGAGCTTTTGCTCCTGTTACCACCTACCAGAGATCCACACAGTTCTCCCTCTTGGATCCCTGTTCAAGAAGTTCTCAGTTCTCTCGAGCTTTCTTTGAATTGCCCTTCTCTTACAATGAACTAAATATCTGCAAGACGCAAGGTACAACAAGAATGTACGGAAATCGGTCCGTGTTAGCGTTGGCTAACCACCGACTCTGAGCACCGGTTCCTGCTTTCCCTAGGCAGGAACCGTGCGGGCGCGGACTTCTCCTCCCCCAGCTAGAACGGATGCGCGCAGCTGACGCTAACACGCAGCTTGGACCTGCGGCAGCGGCAGGTGCAGCAGCCCGGAACCAGGTGTCAGTCATCCAGGCCACAGGGCCCAGGACCCCGGGGCCTCGACCAGGGTTCCGCAGCCCAGCAACTGCACCAGGGCCTCGTTCGGAGCCGCCTCCTCTCCGCCCCCCGGAGGCCACGGGCGCGGCCGCGCAGCAAGAGGGACGGCTGCGGCCCGGGGGTGCCCCGCGGGACCGAGAGCCACTCACCAGATCCGACGCTACCAGCTCGCACGAGACGGCCCGACCGGCGACTGCGAGCAGCGGGGGATGCGGCGGGACAGTGGCGGCGCCGCACTTCCGGCCCGGGGGCGGGGCGGAAGGAGCGCCGGCTGGCTCGGCGCGACCAAGCGCGGCAGGGGGATGCGGAGAGCGTTCCGCGGGGCCCGGGGCCCGGCAGCCGCGGCGGCGACCGACCTGGCTGCGCGGTCCGACGAGCTCAGCCCGGGGGGCCGCGAGTACGGTTCCCCCCGGCTCGCCTGCACGGCATCCTCCGGCCGCAGCCGCCCCGCCCTCCTGCTGGCCTCCCCTGCTCCCCGCGCTGGTGCGGCGGCCCTTCCGCATTCCTGGGCCGAGGGCGGGGCGCCAGCGCTGGAATTTGACCCGGGTGGGCTGCGGTCCGCCCGGGGTTCGGGGTCCCCGGGCGCCGGCAGCGGCCAGTCCGAGGTTGCCTGACTTAGCAAAGGGCAGTTGGCCCGGTTAAACTGAGTTTTAGATAAACCGTTTTCTAGAGAAGGAACGTAGTGCGGAAGAGGGCGGCGGCGGAGCACTCTCCCGTGAGCTCCGGAAACGCCTGCGCTGACTTGAAATTGCACTCCAGCCAGAGTCCTTTACCTTCTCCGTTTCCCACTTGCAAATCGTCAGGCCTCAGCCAATGCCTGGTTCATTCCTCTTTCAAACACAAAAGGTTTGAGGGGGTTTTTTGTTGCTGTTTTGTTTGGTTTTGGTTTTTTAAGACAGGGTTTCTCTGTGTTGCCCTGGCTGTCCTGGACTCGCTCACAGAGACCCGCCCGCCTGCCTCTAACTCCGAGTGCTAGGATCACCGGCGTGCGCCCCCGCGGCCGTTTTGGTTTGAGTTATTTTTAAAGACTTGATAGAATTAAGAATACACACACTGCATATGATTTGACCGCATTGTTGAGGACAGTTCCAAACCCCCATACACGCACACCCCATATTGGGATAATCTAGGTAAGTATCACTATTTTGAAACAATGGATAGTCAATCTAGTAGGACTTTTGATTAAGCCCTTTTTTTTTTTTTTTTTTTTTTGGCTGAACGTGTGCCAAACGGTGGGGAGACAAAAATATCTTCCAGGTCGGGGAGTGGTGGTGTATGCCTTTGACTCTAGCTCTCAGGATTAGGACTGTCAGGGTTAGGAGGCAGATGTTAGGTTAGGTGGATCTTTGGGAGTTGGAGGCCAGCCTGGTCTACAGAACTAGTTCCAAGACAGCCAAGGCTACACAGAGAAACTTCGACCCCCCCCAAAAAAAAAAGTTCCTAGAAGATAGGAACACTATGTGTGTCCATCACTATTGCACAGAAGTTCTTACAAAACAAAAACACCTTAGGGGCCAGCAAGATGGCTCAGCAGGTAACCCGCCTGGCTGAGTTAGATTCTGGAGACCCACAGAGAGCCAACTCCTCCAAGTTGTCCTCTGAGCTCCACAAGCAGGCACCAGGGAACGTGCAACTCCCTCCCCTGCAACAAAATGCACAGTTAAAATGTAAAATAAAGTAACCCCCAAAATAAACGGAAAGTGACTTTAAATGGGGGCTTGAAAATCTGGTACTGGTATTGAATAGGTCAGAGGTGGAAGATACTTTGTGTTTTTCACAGGCACCAGGTGATGCCATGCTATGTCTGGTCATGAGTATATATTCTTTCCCTTTGATACCATCTGTCCTCAAGAGTTATTGCTTAAATAACTACGTTTCTTATAAAATGTTGGCTCTTCATGAGTTCCTTACAGAACTCTTCCAGGTCTAGCATTACTTCCTAAATGCTCACCTAGGCAATGTGAGATCAGCCACTGAGTAGGACGTGGTGGCACACACCTTTACTCCTGGCGCCCCAGTGGCAGGGAAACAGGCAAACAACACAGCAAAAGCCCCTCTCAAAAAAACAAAAACAAAAACAGAGAGTGGCTGGGGAGGTGGGTCAGTGGCTACGAGTACTTACTATTCAAGCAAGAGAGCCCAAGTTTGAATTCCCAGTTTCCCCATGTACGAGGGGACAGGCCCTTTCAGCACTGTCAGCCCTTCAGAACTGTTTTCAAGGACCCCAGTGAGCAAAACAAGAATAACTACAATTCAAATATCTGCTGCATTCGCACTTTTTTTTTTCTTTCCACGTTTCTAGTTTTTGTAGCAAACTTAAGAAGCATTCCTAATTCAAATGAGGAAGATGGCATTTTAAAATAACCTGGCCTCATGAAGGCACAGATCTTCTTGGGTACCAGGTGGAACTTATTCAAACATACCTACCTCCAGATACATGCTGCTTTTATTCGTAAAAATGCCATTACAAACTGCACTAATTCATTTTATAAAGGAATAAATAGGCCAACACAGATTAAGCAGCTTGCCTGAGGCCATATAGTCATGGTACAGCAAAATTGGGACTTGAAAATGTTGGCACAGGCCTTCAATCCCAGCACTAGGGAGACAAAGGCAGGCGAGGGGGGGGGGGAGGCAAATGGAACTCAGGTTCAAGGCCAGCATGGTCTACAGAGTGAGTTCCAGGAAAGCCAGGGCTACACAAAGAAACCCTAGAAAACAAAACAAACAAGCAAAAAAGAAGAAAGGAAATAAATGCAAGTCTGCCAGGGCTTCAAACTTTAGCATCAGTCACTATGGTTTCTACATTCAAAACTGCCTGGCAGCTGAGGCATGCAACATCTACTGACTCCTTTAAACTTCTCTAGGCCTTTCTGTGACTTGATGCTCCTCGCCTCCCGCCTAAAACTAGCTTTCTCTAACGATTTTTGTGGCCTATGCCCCTTGAAGCCCTCTAGTCTATGCAATCTTTAAACTTGTCCCTCCTCTCCTCACAATCTGCTCCCACCTGTCTTTTAGGCAGTCGCAGTCACTTCCTGGCCTTAAGTCTCAGGTTCCTTGATCAAATTCAATTTGGGCACTGAAGTCCCAATGGCAACACACACAGGTGGAGGAGTTTTACCTCGGCTTTTAAGCTAGATGGCTCTGAGGTCGTTCTCACTGTGAGAACTTTAGAGACTGGGGCTGCTTTCAAGCCCACTCCTAGAGGAGAGTCTTAGCGCTCTTTATTGGCGGCTGTTCTTGCTTAAGCAAAGCCTGGCTGTTACACAGAGAATCCTACTGGCAAATTAAAGAGACTTATTTCAAACAGAGTCGACCACCTACTGTTCCCAATGGTTATTTAAGGGGTTGCCCAGATAGAAATAGATGTTGCCAAAGGTAATTTTAGTAGTACTCCCCCCGCCCACATATAGTAGAAATAATTTAATTCCTTGTTGAAGATTTGTTAGCAGAGATAGGTTTGAGGTTTTTTTTTTTCCTTCGGTAGAAATGGAAAGTCAACAAACAAGACTCTAACACTGATTGAATAAGCTGGAAAAAAGTATTTTGGTTAAAACTATGAATGAAATTCAAGCAAGAAATTAGGGCAGATTTCTGTAATTCTGATCTTGAAGGGAGCAAAGGATCATTGCTGCTAGTTGCCCACCCCCAACACCATTCTACAGGGCTGGCCTCACTGGGCTAAAGCCTCCAGCTCTCCAACCTGCAGCTCAAAGGCATTTCGTAACTGTTTATCAAATGAGGTAATGGTTTCCTTCAGGAACAGTCTTGTCAACAGCTTAAAACTCCAAGTTTGAAGCAAACCTGGACCCATGTTTCAAACCTTTTTAAAGTATGAAATTTTGGAAACATTAGAAACTAAGCAGAACAAAAATGTTTTCCACTCCCGATTAACACAGAGACAGTTCTGAATTATCACAAATAATCCAAGCTATTTTTAGGACTGAAACAATGACCTCACTTTCCCAGGCATGCAGCCACAGCTGTTCTGACTGTGGGTAGGTCAGGAATGTCTAAAATTCATACATGGACTCACGATGAATCTCTAGATAAACATGGTCTTTCAGTAGGAGTTGCTATAAGGAAAAAGTATATAAAACAAAAAATACTATGTATATTTTCAATAGCTGGAAATCCAACACAGAAGTCTGTCTTTTTGGTAAACGCATTCCAGAGAGCCTTTAGAGCTGAAATAGCGTTTTAAATAGAACAAATGGAAATTAGTATATCCGGTGGCCGGATAGTATTTTAGTTGGCAGGAAGTAATGTACAGTCAAAAGTGGGAAGAGATAAAGCAAGAGTGTCAAACTCTAGCTACACCAGTCATCACAATGCTGCAGGAATTATTTTTCAGATTGGAAGACAAGGTCTAGAAACCCAACTAGGCCTTTATCTGATTTCCCTGGGAGGCAGCAGAAGAAACCAGGATTACTTTGGAAACGCAACAAGGGATACTGGAAGGAATCTGAGCAAACTCTGATGGGAGCATCATCTACCTTGTCTACCCTGGTTTTGAAAGACGCAAGTAAAACTCCAAGTCAAGTGGGAAATAAGTTTAAAAGACTAAGTGTTTTATCAGAAAGTTTAATTATCCTTCAGAAAAAATTGAGTAAATAACTTTCTCTGAAAAAATATACTGACTCTGTGTGGGCTCCAGTTATTACACAGGAGGGACAAGACTGTCAGTTAAATGACCTTACTTGCTGGTTGGAAAATGACAGAAAGTCCCATTTCCAGTCTGATGATAAAGGTACATATGGCCCAAAGTACATATGGCTGAGAATAAATACAAAACAAGAAAGGCCAAAGGCAGTAAAGCTAGGACATGCAACAGGCTCTAGGAGAAAAATCTCAGGAATACCCCCAGAGGCTAAGGGAACATGTGGCTGGAATTGGAAGCTCCTCAGTCGTCCTTGTCCTTGGCCCCGTGCTTGAGGATGCGCGTGAACTCGATGTAGTTGAAGTTCCCCTTCTTGTCGATGGGGGCCTCCCTGTACAGCTCATCCACCTCCTCATCTGTGAAGCGGTCGCCCATGGTGGTCAGCAGCTCCCTCAGGTAGTCCTCCTGGATGGTGCCTGGGGATCAAGAACTGAGGATCAGAACACTCAAAGGCACAGCCTACGCATTTCCACCACCCCAGCAACCCTAGTGGAGACAGGTAGATACCGAGTGGCATTACTCTGCTCTGTCAGTCTGCCACACATCCTTTATGCAGCTTGTGATCTGCACAAGGCTAAACCTATTGTTCAAGCCAGTACAATAGGTACAGCCATGCAGCAAGCCACCTGACATCGTTTTCATAAAATCCACCTGCTAAAAATAATTAATTACTTACAGCACAGAAGCCGCACCCTGTGTCAGCCCTGATTTCTTTTCTAGCACTGGGCATTTTAAAGGGCTCTCCAAGTAACTGTACGCACAATGATTAAGAACCCTTAATATACCATAGGTGGGAAATAAATGGAACACTGAGGTTTAATCATAAAGCAGAAAAGACTCTGACAACTTCCTGGTGTGTGAAATTAACTCAGTAAGAATACAATTCATGCAAAGTGAGCTCAACAAACAAAGTAAGATTAGAAAAGAAATGCCAATCCTACATTTTTCAAAAAGGTCCCTAAAATCTTAAAAGTGTAGCTTTGTAAAAATGAATCACTAACTCCAACCAACTCACGTGATTGACACATAAATTAACTGTGATTGGGAGTAAGCATACAGCTACAATACCTCAATCACAAATAAAAAACTTGGTGCAAGAAAACACTTATTGCTTTTAGAAGCCAAGAAAAAAATTCTATAAAAATCACACTCACACATGCTCAAGTGTGCCTCTTTTGTGGCTAATGGCTACTTATGTGAAAATCAGCAAATGGCAATACTGTAGAAGTCCTGAAAGCCAGAGTGAGGAGAACATGCTTACATCAGCTGTCCCACACCCACTGGCAACTAAAAGCAGCCTCGTAAGGTAGGAATCAGAGGGGTCTCCTGCTCTGCACACACTTGCTGGGCCACAGGCTGTTAAGTCTTGGAAAATACAGCCATGTCCTTTCTCTTCTACTTCTGTGGAAGGATGGGGCTCTCCCACAGTTAACACGTTTGTTTTTCTTACTAGGTAGCCAAAATTCCTGACTCCCAACTCAGCCTCCTGAATTCTGGGCTTACAGTCTGTGGCCACGCAGGCCCACACACAGCACTTCATTCCCAGGTCAACTGTGTGCGAGGCAGCATGCTAAGTATACCGCCTCATCTCCTCAGCTGTGAGATGGGTCATGTTACTGTCAGTTTTTAAAAACAAAACAAAGAAGTACCTTACCAAAGTAACCTCCCCGAACTACACAGCTACCACACAGCAGAAGAGGAATCTGAAACCAGGGACCCCGATTCCAGAGTCTAAGTCTTCTCAGTGTATTTCCTGTGCTGGGCTGGGCTCTATAGCAGCTAAGAAGTTGCTCTGGTCAGTCACTCATTTAACACAGTACAGACAGCCAGGACCTTGGGGAAATCAACTTTTAAGTAAGAGAGTGAATGTTTCCCAAATAGGTTTCAATGTAACCACTAACTCTTGAAAACTACTAATGCTTAAGGGGAAGAGTCAGGTGAGTGAGGCGCACACCAAGGAAAGGTACAAAGAAAACCTCCAAAAGTGCCAATTCACTCCAGTTTTAAGTCACTAAGCATTCTGTTACACAACTAAAAACCATCTTTGTGATTAAAAGTTACTGCTAACCTACCGATTGCTTCCTCGTCAAAGCAAGCAAAGGCATTTCTGATGACATCCTCAGGATCTGTGCCGTTGAGCTTCTCACCAAACATGGTGAGGAACATGGTGAAGTTGATGGGGCCCGGGGCCTCGTTCATCATGGCGTCCAGGTATTCATCAGTTGGATTTTTTCCTATATAGAAGGAGTCAGATTTGTAATCACTCTAGGAAATACATCCACTATTAATGACAGTAAATATCCTGGCAGGAAACAAAATCATTTTATTGTTTGCTATTTGGGTGTATGACAGCAGAACTGGAGGAAAAGTGTAGAGATTATGTAATATATCCCGGTGAGGTGCTAGAATGAGTAGTCCTGCTTTTATAAAATCAAGACCTCTCACTTTCTATTCTTAAGGATTTATTTTTAATTATGCACATTAACTTCTTACACACACACACACACACACACACACACACACACACACACTTATGGGCATATGCACATGAGTGCAGGTGCCCACAGAATCGCAAGGAGCTGGGATCTTCCTGCAGCTGGAGTTGTGAGCTCCCGAACGTGAGTGCTGGAGACAAACTCGGGTTCTCTGAAAAAGAAGTATGCACTCTTATCTTTCAGTCATCTCTTCAGCCCTCACTTTCTCAAACCCCCACCCACATACACGCATGGGCACAGACACACATAGTCCTCCAGTCCAATCTGAGATAGGTACAGAATCTGCATGTGCCTCAGTGGGAAACGCTGAAGACCGGCTGCACAGAGCTTTAAGAATCATGAAAAACAATAAGGAAATTCTCCATGATATATCAGCATTATAAGTGGCATTACCCATTGAAGCAAGCATGTCGTGCAGGTCCTCCTTGTCAATGAAGCCATCCCTGTTCTGGTCAATCATATTGAACGCCTCTTTGAACTCTTGGATCTGGGACTGGTCAAACATGGCGAACACGTTGGATGTTGCGCGCTGAGGGCGCTTCTTGGTGGTCTTGGTCTTTGCCCTTTTGCTCGACATGGTGGCGGTTAAATCCTAATTAAGAAAGAATTCAAGGAAAATAAAATCAGTATAAGTATGGATCACAGTGATTAACAAAGATAAGCAGAATCTTCTTTATATGCTTCAAGCTACCCAGTGGGATGTTTCAGAGGGTAACATAACTGGGCAAAAAGTTCTAGCTATTCAGGACCTGCTATCTGCCCAACAAACCAAACCAAAAGGGAAAAACCAGTCCTGAGCTTTAAGTTCACTCACTCTTAAAAGCTGAAAGTTATTATTTGTAAGGACCATTTCCAGCTCCAACCAACATCAAGTCAAAGGTCACAGCACATCAAGCACATGTCCCACTACCACCACAGCGTCTAACAACAGGAAGACAAAAGCCAAGGAGAGTAGGGTGGGGTGGGGGGCTTAGATACAAGGAAACAGCAGTTCCTATACATGAGCGCTAGCTATGGGGTTGCTAACTCATCTTCAAAGGCCCATCCTCTGTCACCCACACAGAAATTAGCCAGTCCATTCTGTCAGAGGAAGAAAGCAAGGAGGTGGCAAGGCTGACCAAAAGCACAGGTCTTCCCTCGTAATCTCTACTGACAAATGTTATTCTTTCTCATTCAGGTAGCATTTCGGATTGCACCCTCACTTCTGGGGTCAAAGTAGTTCATAAACATTTTGCTGAGCAGATAACATAAAAGCATAGCAATGAAGTTCATTCACCAAGAGTTAGGTCTTACAGACTGTACTTTACACAGAACTGTTCTCCACTAGAGCTGCTTGCACTCAACCACTGGATAGAGCTTAAGGCTTTTCTTTTGAAATCAGAGCACAAGTTGTAAAGCAATTTCATTTAAAGAACACCTTAAAATCAGAGCTACTATCTTTGTTCTCTAATAAACTTATCCCTTAAAAAGAACATCTAATGCATAAAATGTCTGAAGAGGGAAATCCCATTTTTATCAGATAAGAAGACTAGCATACCATTCTTTAGAGGTGAGGTGGAGAGCACAGCCTGCGAGGTCCTGACAGCAGGCCGTAGACACTGCTGACTTATATTCTTCCACCAAGGCTAAAACAGGCACTACTGACTTCACTCTCTGACCAAGATAACAGTTTTAAAGCTTACGTTCGGAAAACAACATTTAGCCATGATGCAGCAAAGCACCATGCCCTTGCTCTAAAAATAAGTCTGTGGACTGCAAAGAATGAACCGCTACCTAGATTCCAGCACCCAAAGTGACCCTTAGAATGTTTCCTGAGTTTTAAAAAAAAAAAAAAGCTATTTCTTACATTCTTTCCTTGATTACAACACAGCAACAGAATGGAAACAATTAGAAAAGCTCTGCTCACGTTGCTTTTTATCTAAATCTAATTTCAGATTTAGTAGGAAATCTTAAAAGGATAGTCAGTTACAACTCCATTTATCTACCTCAGAGAGTTAGACAGTACAGTGGAATGTCTCTGGAAATATGCCACCCACAGCACAGCAATTACAAATTCTCAAATTTCCTATTTTTATTTATCCTTTCAGAGACGATTTGGTAACCTATTGAAACCATTCATGACTGCACATTTTCAATCTACTATACCCTGGAGGCTGTACATCTGATTTATGTCACAAAGTTGTTGTATTCCCTTCTGATCTAAATGGTTTAATCACAAGGTCATATGACTATTGTATTTCGTCTCTTAAAATGTACTCAGGAATTTGCAGTGAGTGGCACATACTTACTAACCCACATCTCTTCAGTATTTTAAGCACAGCATGCCTTTGCAAGTCAAAAACCATCTTCAAAAACAGCCTGTTTTGTATGATGCTGTCTTTCTTACCCTAATGACACAGGAATGTCAGTTTAAAAAAAAACTGGTGAGACTCACAAGTCAAATGGCTGACAAAGATGAATGTTTAATCTACAAGCTCACGTAAAACTAAATTTGATGGGGGTACACATAAATTTTCTTTATAAAAATGCTTAGCCTATTAAAAGTAATGTAGGTTTAAATATTTCCTATATTTAAATAATCCATTTAAAAATTAGTAAATGTATTATAAAACAGTTGATATTTTTTGCGTTTTATTCACCACTAACAATGGCTTCAGACAGATCTTTAGCTCATCCAATTGTATTAGGACCAGCTAGATTTATTAATGTATATTAAATGTCATTACCATTGAACACTAGTCAAAAGTTGAAAGCACACGTGACCTGTCTTAAAGAAGTTAAAATTAACTGAAGAGGCAACTATAAAGAAATGCAAGGACTGGTTCAACTTACAAAAGGAGCCACATACTTCCCATTCCAGGGGTGTGACTTCAAGTTTAAACGT
Source organism: Rhombomys opimus (assembly GCA_010120015.1). NCBI lineage: Eukaryota > Metazoa > Chordata > Mammalia > Rodentia > Muridae > Rhombomys > Rhombomys opimus. The sequence continues at coordinate 510,998 of REGO01000553.1, read as the reverse complement.
TGCACAAAAATAATGAAAAAAAAAAAAAAATGAAGCTGGGAGTGGTGGCGAATGTCTTTTATGTCAATACTGGCAGCACTATCTCTGTTAAGTTTCAGGCCAGCCAAGGACATAGTGAGATCCTATCTCAAAAAAAAAAGAGAAACGGTTCATCAGGTGGCACACAATCATTAAACACTGTTCAGAACTGTCCCCTTATTTCTACAAGAACAGAGAGGAGACTAGAAACCCTACGTGTGGCTCTCCTTTGTTCAGGGGGTCGGTGGCCACCAGTACATGAGACTAACTGGAGCTGGGAAATTGGATGGCCTATGAGTAGTCAACAGAGAGGACCATTTGGAATCAGCTTCAGCAAACTACTCAACTTTATTCCGCGTGAACAAAGGCTTTGGCTCTTTGGGCGCAGGTGGAAGTCCCCTAAGATAGGTGTGCACTACTGGATGATGGGGGTGCTTTATTTGCAGTTGGCAGTACGGTCAGCCATATTAATGGGAACAAGGTACCTAATTATTCTATAGGTGCAGGGGGTAGAGTGCTAGCAGAGAACTGTGCCAAAGATCACATTCCAGACATGGCTGGAGGCATCTGCACCTAAGGACACTCTCCAGAAGAGGTCAGGCAGAGAACAGAAGGTCCTGCTGGGGGCTGAGGGACCTTCCATCCACCACTGAGCTCGCAGAGGCTTTCCAGACATGGAGGACTGCACCCTCAGACTGCAGGGCCCTCAATGCATTGTCACTTGGGAGTTACAAACTACCCTTAGAATTAAGAGTCCGATGTTCATCTTAATTCAAGTTCATTCTGTCCAAATCTGACAATGTAATGTTGAGCAAGTTACTCCCTGGGCCCCAACTTTTTCAAGATGAGATTGATCCACGAGCTTTCTCCAAACCCAGAAATCCAGAGCTTCACAGCTTACAGGACGGTAAAATTCACATCTACACAAACAACAGAAGTTGTTTACTTTTTTTCCGTATCAAACCACAAGCAGGACTGGAATAAACCTGGGGAAAGGGAGCACTGGGGGTGGCGCTAGGATCTCAGAGACCGTCTTTGGCAGTGGTAGTGCCCTCTCTGCTGTGGTTCTCAACCAGTGAGGCTGGAAAACATTACGCTCACGTTGGTTTAGAAAGTTAGAGCAAAATATAACTGCAGCTACTTTACAATTACTCTAAGTATCTTAACTTAGGGTGTTTGGGAGGATCACCTGAGATCCCCGCTTCGGAAGATTTTATGAAAGATCTTTGGTGTGAAACTTGAAAGGCAGCAAGATTTGCAGACTGGCCTTCTAGAGAACAGATGCAAGGTTCAAAGCATCAGAAGAGAAGGACAGTCAAAGGTGGTCAGGATGGTTTCTGTTACAGATGGAAAGGAGTATAACCTTGTTTTAAACTAGGTGCTGTAGCACTGACTGGTATGGTGGCTGTTTCTTTTGCAGTTCTGCCTCATACATGCTAGGCAAGCACTCTGCCTCGAGCTACGTCCCCACCCAAGCAATTTGGTGTTTTAGCAGTCTGCTGAGATGGGAGCCGCATGCTTAAGGAAGATGTCATACTATGAAGACATGTGGAAAATATAAGACGAGATCCTCAGAGAGGCTTTCTAAACAGACCAAGGGCAACCAGATTTTACAGAATCTTTAGAAATGTACAATGTGTAGGAATCATGGTATTTAAATTTTGAAAAAGCTAAAGTTGGGTGTGATGGCTCATAACTGGGTTTATAATCCTAGCACTTAAAGTAGGAAGAACATCCATCGCTAGTTCCAGGCTAGCATGGGCTACAAAGAGACCCTGTCCAAAATAACAAACAAAAATAATAACAAAAAAGCATCCCATAAAACCTATGAAGTAGGACTAATCCATGCTAAGGTATACAGGAGATTGCCTATGTTAAAAATAGTAGGATCTCACACTCCTAAACTGGTAATACATGTAAAGGACAAAAATTCTTTAACAGAGCATCTGTATGAAACATACTTAGGAAATACTCTTTAGTGAAAAACTCTCAAAACTGGTAAATATATCCTTCGGCAAACTCCCATCTCAGAAAGTCATAGTGTGCTAGCACCTAGGGATCTCGCCTGCTTCGGAATCCAGATCAAATCTGTCTCACTTAGGCAATGCAATTTTTTTTCAAGATGAGATTTTTTTTGGGGGGGGAATGCAAATTCAGTTTTTCAAAATATATTTTCAAGTCCCAAGGAAAACCAAGTTTTCATTTTTTTAGGCAAACTTCCGGTCCAGTCGGCTTAGACATCCTAGACAGCCACACCCAAAAGTTTTGAGCACTTTAGTTCCCAGGATTGACCTCTCAACTGCGCCTCACTTTTGAAGATTAAACGCTTTTCTATTTCATCACCATCAAGGGCTATCCAGAAAAAGAAATGCCACAATTTCAGTAAAGATTCGCTGTCTTCACCTTTTGATACAAACTTTTGCATTTCAGAAGTTAAAATCTTAAACTACCTCTAAAGATCTAATAATATATTTCACATGCCTCATGAGTGACTCTAACTAAAAACACTCCTCTGTAGAGTGGAGAGGAGTTCCCTCGAAAGGCAAACGAAACCCCAATCTCCTCCCGGTTCAAATACATCACTCTAAGAAAAAAGTTCTAATGAGAGGAGCTGCAGATCTGAACGGGTTCTCCCTACTAAACGCAGCCGCACGGCCCCGCAGCAGACGGCGGCCGTGCCTCGGTTTTGTCTCCCAACTCCCTCGAAGCTGGCAAGTTTACGTTAGCAACCAAGCGCGCGGCTCCGGCGTCGGCGCCCGCGGGGCTCCGGTTGGCAGTCGCCCGGGCGTGCGGCGCCAGCGGGCTAAGCAACATTTTCCAGGCTCCGAGTCCGGGGAGCAGAACCCAGCGCGCGCCCCGCGGCCTCCGCGGCCTCCGCGCCCACCGCCGCCGGCCGGGCTCAGCCCCGGGGGCGCGCCCGGCTCACCTGCCCAGGTGCGCTCCCCGAGCCGCGGCTCCCGGCGGCCCCCGCGCTGCCCCCGCCCGCGGGGACGCCTCCCCGGGGACCGGCCGCACGCACCCCGCGGCCGGCACCACGCACCCTGCTCAGCCGCGGCGACCCAGGCTCCCGCTGCGACGCTCCGCCGGCCGCGCCCACCGACTCGCTGACCACCCCGCGGCCCGCGAACAGCCACTTCCGGCCTCCGCGGGCACACCGGAAGGAGGCCGGGCCACCATTTCCCCGCCGCCCCCGGGGGCCGGCGCCGACGGGAGGGGAAGCCCAGGGAAGGTGGCCGAGCAGCCGGCGGACGCAGGGCCCCGGCGGGGGGCTGCAGAGCCGGGGGCGTCGGACGGAAGGGGGCGGGTGGAGGCCCTCTAGGCCTCACTGCTGACTCTTGGTCTCTTGGGCGTCCCTCTTTGAACTGGGACTCTGCTCCCGCCCCTGTCCTTCCAGCACATGGTTGCGTCGGTCCTGGGCCGCTCCCCGGCCCACATTCCAGAGCGCAGCAGAGGAGGGGACCCCCGGCCTAAGTCCATTTAGGGAAGTTGCGGAGGGACGCCGCGGGCCTCACGTGACCGGCCCCGGCCCCGCCCCCGAGGCCCGGCTGGAGTGCGCCTGCGCAGACAGCCGGCGTGCCTCAGCGGCTCGGTCAGCACCTCAGGGCCTGGTCAGCGCGGGCGGGCGGGCGGTTTGAAAAGGATGGGGTGGTATTTTACGGAGTTCTTCCCTCTCCCCGCGCGGGAGGAAACGCTGAAGTTCCAGGTAGAGTCCACAAGTCCCTGCAGACTTTCTACCCAGGTCCCCTTTGACCCTGATGGTGACTCCTGCCGGCTCCACCTGTCGCTCGAGGGTGACCCGGTGAAGCCGGATTAAAGCGCCGGACCCGTTTACCCCCTCCGGTCCCCTTGCGTGGGTCAGCTGCTAACAACAGTTCTGGTTCAAGGGAAAGGGCGAGCCTCCGTGGCCCCGTCGCCCCCGCCCGGAATCCTGGGCAGGCTGTAGTTCAGTTGTGGAGTTCCATCTTGGTCTGCAAAGCTCTGTCGCTTGACTCATGACAGCGGAGGGGCGCCGTTCTAAATGATACGCGTTAAATATCCCTAAGACCAGTTTGTTTTCTCCAGGGAAACAAGGAGCGTTCGCTCCATTGATCAGTGATAGGGTTTAAAGTTAACTCGGAGGTAACGCCGTTGGCAGAAAAGTCTTGCCTATTTCCTATGGGCGAAGGAAACAAAATTTCCCTCCCTTCTTTGAAAGGATGGTTCACTTGGAGCGCTCACTAAAAATACAAGCAGTTGGGCGTGTCATCTCCAGTTTTCTGAATCAGGGTCTTTAAGCGCAGGTCTGGGAAGTGAGGCATTTAAGGGATCCTTCATGATCTTTAGGGGAGGCCGGGAACGCAGCTGGTGACAGGCCGTGATGGTACAAACTCAGAGGGCTGAGCAGTCAGAGACGGTGGTGGGTTCTTGGAGTCTGCCTCTGAGGCAGATGCCTCCTGCACTACACTAACACTTCGGGGGCGGCCTGGCACACTGGAAAGATCAGGCCTTCCCGGGCTCCCCGTTTAGATGATGTAAAAATGGTCAGTTAATATTCCCACTCAGCTGGAAAGCAGCACCTTGTTGCTCTAGGAACTGCCGTTGTGTCCTCGTGAAATCTGTCAAGAGTATTAAACTGACACCGTGAACTGTATCTGGACCAAAGAGACAGCGGGGCCCTGGAACTTGAGTGTTTTCTCCTACGTGGGTGGTTTTCCCATTTCAAAAATGACCAGTTGCCACCTCCGGGATTGGGTTGTGGGAGGGACAGAGAGGGTGGAGAATATCAGAGAACAAACACGAACAGGTTACAGAAGAGCGATAAACCTAACGGGACCAATACAAGATGTCTCTAGAGGCGACTGGGATGATTCTAAGGGTCAGTGCAGGAAATGAGAGACTCGTGTTGTCTGGAGGGCAAAGAGCCTGGCTGCTGTTAAGGTTTTCCTGTTCACAGGGTGAACAGAATCTCCACAGAACTGGATATACCAAGTCAATGTGGAAAAACTTACTCTTAATACTCTACCTGATGTTCTTATAAGAAATTTTAATGCTCATTCCCACTACCCAAAGCCACTGATGCTGTTTGGAACTTACAAGAGATCTACATGAGACAGCAGGTCAGATCCTCCTTTTCACTTCAAGTTTGACAATCTGGGTCCTGCTACTTATCCTTCCTTTAGCAAACAGTGTGACTCTGAGAGCAAGATCTTGGTTGGCCCCAATTTTCTGTTGCCTCTCAGCCCGCCTTACAGGGCTTTCTGATTAAATGAGACCATTTATAACTTCATTGCTCTTAAAGATGTATTTATTTTTCGTGTATATGGGTGTTTTGTCTGCATGTATATCTGCACACCAGAAGAGGGCATCCTGTCCCATGTGACTACAGTTATAAATGGTTGTGAGCCATTATGTGGGTACCGGGAATTAAACCCAGGACCTCTGGAAGAACAGCCAGTGCTCTTAACTGCTGAGCCATCTCTGCAGCCCCCTCATTTATAGCTGTAAAAGAAGACTTTAAAGTATAGTAGAGTGGCTTTTAAACTGTGTTCCGAGTGTGTGTGAGAGTATGTGTGTGGGAGAGAGTGTGTGTATGAATATGTATGAACGTGTGTGTATGCGTTCATGTGCTGTTGTGTAAATGGTGCATGTAACTCATAGTACAGGCACACACACTGTACGAGGGCACATGGAAGCCAAATCAGGATATCAGGTGTCTTCCTCTATCATTCTTCCTCTCCCTGAACCAGAGGCTCCTATTTCTACAAGGCTGGCTGGCCAGTGAGCCCTCCTGCGTCTGCCCCTCAGTGCTGGAGTCAGAGGCACACACAGCAAGTGCTCTTACCCATTGAGCCATTTCCCCAGCTGCTAGTGACTTTCAAACTGGTTTTTTGTTTTTGTTTTTGTTTGTTTGTTTGTTTGTTTGTTTTTTGGCTTTCAAACTTTTAACTGAAACTTGTAGTAGGAAATTTTATATCAAGGCTGGCCAGATGGCTCAGCGTGCCACCAAGTCTAGTGACCTAAGTTACTATCCCTGGCACCCTCGAGGCAGAAGGAGAACACCAACTTCTGCAAGCTGTCCATTGAGATACACCCACAAAATAAGTACAAACAATAAGAATTAAGATAAAAGATATTGGGCTGAAGAGATGGCTCAGAGGTTAAGAGCACCAGCTGCTCTTCCAAAGGTCCTAAGTTCGATTCCCAGCAACCATGTGGTGGCTCATAGCCATCTATAATGAAATCTGGTGCCCTCTTCTGGCATGCAGGTGTACATGCAGGCAGAATACCATATAAATAATAAATAAATAATTCTTTTAAAAAATATATATAAATATATAAATATAAAATATATGTGTATCACTAAGCAATACCTATCTGTGATGTTTTGCAAGATTTCCTACTCTTAATAATCTGCCATGGTAGTTCAGTATCCAAGTGGGTTCCCTAGTGTAAACGACCCGCGTAACTGTCTCGCCAGCAAGAAGGCACACGGACGACAGGATCCTTCTGCAGCAGGCTTTATTACAGGCAATGAAAGGAGGAAGACCCCAAGCCCCAAGATGGCGCTGCTTAAATAAGCCCCGACCGCACTTATGTGACGTGGAGTGACGTGTCATACCCTGATTGACTGCTTACTCGTACCCGTCTGACGGCCCGGGGTGGGGCAGTGGCTTGGCGCGCTTTTGCGACCTGCACATGTGCTCTCAGAGGCTGTCACCAGTACAGAGACTGGATGCCGGCGCCATCTTGTAATGGCGTCTGAACCTCGGCTCTCTACACCCTAGTAAGGGGGACAGGAATTGTTTCTGACATGAACTCATGAGCTTCCCCTTCCCCCTGAGGGAGGAGCAGCCTTGCTAGGCCACAGATAAGGACATTTCAACCATCCTGAAAATACCTGATAAGCTAGGGCCAGACGGAAGGAGAGGAGGACACCCCCTCTCAGTGGTTTCGGAAGAGGGCAGGGAGGAGATGAGAGAAGGAGGGGAGGATTGGGAGGTAAAAAGGGAGAGGGCTACAGCTGGGATACAAATGAACGTATAAAATTATTTAAAAATAAAAAAATATTAAAAAAATGAAAATAAAAAATAAAACTAAACAAACAAACAAAATCTGTATTAATTCACATTGCTGCCATACTTAAAAAAAAAATTAGGGCAGGCAGCTTTAACAAGAATTTGCTTTCCCCTCTGTGGAAGCTGAGAAGTTCAACATCAAGGAACTAGCTGGTTGGTTCACTTCTTGCTGAAACTCTTTATGGTTGTAGACAGCTACCTCCTTGCCCTGTCCTACATGGCAGGGAGGTACTTTCCTCTCCCTCTGAGACCTAAATGATGAAGGTCTCACCCTGTGGTCTCTCTAATCTTATCTCCTAGGGGTTCTCTCTCGAAATAACACCCAAGTCCCCCCACCCCCCAGGTGTGAGACCGTGTTCCACCAATGCCAGGGGTGAGGAGTGCAGATTTTGCCTCTAAAGGAACATTTGTTAATGTCAGAAGACATTTTTGGATCTTTATAACCAACAGGGATGCTACCAGGATGTAGAGAGAAGTCCGATGCTGCCAGGAGGGCTAATTTTGAGGGGAACAAAAAAAAAAAACAAAACAAAAAACAAAAAACAAAAAACAAAAAACAAAAAAACCCTCATTATTACAGTGATTCTTTGGGGGTACATGAGGACCAAATGACATTTCTTGTTCCTCCTCACAGTAAGACATTTGTTTTCTGAGGTCAGGGCTGAGGAGGAAAAAGGAGCTAACAGTTACATGTGCCAGGCACATGCCAGGTGTTTATGTAGCACTTAACTCCGACCACAGCCCTGTGAGGCAGGTGTCCTCATTTGCTTTTCTCACATAAAACGAGCTTCAAGGTGCTTCAGTTGTTTGCACAGGTTATCCAAATGGTCACGCAAAAGCCAAAAGTATAACTCATGTTTTTGATTTTGCAGAGGGAGGAGAAAGAAGCATGGGGCCAATGTTTATGAATACCAGCAAATATTTGGTAATCGGCTACTTACATACTGAGTGTGTATAGCTGGCTAGTTAGTGGCACACTTGAAAAAACCATGTTTTCTGTCTTGTTTTTTTTTTAATATTTGTGTGTGTTCGAGAGTGTGTGTCTGTGTGTGCGCGCGCGCAAAAGTCAAAAGACAACTTGTGGGACTCGGTTCTCCCCTTTTACCTCATGGATTCCAGGGACAAAATTCCAATCAGCAGGCTTGGTGGCAAGACTTAGCTATCTCACTGGCTCAGTCACTTTTGATTTTTGTGGAATGTAAGAAACGATTGGATGTTGAGAAATACCGGCTTACATTCTTTGTTCGTTTGTTTGTTTGTGTTTTGAGATATGGTCTCGTAGTCCCACGATGGATTCAAACTCCATAAATAACTGAGGATGACCTTGAACTCATTCTCCCGACTCCACGTCCCAAGTGCTGGCTTTACAGTATGTGCTACAAGCCTGGTTTTATTCCACTCTGGGAACGGAAATGACTTAATACATAATAGGAATGTGCTATTCAAGGTCTGCTTCCCCACCCCTTATGGCGTGGGGCCCTGTGGATCCTGAGCAGGGAAGCAGCGTGGGAACTGCCCCGGGTGAAAGAGACCTCAGCCTCCATGAGACAGCTCCTTTAATTGCGGGGAACAAAGGCTACTTAAACCTTTGAGGGATGGGTAGTGGCTTTCCGGGTGAGTGTACGACATTGGCCGGAGGCCAGGAGATGTCTCATTTCCTTGAGGAGGAATTCCAGGTGCTGCTGGACATGACTTTATAAGGGAAGAGGAGTTTAACCTGGCTACCAGGCCACCTCCTCCTGGCGCCAAGAATGTGGGAGCTGGGTTCGGACCTGCAGGCCTGAGGGCGGGGGAGGGGGGGAGGCAGTCCTACTCCTACTCCTAGTCCAGCTCAGGACAAGATTAATGGGGTTTAGCCACTCCTCAATCCCACTCTTACTGCCCCTTCCCCTCTATACCCCCTACCCCCGCCCTGCCCCAGAGCTCCCCAGCCCTACAGGCAAGCACTCTACACTGAGCTACACTCCAGCTCTGTCATTTGGGTTTTAACAACATAAATTTTAATTCCCTGCAGATGAGCTCTGTAGGATGTCACATCGAGCATCAGTCTGTGAGTGGAGGAGAACAGCAGGAGGAGCTCTTGTCTTTTAAATGAAGAGGATGTTTAAAGAAATCTGATAGTTGAGTTTAGGGCACCAGAGCTACAAAGAGACTACAAGCAGTGTAGAAGAGTCAATTTCTGGTTTTTAAAATTTAGTCAATATTTTTTTCTTAAATTTTTTTGTGTATTTATGTAGTTTATTTTACATGTGAGTGCTTTGTTTGCATGTATGTATGTATGTGTAGCATGTCTCCTTGGAGGTCAGAAGACAGTGTTGGAGCTGCTGGAACTGGGGTTAGGGATGGCTGTGAGCCACCATGGGGGTGCTGGGAACCAAACCTGGGTCCTCTGCAAAAGCAACAAGTGGTTTTAACTCCTTAGCCTTCTCTCCAACCCTCCCCAAATTATTTTCAATGTAATATCATCATTAGTTCTATGAACTTTTCATACATCCATACAATGGAATTAATCAAAATTATTTTTAAGTTGAGGAATGATAAGGTAAACGCAAGGTGGGGCTGAGGCTGGGGACAAAATGTTTTCGGACACAAGCCGCTGCACTCCATCAGCTCAGAGTGCCAGGGTATGCCTGTAAGGTGAGCACCGGGGCGGCCAAGGCAGGAGCATCAGGTCACCGTCAGCTTCCAGAGTGAGGACTATCTCAAAAGGAGTGAAAGAATGAAATGCGGAATCGGATCAACAACATTTGAATAAACTTACTCCATGCCAACTACTTTTTTCAGTAATGATCTCAAGCCTGGGGCTTTGGGTATGCTCAGTGGGCACTTTACCACTGAAGTAAGTCCTCGGCTCTATAGTAGTAAAATTACGCTAAATAAATGCTTAGAAAAATTAAGATACTAAGCAAAATGCAGGACAGAATATAAATAGAGCATACCGAAAGAACAATAACAGCTACCTTGCTAATAGCACCTGGCTCTAAAAGACAGGCTGCTCCAGCCATTCGAAAGATTCCTACTTCATAAGCTATTTCAAAATGCTATCTTGACATAATTGATTTTGTTAATAAATAAATGTATTGATCGGATTATATTTATCAATTTAATTTTATGATGTAAATATTAGTTTGAAGTTAACACATAGCACAAGGATTGCGGTTACTTTAGGCTTACTTTAGACAACTGTTTAGTTTTCTCATCTGAAAAATGGTATAATAACACTAATGTAATCAACTTTTTTTTTCGTTTTTGTGAGGACTAAAGGGAGAGATTCATGCAAATTCGTCAGTATACAACTTTGGTTGTACCGAGGCCTGAAAATGTTGAGTGATAGAGCAGTTAGCTAACCCTCACCAATTAACAGGGCAGATTCTTTGCTTGACTGGAAGCAACACACCGAGTGATCGCAGACTTCATGTGGGCCCTTGCTGCTTCTTCTGTGTCTCCCTTATGCTTTCCTCTTAGGTGTCACTGTGATCATGTACCTCCTCCTACTCTGTGTGTGAGTGCACGCATGTACACGTGTGCGTATAGATACACGTGTATGCGTGCATGCAGACACTGGAGGGCAGCCTGAGACATTGTTCCTCGTGCACTGTGCTTTTCATTTCAAGCACAGGTTCTAGAGCTCAAACTGTAATCTTCATCCCATGCTTGCCAAATGAGCACTCGCTGAGCCGTGTTCTCTGCCCGTCCTCACACCTCTGCTGTTTCTACCTCCTTGTTACTCACAGCTGATCATCTTGCATGTAGGTCACTGAGAAAATAATGACCCCACCACTTTATTATCTAATGCCCGACATCTGCCCCAGAGTCTCCTCTCAATAACTAAAGAAGACCGATCCTTGGTCCTAAAAACCCATTTCCCTGTGGTTGCTCATGTGCTATAGTTTGGCTAAGTGCCCACCAGAGGCCCATCCATTAAAGGCCTGGTCTCCTGGCTCCCCCTTCCCCTTTAAGGCCAATGACCCTGCACCCTTTTTGGTTATGTTCCACTAGTAGTTCTGCCTTCTTCTGCAGTATCTGGTTCAATTTTCTTTTTGATTATTCCCAGAAGCAAGAATGCTATAATGCATCTTGTGCGGTAGAAAGAATAATGGTCTCTCAAAGACATCTATATCTGAATTTTTAGAATCTTTGTCAAGATACATGGCAAAAGAGAATGAAGGTAGAAAATGAAATTAAAGTTGCTAATGAGCTGAGCTTAAATGAAGGAGATTATCCTGCATTATTCTATTAGAACCAATGTCACAGAGTTTTTGGAATGGAACATGGAAGCAGAGGAAATCAAACAGCAGTGTGTGTATGGGCAAACAGAACATTGCAGGGTCATTGGCTTTAAAGGGGGAGACAGGAGACCAAGCCTTTAACAGATGGGCCTCTGGTGGACAGTTATCCAAACTACAACACTTACTCATTTTTTTTCTTTTTCCAGAGAAAGAGATTGTATGAACCTTGTGGAGCTTCCCAGCAAGGCTCAACCCCACTGAAATCAGTTCTTTAGGAAATGCTGCATTGCCAAGCACTTGTAAGAATGCTATGGCTTTCAGCTGAGTTATCCTTTCATGCCGAAGCAATGACAGATGAAAGTAATTTCTCATCTATGGAGCTTGTATTTTACACAGAAAACCTCCCTTTGTATTGACACAGAGTGCCAACTCAGTAAAGCACTATTCTTGGTACTATTTCCTTGCCCATGAAAGCCACAGCCCCAGAGGTTAATGTGAAGGGCCTTCCTTGGTCAATATTCCTCAGCGTCTGCCTCTGTGCTACGCTCATTACTTGGGTGAGGAAGAAAACTATATGAAGGTGGATTTACTGCTCAGAGGCCTTGTTTGTTTGTATTTCCAGCGCCTCTCACAGCAGCATACATGTCACCTGCACACAGTGAGACCTCAGTTAAGACTGTGCACTATGGAAGTTTGGGGCAAAAGCAGTAGAGAAGACACAGTGCATTTTAGGGAATAGTGAGATGATGAGACTAGCCCTGTTTCCACCGCAACCAAATGAAATGTCATCAAACTTCTTTTGGTCTCCTAAGTCCAAAACGAAATTTCTCTGGTTCTACAGATGGCCACATTAGCCATGAATAGGTTAGATATTGTTTGTACAGATAGGCTCAATAAAAAATATTATCCAAGGCAGAGGAGAACAGTAAAGAAAACACTCAGCACCTTTACATTAATTCTTGTAGTAATTTTATTTTATAAGCATTTCATATACAATGCCTCATTAAAGACCACAGCTTAGCGCAACCTTAAAGCATTATTCATGCGCAAAATTCCACACCAGATGTTCCTAAGTTTAAAAGCAGAAAATTGACCAACAGATGAAAAAAAATTGTAATGGTGAAAAATTGAAACCACGAAGGTTAGTACCTTTTTTCCCAGGTGGAATAAATGATGGCGAAAGACATCTCTTTTAAAAGATGGAGTTCAGCTGGACAACGAGATACAGACACTAGGAGCCACATGTGGTGCTGCAGGCCTGGAGCCGCAGACGCTCAGGAGGCTGAATGGGGACAAGCTGCAAGTTCAAGTCCCGCTTCACCACAGTGAGTGCTCATGTCACCCCTCAGGGCTTTAGGTCCCTCTCAGAGGCCTCTTCCCGATTCTCTGATTTCTCACCTTCCCCCAACCCAGGCAACCGCCAGTCCCTATATGTTAGCAGCTTTCACCAGAATATGGGCTTTTAATTAGTGGAAGAGTTACTATTATACAACCTACTGTTTAGCTATCATAAAAGAATATAATAGGGGAAAAATGAAATGGAAATGTTTTGTGACACACAGGACAGTTACAAGCATAATTTCTGGAATGTAAAATGATTAATGCACCCCTGAATTTCCACTTGTCCAACAGCAGGGAACAGGGACAGTCCAATGAGTCCAAGAGAAAACAGACCCACTTCTGGGATCTGCACAAACCCCAGAGTGGAGGCTCTGGCCTCTGCTTTTTGCCTGCTGAGCCTCACGGCTGGTCTCTGATGGTGCTGCTGTTCTGCTCACTACCAGCCACCTTTCTCCACCACCCTTAGTGTGTGGCCCTCAGAACTTCAGTTTGCACCGTTTACATGATTTTAGATATACTCAAGTCATCTCTTGGTTTAGCCTTTTTGACTTTTTTTTCCCCTTCCCTGCTACTAAGTGTTGTAACAATATTTCCAAGTTCAGTTTCTCAAGAGAAACATGTAATTTAGCTTCATTCTCCTTTTGAGCCAGTGTGTACTCTATAGGTTGCTTGCTGGTCAGGATATCCACCAGGCACTTTTAGATCTGTGCTTGAGAGCAAGAAACCCGCCCCCCCCCCCCAGGAGCTGTAAGCTGGGGAGCTGTTCCCAGGAAGGGTGTGATACAGCATGCACAGTGCTTACCTGTCACTAGCAAACAGAGCACACGGGAACTGGAAACTTACTAGTTTTGTGACTCCCAGTAACTTTAGAGAATCAGAGAGGTGGCCCCGGGTAACCTCTCTTAACTGTAATTTTCTCATTTGAGATGTGGTTAAAACAATACTGTAAGGAACTGGCACGGTATGCAGTGCCGTGGAGCTCTCCACAGCGGCGGTATCTATAACAGCTTAATAGAGATAGAAAAAAAAAAAATCTACCTGTAGACCATTATATCTCACATAGTCTGTGTCAGAGCCCAAAGATAGGTCACTCAAAACAGCCAGAGAGTTAACTTCAAGGATGTCCAGCCAGCCCCACAGAGAAATTTGTAATGCATTTTAAGATAGATATCTTAACATTAGTTGAATGTTCTAACAAAAGAATCCCAACATTCTAATCTTTTTCTTTTGTTTTAGTTTTTCAGACAGGCTGGCTTTGAACTCATGACCTTCCTGCTGCAACCCCAGTGTGTGTTCCTATTATAATCACAAGTCACTACGCTGGCAAACACTGTGGTACTAATAGGGTGCTGATCCTATAGGTCATATAGGCTTCTCCAAATAGCAATCTCATAAAACATACCCTGGAATTCATAGTACCATCTGGAAGAAATACTTCCTAAGGAAATGATGGAAAAGGAACACTTCTGTTTGTGCAGATATTTATAGCTTTCTTTTTAGTTCAGAGGCTTTTTTGATTTGGAACTAAAAGAGGTGAAATGATTTTTTTCCCTCTTAAGCTGTGTGTTGGAATTATTTTGGAGCTTTTAAAAAAGCATTCATGTTCCATGCCAGAGAGTTGGAGTTAATTGTATTCTAATACAGCCTGATCCTGAGTATGTGTTTAGAGCTCCTCAGGTGAGCCTGATAGGGAGTTAGGAAGGAAATTTGCTCTTGCCGCTCCCTGTCTAGGGAACTATGAAAACACAAGAGCCAGAGAGGCCAAAGGCCTCTCAGAAGAGCACGCAGGGGTGATGGGTGAACCAGGTGAAAACTAAGATGCACCTACCTCCTCTTTCCCTGTGCAAGCCTGCAGCGGCCATGCGCTCAGCCTTTAAACATGGAGGGGCAAACAGCACACCCAGTAGTGCTGCTGAATGGAGGACCAGGGACAGAATAGAAAGGGATGCTTGCAGGCTGATGAAAACCGCGTGAACCGAGGCCGTTGCTGCTGCTTTTGCAGAGCAGCAGTTGCTCCTTTGGGGAGAGCACAGTTCTCTCTTACCTCGCTCTGATCCAAGAGAGGCAAGTCTACCTGTTGGAAAGGAGGGCTCTCAGTATCCAGGACTGACAGAGGGTGAACTAGCCATGTGGAGCAGTTATGAATCCGCAAGGGTCTTCCCCCCCACTTTAACCATTTCATAGAGCTACCATTCTGTAGCATTAGCCATTCTCACTCATCTCGAGAACTTTTCTACCTCCGCCAGCCAAAATTTCATACCCACTAAACGCACCACTCCAGCCCCTGGCAAGTGCCATTCTGCTTTCTGTCTCCTTGAATCTGACTCTTGTAGGCTTAGGACATGCAGGGGGCTGGCTGGCTCCATCACCAGCTCTGGAGACAAACACAGGGTAGATGGTACTGAAAGCCATTCTGATTTCTTACTCATCTCTTGATCCCGGGCCTGGCTGCCTCATGGTTCTCGTTTTCCCATCTCTAAGTATTCCCTGATTCCTTATCAAATGCCCATTATGGGTCAAGAGCTATGCTAGATAGATACTGGAAGTCTTACAAAAGACCAGCTTCTGCCTGCAAGTAAGCCACAGTATAGGAGACAGAAAGATAAACACACTGGTTATAGATCATTGATGAAACTCACAGCCTAGTGGAACTGGGGACATTTTCCCAAAGGGGATGACAAGGAGCACTCACAGAGTCAAAGTGAATCAAGGAAAGAAGTGTTCACCGCTAGGAGAAGCTAGGCAAACAGAGAAGAATGTCACATTTGGAGGAACTGGGGCGAGGATCCAAGATGTCTGCGACCAGCACACACTGTATCTAAGGGGCACAGGATCTGACAACTTCAAAACTGGTGAGTGGAGGAGCTGGGGCATCAAGTCCAGGAGCTTGAGGAATTGCTGTGGGTGGAACTGAGGGGCGAAGCAGAGAAACAGAGAGGGGTGGGGCTGCAGGAGGATGCCTGTCCGATGGCCAAGATCCCCTAAACTGTGTTAAGGAGAGTGTCTGGGAAAGCAGGGAGGGCCCCAGAGAGGATCTAAGGGAGAGGAGATGGAATGAGCTCTGCCTGTACGCATACTCCATCCCCAGCTGCAGCCCTGAATCTGCCTTGACTTTAGACCTGGTTTGCCCAGACTTTTTGACAGTGTGTGTTAGTGTTGATGCACTTTGTAATGCTTTGTAATCCAGGCTGGCCTCTGCCTCTCCGAGCGCTGGGATCACAGGCATGCACCACCGTGCCCGGGTGCCATCATTCTCAAAATGCAACATTTTCAAATTTTCTGTCTGAAAATTCAAACCTATTGTCTGCTGGCACACATTAGTTAACAATGAGAGAGAAACATTATAGCCCAAGTCAAGCAAAGATCCTGTGAGGACCACAGGAAGGGGTGCGGGGTGAGGAGAAAGAAAAAAGGAAAGAAACTGAGCAAACAGCTGCACAGCTCACTGTTCTTAGAGTTTAGCTGCAAGACGGCTCAGCATTCACAGAGCCTTTCATTTATCCATGGAGGGCAGAGGCAAGTGGTGAGAGTAGAGTATGGATCAAGGTTAAAACAGTGCAGCTACCTTCTCATCCCTAGGATACATTAGGACATCTTAGGCTATAGGTGGTTAAGGCTTGCCTGGGACTTGGGACCTATTTGTCTTTTAAGATGCTGCCCCATCCATACTAAACTCTGCCTCCAGAAGATGTAGTCTTGGGAGAGATGTGTCAAGGCTGGGGTTTGGATCAAGGTGGAGGCAGACACCAAGGTCACTCCTTCACCTCTGCATCAGTGAGAGCTGCCATTAGTGCCGCTGATCATTTCTCTTCGTGCTTGTGTGTTTTATCAGTCTCTGCTGACTTAACCAACAATCCCAGGCAGATGCACCTCAGCAACCAAGGGCTTCCCTCCTCGATCAGACATGGAGAGCATGGCAGTTCCTCTCAGTGTGTTTCCAGGAAGGTATAACTGAGCAGGAAAGACTTACCTTGAATGTGGGTGGCACCATTGCATGACCTGGGGTCCCAGACTGAGGGAAAAGAAGAAAGCCAGCTGAGTACCAGCATGCATCTCTCTCTGTACCTGTCACCACACCTTCCCTCCGTGATGGACCACGTCTTCACTCCATGATGGACCCTCAAGCTGTGAACCAAAGCTGCGTTCTTTGAGTTGCTTTTCTTGGGTATTTTGTCACAGCAGTGAGAAACATAATTAACATGGAGGGTTTGGCAAAGTAAAGGTTCCTGTGATGAAAGAAAGTAGTAAGAGAAAGAAATACAGGCAGTAGAAAAGAGTAGGAAGAAATTAATATTTAAATGCTTGAGAATTCCACAGAAAACCAAGGCCTCTATGAAACCGTTTGTGCTTATTGGTGGCATAGAGTCTACTCTAGAGATGTGGCAGTAGACCGGGTCCAGGGGGACGCTGGGACCCTGACTTACCACTCACCTGCTGGTGCTGTACCATCATGAGCTTGCCCTTTTCCAGGACCACTGACCCAGAAATCCTTTCCCTCTGCCGAGTTTGGAGGGAGCTTGCTTGGGCCATTTGTAGCCTGCAGAGCATGATGGAAGACTGCGTTGGCTTCATTTTGCCACTGCTCAGATAACTAGCTCTAATTTTAGATCTAGATCTAGTTCAGAACTGGTTCATTTAAAAACTAGGTGAATTTGGCTTCTGATGAGAATTCTGGGCCCTTTCCTCTTGCTTTTCCCCACTTTCCTCTCTTCCTCACTCCCCTTCCCTATTTGCAACCCACAGCCTCACATGGTAACACAAACACATTTCTGGATTATTTTTGGCTACATTAGATCAACAACAACAACAATGAAGGAGCATTTCAGAGGTGACATGTCAACCCCAAGCAGTTTCCTTCCTCAGAACAAACTGTTCCAGATCAGCTTATGAGTGAGGACAGAGTAGAAGTCACATTCTAGATCAAAAGCACAAAAAATCCATCCAGAGACGACTTGAGAAAGAGCGTAGTTCTAGAGCTTTATAGTGGACTATAAAGTGGACTCTAGACTTTCTTGAAGTCATTCAGTAAACAGTAAGACTAGGCATCAGATACCTGGGCCCCACCTCCAAACACACACCCACACACACCCACCCACACCCACACACAGCAACTTTAAGCTAGTGAAGGGGCATGGCAGTTATCCTACAATTACAGGTTACTCTAATTGCAGCCTTCAAAAGAGCACACTGAACGACCCAGCTACGATTTTTCTTCTGTTTAAAGGATCTTCATTGGAGAGATATGGGTTAGCATTTGGGAAGTTTTACCACAGGACCTATATCAGTCACATGTCTCCCCCTTTTCCCAGCATAACGTTAGAGTCCCCCTTTATTCCTAGCTTGTAAAGATGAGGGGTTCTTTTAGGTTTTGCTTTACGAAGCTCTAACCAGGAATCGTATCTTCCTTCTACACTGCACCCTTATTGCATCACGTTACCTACGCCATCATAATGTAATCATTCCTAAGGACTCTCTCCATCCTACAGTGTGCTGTGTGTGCCCCAGTGAGCTAGCAGGGCGTGGGATGGGGATGCACACATCCCCAGGCTCTGAATGCTTTAGGAGCCAAAGTGAATAGACGCAGATTTTTCTTTTTGCATGTTGTTGATATATGAATTTTAGTTGTGAATTAAAATCCACAACCTAGGAAAAAGCTTTCTTATTTTGAGGCAGGATTTAGCTCTTATTTGTTTTTCTCACATTTCATTCCTTAATGATTCTTCTTTCCCTACCCCCATGCCTAGAGTAACAATCTGCTACTAACTACTTTGTGTCCTTCTGCATGATGAAAGTGAGCGGGCAGAATGCTAGGGGCCAAATACAACTTGTGTATTTATTTTGTCTTCTAGTTACTCATTATTTCATACTCAGAAAACATTAACATCTTTCTAATTTAAAGAGAAAACTGTATATCTACCTTAAAACCAGTTATTACCTTAAGAAAAGAACTAGCTAAAATTTCTCTCTCTCTCCCTTTCTCTCTTTGTATGTCTTGAAATATAGACAGGAATTATAGAATTAAGTATTTTTTATAGACAGTGTGAGCACAGTAAACTGCATCTCCAAAGAAAAATCTCTTGGAACTACGTGAGACAAATCTACTAGCTAGAATCCTTTTTAAAAAACTTTTAATCGATTCTATGTGGGTTTCACATCATTCACCCCAGTCTCACTCATCTCCCTTTCCCTCATATCTGCCCTTAGCCCTAGCACCCTCCCCCCCAAACATACACACAACAACAAAAACAAAGCATAGGAAACATCTTATCGTAGAACCTGTGCTATGTCACAGTGTGTCCCACAGTATAGCCCTCTGTCCACACATCTTCACTTGCAAATGTTCATTGCAAGGAGTCCTTGGTCTGGTCCAAGATCTCTGGCCTCTGTGACACCATCAATACTAGATCCTCAGGAGGACTCCTCCTAGTTATCCTGTTGTTGTTCTGTGTCATGGACATCCTGCAGCTTTGGAACAGCAGGACTGGCCCTTTCACAAGTCCCAACCATTCAAAGATGATAGAGATTTTGGAGTGGGCCAACTCGGAGCCCTGGAGCTGGGCCTGGGTGGTAGCTGAGCCGACTAGCATGCTTAGAGTTTTTCCTTTCATGCTGTCTTTTCACCTCTGTAGCACATGTGTTACCAACAGCACACACAAAGCCATATCTTGGCATTAAAATTCCATGAGGTCCATTTTGAGGATCGGATTCCTACACCTGTTTTTAGCTCTAGACACAAGCCACTTGTCACATTGCTAGTTTAAATATAAAGCAATAAGGTTATTCTGGACACAGCCCATATAGCCCTCTATTTAAGTCCTCTATCTGGCTTCGTCAGGCCACACTCACTGAGCCATCAACCTAATGCTGCTACCCGTGCCACTTCCTGCTCTGCTCCTCTGCTCTGGGTTTGGGACTCCCCTCCCGGAGTGCTGCTATATTTATCTGCCCTCTTGGCCATAAAAGGCTGGCTGTGGGGCCCTGACATTCTGCTGCCTGACCACATGCATTATTTTTGAACTGGCATCCAGAATCCTGCCTCTAGCCCTGCCTCTTAACTCCTCTCTTGGATTCGGCCTCCGGTGGGTCTTCATTCTCTCCTCCTGCTCCTCGGCGGCAGCAGTGGAACGTCCCCCTGGCATCCCTGCCCCAGAAACTGGTAAGTGTGACACAGAGGCCGCAAATGTGCTCGGTAGTTTATGTCTGGTCTTCACAGCTCAGCAGGGAATAACAGAGGACACTCTTGGAAAGGAAAGTGGAGCAGCAGGGTGCCTGCCTGGGCTGGTGGCAATTTTGTTACGCCGCTATATTCTTTTGGAAATTAAGCTGCTGTTCCTAGAACTATAAGATCATATTTGTCTCAGATTCAACTCAAGGACTCTACCAAGTTACAATTCAGTACTTTGGTTGAAATCTGGACTGGATGAGGAACAGGAGTCATGAAGAGTTTTCCCTTTTTTGCATGCCTGCAGATCTTCCTTAGTTCATGATTCAGTGACTTTGCTCAGAGAGAGAGAGGGGATGAACTCCTGTGTGTGTTGTGATATTTCTGACTTGAGAGAGGCTGGGTAATAGTGAGGTGGCACACTGGGCATGTGGCCCTGAAACTATTCCCTTCTGTAAGTAATTTTCATCAGCTTTTGGCCTCTGCTGCCAGTATTAGAGCATTACAGCAAGATTACAGTCATGGAGTTAGTCTTTCTTCCTAACCTCCCAAATTATTTCTAGGAAGAAAATCTAGGTTTCAGAGGCACAGAAGACAACAAAACCACCTTTTCGTAATCAATTCTGGCTGTTGTGTGTTGCACTGAGCCTGGCTCACTTAAGGAAAGAACATGGTTATTCACCAGTCAGCACTGGTGACTGGTGACTGGTAACACATGACCCCTGCGTACTAAATCATAGGTATTAATAAAAGAAAGATACCTGGGTCAGATGATAAACAGTGGAAAACAGAATTGGGACAAGACATTTAGAAAATTTGTTTTGTGGGAACGATAGCATTGAACCATCTGGGTAGTGATGTTTAAACGAAAGATCTTTTTACTTGTAAGTCACTCTGGTAGCATCATCACAGAAACTTATCTGATACATCACGAATTCTAATACCATCCTAGACTAATGTATCCTAACCCTTTTATACTATAAACATTACCTAGTCCTTATTTATTAAGTATAATTCTGCATATTTAGTAACAGAAAAAGCAATCTATTTAAGGGTTGAAACAGTTGCTTGCTAGGAAACGCCATGTAGACTGGTGTTTTCCATGGGACCTAGATACATATTTCTGGAACAGAGTTTGCTGGATTTTCTTCTTTAGAGAGGACATGTTCACTTTTTAAATGGCTTAAATAAAATTTAGTTTTAAATATGACAAAAATTAAAAAAGATTCACTCCTCACTTAGGATCTATAAGCAAAACAAGGTTAGAAAAAAAACTTTACTTGAAAACAACTTTCTTCATAGTTTTGAAAATAAGAGTATTTTTTGGAAACCTAGAAGGAGGTGTCCATAAAATTATGACTTGCCATCATTTGCCATGTGATTGACAGTGGTTTGTTTGTTTGTTTTTATTTGTTTGTTTTGTTTTGTTTTTTGTTTTTTATAAACACAGTATTTACAAAAGTAAATGTGGGGGCTCAGAGAGTAAAGGCACTTCTCACTCGGCCTGATCCCCAGAGCCGATGCTGACTTGTCCTCTGACCTCCACGTACATGCTGACATACACAACCTCACCACCACAAACACACAAAATTAATTAATTGATAGCTAGACAGATAGGAAGCTCAAGCTCACACTGCCAGCTGCCACACTGAGGCCTGACCCTTTCTTCTTCACATACTGTGATTGGAAATCTCCATATTTTTATATAGAATATACTCTTTCTGGTTTGGAAGTTGCTGTTTTGAAGTGTTTGCAAGATTTTGTATGCGTAAACATTGCCAGTCCCCAAGGTTTAGTTTCAGAGCTTTTCTGGGTTTTCAGGGTTTGTTGTCACTGTCATCTGTCTCCCCACCTGAGAACGGGCATCACTGTGCAGTCTTAGTTGATCTGAACTTGCATAAACCAGGCTTGCCTCAGACTCACGGAGATTCACCTATCTCTGTTCCCAGAGTGCTGGGATTATAGGTGTGTTTCACAATCCCAACAATCTTCTTGGGTTCCAGTTTCGTCTACATGCTGCTGACTCCAAGATTTAGATATTCATCCTATACTAGTACCTTGTACTTTAAAGCCACACCCCTGCCTTCCCACATAAAACCTCAGCTGCAGGGTGTAGCAGGTACCTCAAATGGAGAACATCTCAGATCAGGTTCTTGTCTTTTTTTTTTCTGTCCCAAGATGGTGTTTTCTTTTCTTCCTCATCTCAGATAATGGCAACCTCAGTCTTCTAGTTAGTCAGGCCAAAAAACCTTGGCAACATTTCTTTTCCCTTCCTGCTCTAATGGAGAACGCCCAGTGAGTGCCATGGGTTGCATCTTCAAACTGTCTGCAGAGGTGGAGCCCTTCTTCCAGTCCTGCTGCTGCCACTGCTTTCATTAGCCTGGACTATGGAAGTGACCTCTGTGTTTCTCTGTGAGAGCCAGGAGAACCAAGGTCAAGGACTAATAGTTTGACCCACAGGAATGTATTTCCTTACAGCCTGGAGCCTAGAAATCCAAGGTCAAGTGTTGTTAGATTTGGATTTTTTTTTTTTTTTAAGATAAAGTTGTTCCAGGGTCTTTTCTGAGATGGACACTCAACCAAAGACCATGAGAGGCTAAAACCTAGAACCTCTGCTCGGATGTGACCCGTGATAGCTCAGTAATCAATTGGTTTCCCATAGTAAGGGAAACAAGGACTATTTCTAACAGGAACTCAATGACTGGCTCTTTGACCTCTCCACCTCCCAAGGGAGGAGCAGTACTGTTAGGCCACAGAGGAGGACTTTGCAGCCAGTCCTGAAGATACCTGACAAAAGGGAGTCATATGAAAGGGGAGGAGGTCCTCCCCTATCAGTGGACTTGGAAAGGGGCAGGGAGGAGATGAGGGAAGGAGGGTGGGATTGGAGAGGGAATGAGGGATACAGCTGGGATACAGAATTAACAAAATGTAACTAATGAGAAAAATAAAATAAAAAAAAAAGATAAAGTTGCTCATCTAGAGGAACCAGGTCCAATTCCCAACACCTACATAGCAGCTCACTGCCATTTGTCACTTCAACACTGTCTTCTGTTCAGCACGGGGGCCAGGCACATACATGGTGCACAAACGTAACATGCAGACAGAGCATCAAGACACATAAAATAATAATAAAGGTAAAACAAATGATGAGCTTCTGACGGCTTGTAGATGGCCCACTTCTCCAGGGCTTCCACATGGTGGTCGCTCTCATGTGTGCACACACTGTCCTCCATAGGGTGATCACTCTGTCAGAGGGCACTGTCCTCAGTTCTGTGTGGAGACTGATCCATTTGCTCCTCCTCGCTGCTTGCTCTCCCTCGCTGCTTCTGCATGGACCCTCCGTCTGGGGCATTCTCTTCAGACACCTTTTGTTCAGCTGTCTCTTTGAAGCAGTCTCTGATGAGGGTGCTTTAACTTGCATCCCATCTCTTACTTTACCCCATGGCCCGTGGTGCATTCTAATACACTTCACACCTATTAATTGCAGTTATTAATTGCACCTATTAATTACAGTATAATCCACAACTACTGATTCCGGCTCTTGCTGATCTCCTACAGAATGCTCAACCCTGTATTGGACAGGTGGAGTAGGATTTTTGTTTTCTGTTTTGTTTTTCTCACCTGTACTCATGCTGGAATAACTTCTGGCTCACAGCAGGTGCTCATTATTTTTTAAATGAATACCACATTATTTCCCATAATTCTACATTCTCCTAAATGAAGCATGCATCAGAATAGAAGGCCAAGGGTATTAGAAATGGGAGTTACGGAGTGTTTGAGAGAAAAGCACAATAGCCATGAGGAAACTCTGCTCATCTGTTCTAGACAAGAAAGAGCAGACTGCATAGTGGGAGGGGGTGCCTGTGTGAGCCCCCGAGGGGGGCACTGGTGAGTACCCAGCTAAGCTGAACGCATATCCTTCCCCTTCACTTCTCAGAACGATTGCGGTGTGCATGCTTACGCGTTGGTTGGCATGAATTGTTCTTCGGGATGGTTCAGTAAGGAATGGTGTTCTTGCAGGTCGCCTCCCTCCACTCTAGGGCACACGATGTCTCTGCCTTTTTATCAGAAGTCTCACCAGCACTATGACCTCAGTTACCGGAACAAGGACCTTCGCAGCACCATGAGCCACTACCAACAGCAGAAGAAGCGCTCTGCCATCTACACCCACGGCTCCACCGCTTACAGCAGCCGGTCCTCTGCAGCACACCGCCAGGAGTCCCAGGCCCTTACTCAAGAGTCCGCTGCCTCCTACCAGCGGCAGGCCACTCAGGCCTACAGTCTTGGAGCGGCCCAGCATTCTCAAGGGTCTGAAGTCAGCCGGAAGACAGCCTCGGCCTACGATTATGGCTATTCCCATGGGTAAGTCAGGGGCAGCCCTCCGACCCTGGGTTACATATCTGAATAATAGTCTTTCCTGTCTTCTCAAACACATCCACCCTGTCAGACCAAGTGTGGAGGGAGACCCGGGCCCTGTGTCTTACCTTTCCCCGCTATGGTCTGTTTGAAATTTGCAGAGCTTCCCGGTCTCACTGGAGAGTCTTGTTTGCATCATCCGCCCTGGTGATAATTCTAGAAGCAGGAAGTTTTGGTTACTCTGGCAGCAGCAGAGCCAGAAAACATTTTGACACCCAGCAGATTTCCTGGCTCTCGAAATGTTTCTGCTTAGATTAAAAGCCAATACAGAATTTAAAATTCACAGGTCCCAGGGAACTAAACTATGGCAGAGGAGCACTGGAATCTTTCAGTGTATGAAAACCAGTGCTCAAAATGCTGAGCCATCATTCAAGCAACAAATTTCTTTACCTGAAGATTTTATACAAAAGCACAGCATTCTCTCAGTGAGCCTAGGAATGAGTACAGGCTGTGCCGAATTAGATGATTGACCAAACACAAGGAGGAGGCCCATGCTCTTAAACAAGAAAACTGTTAGGATGCTAGAAAGAGCAAAGCACAGATGAAGATCTGTTCTGCAGAGCAAACACATACTCTCATTTCCTCAGAAACAGTAAAGTTAACATAAATGTGAACTATTATATCTAGAAATTTTCCATTTGGATCTGTTTGCTGGGGTGGGGGTCAGGATTGCTTTTCTGACGGAGGTCTTACAAGTGACAGTGGGAAGTTGCCTTCTTTTCAGAGCTACTCATTTAAGTGAACGTGTGTGTGTCTACATGAGTCTATATGTACCATGGCGCGCAGGTGCCCGCAGAGCCTGGAAGAGAGTGTTAGAGCCCCCAAACACTCGGTGGTTTCAGGTAGCTGTTGTATGCCATGCAATGAGTGTTGGGAGCAGAGCCGGAGGGGAGCCGTGACTGCTAAAGCCAACGCGGCAGCTCCAAGACACTCCAGCTGTATCAGTACCAAAGCATGTATTAGTCAGGGTTCCCTAGAACAGAACTGATAGAATGTCCCCCCACAACACAGGCACATGCACTCGAACACTTATACACTTATTTGCACATACATACATAGGCAGATAGCTATGAGATTTATTAGAGTGCCTTTTAGGCTGTGGTTTAGCTAGTCTAACAATGGCTGTCTGTCAATGGAGGGTCCAAGAATCCAGGAGTTGTTCAGTCTACAAGGCTGGAGGTCTTAGCTGATATTCAATATACACCCAGATGAAGTAGGCTCTAATGCAAGTGTAAGATTGGACTTGCCAGTGATAGTGAGAGCCAGCAGGCAAAGAGCAAAGGCTTCCTTCTTCCGCATCCTTTATGTAGGCTGCTAGCAGAAGGTGTGGCCCAGATTCAAAGTGGATCTTCCTAGTAACAAATTTGGAATTTCGGTTTCTTTTTATAACACAGAAATAATATAGGAAGATGTTTTTTGTTTTAATCCCAGGTGTGGGGATATGGGGCTGCTTTGCAGCAGCTGACTATGACTTGCCTCATGCTCTAGCAGGGGCATGGTTTTGCCAGCTTTGATTGTGTGATGTGTGGAATTCTGGGGACTTTTCAGAGGGTATATAAATGCTGGGGACCCAAGAGATGGGGTGGGTTGTTGGTTGCAACCAACTGTTGGATGCAGTTTGTTGTTGTTGGTTGCAGCTGGTCATGGTTTGTTAAGTAGTGGTGCACAAAAAAGAAACAATAAGAAAGTGAAATTCGATATCCTGATAGTGAAGGTCAAACTTGTCTCAAGGAACTCGACACCACTAATCGTCAGGAAGTAGTCTAACAGTAATGTCACCCCCTTTCCCAACCCTGACTTTATTCAGAGATCTCTTTCCTTTCCTCTCCACCCTTTTTTCCCTCTCCTATCTAGTGTTAGGGGGTTGAAAGGTGGAAGAAAATGGGTGGAGAAGGGTGGGAGAAAGAACCCATAAAGTAGCAAAGTCCAGTTACAGATCTTCCCATGTCAGAAGATCTGGATTAGAAGTGGATCTTCCCACCTCAGTGATTTAACTAAGAAAAAAAAATTCCTCACAGATGCACCCAGCCACTTGGGTTTTAGTTAGTTCCAGATGTAGTGAAGTTGACAACCAAGAATAGCCACCACAAATCCACCCACCCTTTGTCGACTTGACACACAATCTTATCCCCTTACGTCATGCTTAATTTCCAAATGAAAACACAGTTACAGCTAGCATGATGCAACTATACCACATGCCATTGTAAGTGCATTATATAATTAACCAGGTCACAATTGTGTGTACAACTGCAAATGCTTTACAAAGTTTAGAATAGGTGAAAATGTACCTTGAGGGACATTCTTTTAATATCTCAAACCTAAATATGATAACCACTAATTTTCTCTTAATTGATGTTGTACTGATGCATTTATCATTACCTGATTAAAAAAAAAAAAAACTGAGGAAAGGAAACACAAATAGCCATACAAACACTTTCTTAACAAACATGACAGAAACACTCACGTCAATTGTATTCTTTGTTTCTGCAGCTGGTCATGGGATCTTCGCTGGTATTTGTAACTACCTTCCTCTCCTGTCCGTTCTGTGTTTCCTCTACCCTTAGCAAGAACCTCACTCAGCAGGTCTCAGTGTAGCTCTAAACAGAAAATATTGATTATTTTGGGTATAAAAAAAAAGAAGTGTTAGAGTAAGTCTTCAATCACTCAGCGGTGGCTGCTCTGACATGGTACAATGGAAGCTTCCCTGGAAGAGGTCCCGTAATCCTACAGTTGGCTTAGCTGTGTTTGCTTATCCAGCCTGCTGTGCTTGGTAGATTTTTGTTTCCTCAGTCTGGGGCAGCTTTTATTTTACCACTCTTAAGAATAAAATATTTAAATAATAAATGTAGTATTTTATGTCTTCCAAATTTCAGGTACAAAATGTATGCGAAGGCAACTGGAAAAAGCATCTCTCTCTGGGCACACAAGAGGTCACTGGGGAAACAATGTTCCCGTGGGTTGCTGTGGAGAGGGCAGAGATTCCTAAATCCTTGACCCACAGCTGTCAGGCTGTCGGTGACAACGACCCCGAGGGTGCTTCTGGCAGGTTCAGTGACGGAGCCAGAGGCTGCTGGGGTTTACCTGGAATGTATGATGGCAACACTTTGAAATTCCACTTAGAACTGGATCACTTTGCAATCTCGCTTTCATAGGTCTCAGGTCATATTCTGCCACAGGAGATTCATAAGGTTCTCGTGTTGGCTGTAAAAATGGAAATATTGTCACCGGGGAGAATCTATTTTCTTTTAGCACTTACTTCAAATGAATCACCTTCCAAAGGAAAGTTGGGAGGAATTAGCACCCTGTGTGTGTGTGTGTGTGTGTGTGTGTCAGCATCAGTTTGGTCTCTTAAAGAATGTTCCGTAGCCTTATTCAAGAACTTCATTTTGGAAAGCAGCTGTCTTGCAGTGAGGAGGATTAGATGTTAAATATCTGTTTACCTGGACTGACTGCACTGTGTCTACATAAGATGTTATTTTTATGATCATGAAGTTGTCAGCTAATTCCTTGTATATTTATTTCATTTTTCCAACATGGAAGAATTGATAGAATACTCTACATTTATATGTTAAAAAGTTTTTCTTTCTTTAGATCCATTGCAAACTTTATGTTCAAACCACTTTAATTTTACGTTTTATTTAGTCTCTGTGCAGTATCTCATTTATTTGTAATTTAATATATCATCTCAAATATTAATAATTAGACTGGCTTTTTTGAAGGGAGTGGGGATCTTGCCATGTAGCCTTAGACAGACTTTATATAGGAAACAAACTGTAATCATTTCTCCATGTCCCACATCATAAGTTGTCCATACTGTGTATGTAGGTTGGTATTTGTCAGCGACTTGCTCCTGTTCCAGCAAGATTCAGTTCAAGATTCTTGGTGAGAACAGGATGATCTAGGAACAGTGCATGTTGGGAGAAAATCCAGTATCACCTTCTTTTCTTTGTATCATGCCGTGTAGAGAGAAAGAAGCCTGACTGTGGAGGCAGCTCAAGCTTTCTTCTTTAGAAGCATTAGTAGAGTTAGTGTCCTTATCATGTCTTCAAGTTGTTTTTAAGTTCATTCAAAATGGAAGGATTTTTTTGGCTAACTGAGATGTTTCTTTGGCTTGTGGACAGTGTTGCTGATAGAGGCCCCTTGCGTTGGAGATGCAGCCCTCTGCAGTGGATATGAGCACCAGGCTAGGTCTATTTTTAGCCTCACTTTGTGCTTAGATGTTCAGCGTTAAGGTGGAAAGTGTGCAGATTTAAATGTGCTCAGGGCTTGGCTGACCTTAGTGAGTCTTGCTTGGAGTCAGCGTGGCTGTAGCACAGATTGGTTACTGGCTTTGTTGTTAAGCACCAAACGCCTTTAACTCATGGTTACACTGAGGAGAAAAAAAGCCCCCCAAACAGCACAAAACCTGTCAGCATGGCAAGATTGGTGACAACAGTAAGTGTTATCAAGGAAGTGTTCAATGGCTCTGTGTGTGCACGTGTGCGTGCATGTATGGTGGCCAGAAGTCAATGTCAGCTGCCCTCCTCCATCACTCTGTACATTTTTGAGACAAGTCCTCTCACTGACCCAGAATCTTTAGAATTCAGCTGGA
Source organism: Rhombomys opimus (assembly GCA_010120015.1). NCBI lineage: Eukaryota > Metazoa > Chordata > Mammalia > Rodentia > Muridae > Rhombomys > Rhombomys opimus. The sequence continues at coordinate 482,186 of REGO01000553.1, read as the reverse complement.
TTAGCTGGAAAGCAAGACTCTGGGCTCCTCCCAGCTCCCTCTCCCAGTGCTGAAATTACAGGTGTGTCCCACGTTACCATGTTCAGCTTTTTACACAGGTGTTGGGAACCAAACTCGAATGCCCATGCTTTCATAGCAAGCACTTTACAGACTGAGCCGCGTCCCCAGCCCACGTTCTATAACTCTAGCATTTCTGCTTCTGTTCCATTTCCCTCTGATCCTCAACTATACAGGAAGAAATATGATCTCATTCTGTTGGTACATAAATACCAGAAGAGGGTTGGACAGTGTAAATGTGCTTTTTCCCAGACTGTAGACTTGAGTTCAGTCTCTGAGCCTGGGGTAAAATGTTAGGTCTGCTGTCAGCACCTTCCTGCTGCCAGAGACTGGGGAAGCCTCGGGGAACGGTTTCAACAGGCTTGACCTTTTCTCAGAGCTCTCTGGGGATGAGGAAGTAAATTTGATGTCAAATTTAGTCAACCACAGGACAGTCTACACTGTGAGTTGGGATGTGTCAATGTGATTCGTACAGCGATGGAAAAATTCAGTCAAAGGAGACAGCCTTAGACACAACAAGGCATATTTCTCCATTCTGTTATTAAGTGTCTGCCTAGAAAACAAGGAGCAGAGCAATGCCTCCCATTCCTGCATTAGAGTGGACCCTGCTGGGTGTGGTCTTTAATTCTGCCGTAGAAGGCGGAAGCAGGCAGAGTTCAAGGCCAGCCTGGTCCAGAGAAGGAGTGCTAGGACAACCAGGGCTAAACAAAGAAACTGTGTTTCCTGGGGGCGGGTGGGAAGAAGAGCTAGAGAGGACCAGCAAGGGCTGGATAAAGCTGCTCCCTGTTGCAAGCAAGCCCACAAACCTGAGTTCAGTCCCTGGAACCCAAGTAAAGGTGGAAGGAAGAGCAAAGCACTAGTTATGATATAGTCGTAGATTTTAGGTATAGACAAAGCCACAGATTTTTATTAGGTTGAGGAAGTTCCTTTCTTGTTCCATTTTGTTAAGAGATTTCTGAAAATATTTACTTGTTATGTGTGCTTAAACATATATATATATATTTACATATATACATACACACATACATGTAAAAATGTACGTATTATGTATGCAGGAGCCTGTGAAGGACAAAAGATCCCCTGGAAAGGGAGTTAAAAGACATTGTTAGCTGCCATGTTGGGTGCTGGGAACTAAACCTTGCAAGTGAGCAGGAAGGTGGTGGCTCACACCTTTAATACCAGCACTCTGGGAGGCAGAGGCAAGCAGATTGCTCTGAGTTCAACGCCAGCCTGGTCTACAAAGTGAGTTCAGGACCACCAGGGCTACACAGAGAAACAAATACACAAACAAAAACAACAAGCGTTCTCAACCACTGAACCATCTCTCCAGCCCCTGTTGAGAGATATTTTTAAAAACATAAACAAACACTAAATTTTGTTAAATTTCCTCTTTTACACTTATTTGGGATGATAAGTGAATTTTGCTTGTATTCTATTAAAGTAAATCAACTTTGAATGACAAGGAATTACCTTCACTTATATCCTATTATACTTAGTTTTAAGAACTGGGGGTTGGAGCAAACATCCCTTTTGTTTGTTTGTTTGTTTGTTTGTTTGTTTTAGAGACAGGGTATCACTGTGTTGCCTTGGCTGACCTGGAGCTCACTAGACCAGGCTTTCAACTCATAGAGCTCCTCCTGTCTATGCCTCTTAGATACTGGGATTACAAGCATGTGCCACCATGCCTGGTACCTATTAGATTTAGGTTTTTATTTTTTAAATTTATGTGTGACTGTTCTTTTTTATGTGTACCCTGTGTATTCCTGGTACCCAGGGAAGCCAGAAAAACATGTCTGATATCCAGGGACTGGAGTTTCAGATTGTCATGAACTACCACGTTGGGGCTAGAATTGAACCTGAGTCCTCTGTAAGAGTAGTTAGGTTACACTGCACAGATTCAGTTTTTGTTATTGTTTTTCTTTATTTAATGCTTTGTGAGCTTGTTTGTACATCTGTGTTCATAAAAAGAATACTGGGCTAATGCCAAATCTGGACGATGATCAGAAAACACGAACTTTAAAGGATGAATTGGACAGTGTTATTTTATTATATTCATTATCATCTCTTCTTAAAATGTTTGATAGAATTTATCAGTAGAATTGACCTGTGTTTCCTTGTGAGAATGTTTTGGATAATCAATTCAGTTTCCTGGCTTTGGTCATTCAGAGTTTTGCATTTCTTCTTGAGACGGTCTTGGTCATCTTGGTCTTTGTAGGCATTGTTCCATTACCTCTCAGCTGTGTAGTGTAGGCGCATCTGCCCAACTTTCCTACGCGTCTCCTTAGCTCTGTAGTTAAGATGTTTCTGCCTTCACTCTTGGTTTTAGTAACTTCTTTCCTTCCTTTCATGATTACTATACTAAGTTTTTTTAGCGTTTTCTTGGGGGGGGGGTCCTCATAGACATGGTCTATCTCTGTTTTGTTTCCTAGCTTGTTGTTTCTTCTCCTAATCTTTATGTTACCCCTTTGCTGTGCTTCTTTTAATCTACTTAGCATGGTTTGTATGTATTTAGGTATTTCAGAGTCGAATAGGGAACTTTCATTGTAGGGGAGCCTCCTACCTGCAAGCTATATCCCTTAGCCTTCTTTCATTTTGCCTTTTATTTTGAGACAGGGGTCACTAAGTTGCTGAGGCAGGCGTTAAACCTGTGGCCCCCCTGCTTCAGCCTTCACATAAATTATAGTCTCACCTCCACACAATGCAATAAATAACTGTATGCAAGTTTAAAAAAATTATTTTTTAATGAAGAACATCTTCACGTAATGTGCTGTGCCCATGGACTGGCTTCAGAGCTGAGTCTTGGTTTGTTGTGTTTTATCATTTTCTTTTGGACAGAGGACTTGGTGAGTGACAACCTCAGCGCTGGGAATACTGCCTCTGTATTGGTGTGTGTGTGTATGTGTTTGTGTACGTGTGTGTGTGTGTGTGTTGTGTTGGGATGGCACAAGTTGAGGCCAGATGCTAGTCTCCAGTGTTTTTCTCAGGTTCTCTTCACCTTGTGTTTTGAGACAGGGTGTCTCATTGGCCTAGAGCTTACCAAGTAGTTTGGACTGGCTGGCCAGTGAGCCTTAGCAGTCCTCCTGTCTCTGCCTCCCAAGGACTGGGATCATAAATACACATCATTGCACTTAGCTTTTTAACATGGATTTGGGGGATTATACACAGGTCCTCATACCGGCATGGCAAGCCCTTTCCAGCCGAGCCATCTCCCAGGTGCCTGTATTGCTCTTTTTAAATAGCTCTTCCATCTCTTAAAACTCACAGTCAGAATATGATCACAGGAGTAGGACAGGAGTAGGATTCTACATCAGCTAGCAAGCATTTATTGAACTTCAAGTAAAGATACTGAGGAGCCAAAAGTAACTAGGATTGCTATTCATGGAAAAGACAACAGAGAAGCCAGCAATGCAGTGCAGCCTTGAGCACATAAGAATGAATGGCGCAGATCTGAGACAAAGGCAGCAAAGATAGCCCCACACTATTTCCACCAGTCACATGATGGCTACAGACAAATTTTAAGTGGCTCTACTCTAATTTATGTTAACTTTAATGATTATTGTATTTTTATCTGGCCTGTGTTGACTTTATAACCCCAGGCTGTGATCAACAACAGAAATCAATATCAGAGTCATTGCAGGCAATGTGGCATTGTATTATGGTTTCTACAGTGGGCGGGTCTGCAAGTTAGAAAGGTTAAGGGAGAGATAGCGCCTCTTCTTTTTCTCTCTTAAATTTAATTTTGTCCTTAAAATTTCCATAATAATTCAGTGTTTCATCAAGTGAGACTGTATAGGTGTGTATACAGAGAATTTAGGAATAAATAAGTATGTGTGAATATTTTTTGATAAAGTATACTGTCAAAAAAGTACAAAGCCCTGCTCCACCACCAGCTTGCTGTAGGAACATGTAAGAAAGACTCTAGGCTTTGATTCCTACACCCAAAAAAAGAAGCGACTATTAAATAAGCATCATTGAGATACTGTCTAGCTCTGGGATTGTAGAAATACTTCTCATTTTGCCTTTCCTGTATTATTCTGGCATGGTCCAAGTGAGAGAACATACTTCTTGGTTATTTGTTGAGACTCTGTAGCCTTCACTGTCTCATAGCATGCTATGTAGACCAGGCTGACCTCATACCCAGGTGTTGTAACCCACCTGTCTCTGCCTCCCAACTGCTAAGAGTACAGGTATGTGCCAGCATTCTGTGTTTGAAGGCTGCACCTGTAGCCTTTCAATATTTTAATTAGATGCATGTGTTAGCCTGTTTCTGGGTTCCTAGAATATTTCCAGAGACTGATTTCTGGTCTTTCACTCCATCCCTTCTCCTTGGTACCACTAGCCGTAGATATGAGAGTATACATGCTAAAAGATTTGATTAACACCTGCTGAATGTAGACTTTTAAACACAGCACATCACATAATAATAGCCATGTGCAAAAAGATAAACCTGGACATAGCCACAGACAGATGCATGGGTTTAATGTGGTTGATTTGATCAATCAATTTGATTTGATCAATTAAATGCCAGGAATCCAGAAAGTTCCATGGTCTGAGTTAGTACACAAAGAACAATCAGCACAACTTTAATAGGCCAAATACCCGCACAGCTCTCTATATGTCAGCTTCACTGTCTGCTCAGAAACTGAGCGATTACACAAGGATTATTACCAAAATGTAGATACAGCTAACATCCCAAGAAATCAACAAACCCGTATTTAGACTTTTAGGGTCAATAAACTTAAGGTCTACATACTTTGCTGAACTTTCCTACAGTCACTTTCCAGGTTAAGATCCAATAGTATAAAATGCTAGACTTTGGTTTTGTGGACCACAACAAAATAGACTGCCATTCTTTTCAAATAACCGCACTGATTATTACATGGCTCTTCAAAACGTTGTGTTCCTGATTCAGTTTTGTTTTCTAGTTTCAGGAAATAATTGGGAAGCTGACCATTGTTGCATGGTCCTGTAATCTCAGTATCTGGGAGGAAGAAATAGGAGGACCACCATGAGCCTGGGCTAGCCTGAGCTTTATAGCAGGACCCTATCTTAGCCAGTTAGTCGGTAAATAACTTGGCATTACTAAGTCATCTATTCAAATGGTTATTTAGCATCTACTTCACACACAAAACCTTATTTGGTTGTGGTAGCACATGCCTTTATGACAACACTCAGGATGCAGGGGCAGGTGGATCTCTGTGAGTTCGAGGCTAGCCTAGTGTACATAGTGAGTTCCAAGATAGCCAAGGATACATAGTGAGACCTTGTCTCATATTTTAAAAAAAGAAAGAAAGAAACAATAACTTGAATAAGCTTTAGAAAGGAAAGAAATATATCAATCTTGTATTTCCTATATAATGTTATATAATAAATAGCAACATAGGACTTTTTATAAAGTATTTTTCAAGAAAAAAATATTGAATGGAGACTAGTGCTCTTGCCACAATTCTGTAGCATCTAATTTAAGTATTAAACCTCAGCTGTTATTATTTACCTGTGAGAATAAGATAATCCCAGTTGGGGTATGTCCCGTGTAATAAGTTCATTATTTGTTGCAAACGAAAACAAAGAGGTATCATAACTTCTGTTGCAAACAAACATTAAAAAATGAGCTTGCAAAAATTTGATTATAAAAACAAGAATGAAAAAAAATAGGGTAAAAATGGAAGCATCATGAGAAAAATTCCACTGTTCTCAAAGTAAGGAAGGCAGCAGTCCATCCGCTCCCCTCGCTTACTTTGTAGAGTGATGGAGTAAAGGGGTACAGGCAAATACCACTTTAAACTTAGCCCTGCACAAGCACAGGCTGTACTTTATGGCCTGGGGTGTAAAATGCAGTCCTTTCACTGGAACAAGCCAGCCAGGGACAAATTTCACTCTGGCTTCCAATTGGTAAACAACCCACAAGCTCCACTTGAAGGCTCTAACCTTTAGCTTTAGAACTGTTCCACAGAAATGAGCTGGCTATCACCTCGGGTAGCAGGGTAAGGGAGGGGTGTGTGCCTCGCCCATGTGATCACACCAGAGATCGATGGCAGTAGCCCACCCTGCACACACAGTTAACAGACCCCCCCCACACACACACACATTGCTTCAGGTTTGTGCTCAATGTCTACTCGGAAACTGAGCCCCTGTGCCCCCTGGAAATCCTTGACCCATATTGATTTGTGCAGTGCTACGTAGTTTCTCGTGTTACCCGTTTTACACTGTGTGTGTCTTTGGCCTACCTGTGTTCTGCTTTTTACATAGGCTATTCTCTTTGCTTTTCTAAATGTTAAAAAGATGATTCAGGCCTTGTGTGTGCTCCTGCACAAGTCTATGTGCGCCACGCACACACAGGTGCTCTCAGAGGCCAGAGGGCACCAGACCTCCTGACCTAGAGCTGCAGGTGTTGATGTGCCCCCTTCACACACTTGCCTCGGTGTGTAGTCAAATAGAGCTGGTCCCCTGTGTCACTCAACACCAAATGTCCGTGTCACAAAAACATGCTTGATGAGTTCAGGGCTTCTTCAGCTGCTGGAGTCTGCCCGCGGTAAGCATGGAAAGCTCTCACAGTGAGTGCCTCAGGTTCTACAGCAGAGGGGCCCAGGATCCCCGTGTGGAGAATTATCCATTTCCCATTCTATTCTACGAGGACTTGAGGACAAAATGCATCAGAACCATTCATATGTTTGCGTACAGGCTCGAGGCCTGGGGTGTGGTTCCCAACACTGCAAAATGAAAGAAAGAAACACATTCATGTAGACTGCCTAAATTTCAAACAGTAGCTTAACCACAAAGGCTATTGGAAAATATCAACATCTCTCTCTTTTTCCTTGAAATTTTAGAGGGAAAAAAGCCACAAAATCACTATTATTGTTTTTTGTCCCTTAGTATCTGTAAACTTTCTAACTCCAGTTCATTTCGGAGGGGAAAAGATAACAATACCAGGGACCTATGCTATGACCCCAGCCCCTGCCTGCTCTGTCAACCCTTGGAATGTCTTCAGTGAGATTTGTGTTCTGTCTAATGTTAGGAATCGTATTTCAGACTTACAGATTCCAGTCTGCTACTAGAGGATTATTCGTCCAAGTTGAGCCCCCAGACAAAGAGAGCCAAGCGGAGCCTTCTGGAGGAGACGGGAAGCCTGCCGGGCAACTACATGGTGCCTATTTACTCTGGACGGTGTGTGTGCTTTCTCTTCCTGTGTGCAGTTATTATAAGTGAGGATTCAACAGCAGCTAACATTTATTGAGGACTCGCTGTGTATTGGTTTAAGGAGCTTGGAACCTACACGGAGAAAGATGGGCTTGTGGGAATCAAGGGATTTCATTTTCAGCTGTTTTTGTCCTCCATAGGATACATGACGAAAGAGAATGACTCAGACACAATGCTGTTTTTCTGGACTGTTGACATGGAAAATAAAGCTTTAGATGTGAGGGATTAAATACTGTTTATAGTCAATACATATAAAGTTAAAGATTTAAAGGGTATAAAGTGCAAAGTAAACAGGAAGGACAGAGGGAGGAGGACAGGAAAGGGCACTAGAGGTATGAATACGATCAATCTTTATATGCTTAGAGTGTCAACAACAAAGCTTGTTACCTTGCAGAATTAGTGTATACTGATAATTATTTTTAAAAATTATCTATGTTTAAAGACCCAACTATAAAATGTTGGGGGACTAAAGAAACCCGCTCTGCACCGGAGTCTTGTGTGGCATTAGGACATATTCACACACACAGCAGCTCTGGGCTGTGCACAATTCAGAGCCCACATAGTCACGAATCAGGTCTTGGGCTGTTCATCTCTGTTTCATTGTACAGTGTCATCTCTTCTGGAGAAAAAAATCCTAACTTCATCTTTTGTTGACCAGTGAGACTCCTTGGGTGGATTTCTTTATGCCTTGTTACCATATGTGTAAAATAGGGGTGACAGGTTACGTTTGGGGTTTTATTTGGATGGGATGAAATACACTATGGCAAAAACACCAGACCCATGATAGGAATCATTGCTCTCGTCATTCTTAATGTTAGAGGAAGATATTTTCTTCTATAACAAAAGTTAGACTTTGTTATAGAAAAGTCTATATTGTCTGTCTATGATCATTTTGCTTGTGTGTGTGTGTGTGTGTGTGTGTGTGTGTGCTGCCTTCATGCAGTGCTCATGGGGCTCAGAAGAGGGCAGTGGATCCCTGGGATTGGAGGTACAGATGGTTGTGAGCCAACATGTGAAAGCTGGTCACTGAACCAGGGTCCTCTGCAGGGGTTCTGAGCTGCTGAGCCATCTCTCCAGCCTCATATCAGGGTTTTCTCTGGGCATGGGCAGTGCCTGCCTGAGGTGAGTGAAACTAGGTAGCTTGTCATTACGGCGCTGTTTCTCTGCTCTGCTCTGCTGTTTCAGCCAAGTGCACATCGGAGGAATCAGAGACACAGAAGAAGAGAGAATTAAAGAAGCTGCTGCTTACATAGCTCAGAAGACTCTTCTTGCCAGTGAGGAAGCAATCGCGGCCTCCAAGCTGTCCACAGCCTCCACTCAGTCCACAGCCTCCGTGATGTCCACAGCCTCCACTCAGTCCGCAGCCTCCAAGGTGTCTACAGCGTCCAAGCACTCCACGGTATCCAAACAGGCCACATCCACCCTTCAACGAGAGGAAACGTTTGAAAAGAAGTCGAGGAACGTTGCAATTCGAGAAAAAGCGGAAGCTCTGTCACTGAGGAAAACAGTAAGGAGAGCTAACGTCAGGCTACTTATAAGAGTGGAAGTGTGTTTCGAGAGCTGTGTGTGAGCACGTGTGTGTAGGTAGACTGGTTTGCTTCAAGGGCAGAACTATGGGGTGTTGGAAAACAAAGGAAAAAAACATCAGAATGTGTAGGTCAAATAAAGGCAAGCTTTGGAATGTCAAACTTTGTGGAAATTCAGATGTGAAAGATTTAAGTAAGTTTCTGAAGCCGCTTTAGAAACCTACCACTGGGTTGTTGCTCAATCTTAGGGTTTAAAACAACCAAACTCACTTTTAGAACCAGGAAAGAAATGGTTTTACCTAACTGTAAAAATAAGGATCACAATGTAAAACTAGTTCTGAGAATGCAGTGAGTTGATACTGCTTGCATAATGCATAAAGCCATGAGTTCAGTCCCCACCGACCCATGAAGTGGGACACGGTGATGGCTGTCTCTAATCCTTGCACTCAAGATGCAGAGGCAGGTAGATCAGAAGTTTAAAGTCATCCTTGGCCATGAAGTGAGTTGGAGGCCAGCCCAGACTACACCAGTACCTGTCTCAGAAATAAAACAAAACAAAGGAAAGTAAAGGTTTGGCTTCCGCTTGTTATTTTAGAACTTTGCAAGTAACTTTGCCTTGGTCACGTTTTGAAAATGTTTGGTTGTTTACTTGCTTATTTTCCAGTTAGAAGAGACCCAAGCATACCATGGAAAGCTAAATGAAGACCATCTCCTCCACGCTCCCGAGTTCATCATTAAACCTCGTTCTCACACAGTCTGGGAGAAAGAGAACGTGAAACTACACTGCTCCATAGCAGGCTGGCCAGAACCTCGCCTCACATGGTAGGTTTTCCCCGAGGAAGCTAACAGAATTGATTACCAAGTTGAGTTTACATCCAGAGAAAATGCCTGAACTAGCAATATGCAAGAATCAGCAAAGGTACCTGTGGGTTTGTAGGTTTTCAAAGGAATAATGGCTTTGAGAGTTTTAGGAACAGGAAGGACAGGTGGTCTTGCGTACAGGTTATGCATCTTAATATTTTATAATCATAAAGGCGGGAGAGGTGGCTCAGTAAGGTTGGCGAAGAGCCTTCGTGCTGCCATGACGACCTGGTTTGGGTTCCTGCCCCCATGTACAATGCTGCATGGTCCTGTAATCCCGGAGCTAAAGAGCCCTGATCCTAGGCTGGACAAATCGTGAGAATGTAGGTTTCATGAAAGACCTTATCTCAAAAGTATCATGGAGACTAATTGAAGGAGACACTTGATTTTGATCTGGCCTTCACACACACACACATACACACACACACACACACACACACACACATTTGTACACATGAACACATGATTATATATTTATAAAAAAAAAAACAACAACTGAAATTCATAGGGCTTCTGCTTCTATCCCTCCTGTCTCAAAAATCAAAAACAAAAAACAACAATGGCAAAATGCCAAAAATGACTATGAAATTATTGTGCCATATATTTTATAACAAACAAAAATGAGAAATGCCACAAAATATTTCTAATATTTCAACAAAAATAAATTTTAACTTACAAATCGTGGAATATGAAAATAAATTCAAAATTAACTGCTATTGCCCCCACCCTTCCCTATGACTATAGAGTTGCACCATTCAACTCTTTTCTTTTGTTTTTGTTTTTAGAGACAGGGTTTCTCTGTGTAGCCCTGGCTGTCCTGGACTTGCTTTACAGACCAGGCTGACCTCAAACTCACAGAGATCTGCCTGCCTCTGCCTCCCCGAGTGCTGGGATTACAGGCCTGTGCCCCTGTGATGGCGGCACCATCCATCAACCAAACATCAGCAGCAAAAACTGAGCCAGCACAATGGCTCAGCGTGTAAAGCACTTGCCGCCAAGCCTGATGACCTATATTCAAGCCCCAGGACCCACAGTGATGGAAGGAGAAAACCGAGCCTCACAACATGCCTGTACATTATTCATTCATATTCTCTCCCTCTCCCTTCCCCTCCCCTTCCCTCTCTCTCTCTCCCTCACACACACACTAGATGTAATTTAAAAATTATAGCTGGATGTGGTGTCCCATGCACACCTTTAATTCCAGTGCTTGGGAGGAAGAGGCAGGAGGAACTCGGTGAGTTTGCGCCAGCCTGGTCTACACAGTGAGCTTTAGGATTCTCACAAGTTCAAGACCAACCTGGGCTACATAGTGAGACTGTCCAAAAATCAAACCAAAACATACACCACCAAAACTACACATAAGCAACAAAAATAACTAATCACTGGTCTAGAGATGAGCTTCACTGGTAGAATACCTGCCTTGTGTGTAACTCCCTGAATTAGATTCCCAGCATACACACACACACACCTCACACACCACCCCCGACACTACATGCCTGCACATACACATCACTTACCAAATGAAAAAGGAAATCCAGACATTCCTGTGGAAATCCATGAAGAAAACAAATGCTTAGTTCCCATAAATACTAAAAAAGCCTTCTCTGATAAATTGAAATATATATATATATATATATATATATATATTTTTATTACGTTAAAAAAATCTTACTATCATTTCTTCTATGCATGGACTTCCTTTCACTTGTTGAAGGTCTCCATTCACTGAGACTCATTCTTCACACCAATTCTCCCAGGAGGGAAAAGCCAGAATTTCAGAGGAAGTTTTCATGCTCAGTGAGAAATATAAGTCAAAACCCAAGAGCCAGAGAGCAACTAAGAAAGCCATTCTGTTTCTGAGCGGGCTGGCAAGATGTCTGGGTGAGGCAGGGGCCTTCCACGATTCTGAGAGCTGCTGTCACCCCTGGGCAGATTGAAACGTTGATTGGTGCTCACACACTCCCAGCAGGCTATGGTGATAACGGGGTCAAGTCCAGGCGTGTGGAGCAAGAAGTGGCTACAGTTTGGGGGTCGAGTTACAGAAACAGACACAAGGCTTGTAGTCTGGAAAGGTCTTGAGGTTCTCCCAGAAAGGCTCGTTCCCAGGTAAACCCAGCTTAGGGAACAGGCTCTTTACGGGGTCTGCATCTCTTCTTGCACATTCTTTGAAAGAGAATCAGTGGGGATTCTAAGAAGAATCAGTGGGGATTCTAATGTATGTCACAGTGTGGGTGTAAGGTGTGTCCTTTTCTTGGGCACCCTCTTCCTCACAGAGCAGGAAACTCATTCCCAGGTGAGACCCCAAGTTGTTGGTGATCACGTTGTTGGTTTTCAGGCTTCTTTGGTGCCCAGCTGAGCCTTCCTGGCCCTGAGAGAAATATGGGGCCCTGGATGTGGGGAGGGGAGTTAAGGGGATGCGCTTGTGAGGGTGCCTGGCACTTTCATGCTGCCTCACGGATAGCAACTAAGTCCTGGGCCTTGCCTTTCAGAGGCATGTGCGCTAGGGCTCTCGCTCCCTCGGAGCCTTTTCCAGAGACGGCTGGCTCCAAGTTTCCACTGGCCGCTGTTAGATCATGGGAGCCTGAGGTCTGACAAATGCGAGCGGGCCGCAGCTGTTCTCCTGGCCAATCTCATATTACTGGCCACGTCTATTTAAGTGGAACTTAGAGGTTATGCAGAGAACACGGCACGGCAGAAACACAGTGCTCAGCAAGGCCAGGTACAGAACGTGTCGGCATTCCCAGATCACCCTGAAAGTAGAAAGAATCCTGCCTGTGTGTTTTTGTTCAGTATAAAGACTGCTTTCAGATGATGCCGATATAGTAAGGTCAGGAAGGAAGCCATCGTGGAGAAGGGCCTTGTCAACAGGAGGGAGATATTTCTATGGTGGAAAAACCTGAGATTTTAATGTTTAATAGACCATTTTTATACAATACAATATACAGTTTAACATCTACTGGTTTAAAGGGAGGAAGCAGAACAGATGTTGTTTTATTTGCACACATTCTGGAAGGTTATGCTAGGACCTAAGAAGAGCAATGTCCCAGTGGAGTCAGATGAAGGGACCCTGTGTGCTGAGCAGCCTGAGGTCCCCTTCTCTTACAGATGATAAGTCGCAGAGAATGAAGACAACACGCGTGCCTACAGACGGGAGTGTAGCTCAGTTGGTAGAGCGCTCACCTACCATGCGCACAGCCCTGGGTTCTAGCCCCGCAACTTCGTAAACTGGGCAAGGTGGCCAATGCCTGTGATCCCACCACTCAGGAGTTGGAAGCAGGAAGACCGGAAGTTCAAAGTCAACCTCACTCACATAAGGAGTTCAAGGCCAGGCTGGGCTACATGAGACACTGACTCAAGAAAGGTTCTTTGTAAAAGGAGAAAGATGGTTGTAGGCTTTAAAAACAAAAACAAACCTAGATTTAACTGGATTCCTATTCTTAACTCCTGAGCAACTCTGTAGTCCCAGAGAATTGGTTTTTACAGTGGGTGATAGCTGTCTCTTTAAGTAGGATTCTCACCAGCATTCCCACTTGTGGTGGGATTTAGCATGTTCAAGGTCATTCCAACTTGCATGGCCTCATGAAAGAGAAAGGATCACAGAGCATTTTTGCTTCACCGAATTTTACTCCACCAAAGAGCTCACCCCTCAGCGACATGAGCTCTGCAGCTAGGCTGACATTTGTGTGGAAGGATGAAGCACGTTTCACACATTAAATGGACAAAGTCATGGGACGGTAGAGTGTTACTCCAGAAACACCACACACAAAAGCTCATTAGCTGATGCCTCATCAGCCACAGGAAAAGGGAAGGGGAGCAGTGTCCATACACAGGTTTGAAGCCTGTGGGAAGCATTCCCAGGGTGCAGGTTATTCTCCACAGCTAGCTGATGAGTGGCTAGTTTGGAATTCCACTCTCCAGAAACAACAAGCTGTGAAGGGTGTGCGGGGGCAGGCCACACCCTCTCTTCCCCTCTCACTTAATACTGAAGGCAGCCAGTCTCAAGTGACCCAAACCCCCAGTGCCTCACAGTGGACATTCCCGCAGAATCAGGCAAAAGCGCTTTCTGGCTTAGTGCTCCCGTGCTCTGACAGGCGGGGTTCCTCTCTCTGACAGGCGGGGTTCTGTGCGGTCCATGGTGGAGCGTTGTGTATTTTAAACCAGTTCGCTGTGCCAGGTGGTCACACCAGAAGGGCTAGTGTGGGGTTTCTCTGGAGAAGCATAGAGGTGCTAAGCCCAGCAATGCTGGGGCAGGAGGAGTGGTGTGACCTCGGGAGCTGCAAAATACCACCCAATTCAAACTTTATAGAGACACGGACAGCATTGCTGCCTAGAAGCCAGCCCGCGCACCAGTCCGTCATCTGGTGAGGCAGCCCGTGGCTCAGTGTGTGTCGTCACATTGCTCCCCAAGTGCCAGAAGAACTCCTGAGAACCCCAAACCAAAACCAGCAACAACAAAACCAAACGATCAACAGGTAGCTTGCTCAGCCGAGCCTCAGTTGGCCCAGTCTAACCGGAAAGCTAACCCCTTGGCTCATGAAGCGGGAGAGTTAGAGATTAAGAGTTGCTGATGGCTGAGTCTGAGCGCACCGTCCCCACCGCTCAGAGCTGCGGATGGACACTGCTCTCCAAAGCCACTTCCAGGCTTTGAAGAGAGCAGACTGGTCGCAAGCAGCCATGTATTCTGTGAGGAGGGAGGGGGTGGCGCCACACACTGCCATCCAGCTGTGACTCTTGGGCTCAAACAGCCCTCTTCACTTGAGATCTGAGGGAATCAGGCCTCCAAGGGCCACAGTTTCCTCTTTTCATGTGTGCTCGTTTAAACTCATCCTTAGCATGAGGTATGTATTTTCCAGAGCTTGATTTCTTTAGTGGAAAACTCTGAAGCTACAACTGAATTGTTTTACCATACAACAATTATGCTCAACTCAACTTAACCAACACTGAGCATCTGTTAGACACCTGTGACTCCCTCGGGAGTGGGAATAGAAGAAAATGTATGTTGCACACATAGTTCCCCGTCATTAAAGGACTAGCAGCTTAGTGGCAGAGATGGAGACCTAACCGTAACTTTTAAACTTACATTTATTGTGTGTGTGTGTGTGTGTGTGTGTGTATGTGTATGTGTGTGTGTCTGTGCGTGCACACACAGGGGAAGTCAGAGGACAACTTGGGGGAGGTGGTTCCCCTCCGTCCAACATGTAGGGATCAAACTCTGGATCTCATCAGGCTTGGTGACACGTGCCTTCACCCCAGTTAGCTCGCTGCAACAATAATTTCTATAAATGTTGTAGTTAGCGAGTTATCGTGATTCAAAGAGGCGAAAACAGTCTATATTTTGTGAGACTCATAAAGAGGAGTGTTGAAGGCTTGGCGTCCGACATGAGTCTTGACAGCCAGGCTGCAGCTTAGCTAAGTGGAAAAGAATGGTAGACCAACAGAAATGGGCTTGGGAAATGGTGCCTACAGTGCAAGCAAGAGGACCAGGGTTCAGATCCCCCACAACCCATGTAAATGCTAGGTGGGCATGGTGACTCACCTGTAATTTCAGCCTTGGAAAGCAGAGACAGGGCCTCCCCAGAGCGAGCTGGCTGCTAGGCTACCCGTATCGCTGAGCTCTGGGTTTGGCTGAGCACGACAGTTTTGAGGAAAAGGGTGGAAGCGCAATTGAGAAAATTTTCTGACTTCAACTGCAGATTTCTATATAAACATGTACCAGAACACACATATATGTGAACACACAGAGACATGCCCATATATCATGCATACATACACATAAAAAGAAAAATAAACCAGTGTGCCTTAGGAATGATCTTAGATTTCTAGTTTTGCATCGAAAGACCTAAGGCTACCTACAGAAAGGTAGATCTGTCTAACAGTGTGGAACAGCATGGTGCCAGCTCCTATGAGGGTACCTCTTGGCAGTGCCACATCATGGCGAATGGAATCATGGTAAGCAAGCATGCCAGAGGGGGAAAATAACACAGTGATACAGAAAGCATAGAGGGCTCGCTCTTTTACAGTGACTCATTATCTTGGAGTTAACAAGGCACCCACTGATCCAAGATCCTCCCCACCAAAGGTTTCACTACCTCACGATGCCATAGCTTTGGGGACCAACCTTCCAAAATGTGAACCTTTAGAGGATAAAGTTAGGGTGAAAGAGTTAACTGACACCAGTATTTTCCTCTTCCTTTGTACCACTTTCCTCTTCCCATCCTTCTCTTCATCCATTTCAAAAAGTCTAAAGAAATGAAATGCAGCTACACAGAGAACAACTAAGAGACGGAAGCCAAGGGTCAGGCAGCCCTGGTTCAAACTCTAGCCCTGCCATGCCTGCCTTGTGATGAGGGTGAGCTCCTTGAGCTCCCCATGTCCTGGTGTCTTTTTTGGGAAGTGAGTTAAATACTGTGACCTCACTGGGTGGTTGTGAGGATGGGACTCACCTGCTCTGCGTGTGCACACAGCAGGGCCTGTGCTTATTGGTTATGTTAGGTTTGCCTGCACACATGAGGTAGGGTGGCCGAAAGGGAAGCGGCTTCTCCTCCCCTCCCTCCTCCTCCTCCTTTTAAGGAAAAAGAAAAGGGTTAAGTGGATGAGCCTCAAGTGGCCCGACAGCCATGGCTGTGGGGACTTGAGGCGATCAGGAAGCAGTTTCTCACAGCAGAATGCTTCTGCAGGGGCAGCCTTCTGAGGGCAGCAGGCTGCAAACGGGAATGGAGCCGTTGGAAATCTCCTGTCATAATCTAAAGTTACTCTGAGGCAAACGCCATAATTGCATGTGACAAAAACCAAGTCAGTTGAGCACAATGGCCTTTCAACACAGCAACACTGTTCTTAAGAATCACATACAAGAATGCCCGTAGGAGTGCTTTGCTTTCCTCCCACAGAGACAGCCAACAACGAAAATCCCAACACAAAGCTTCCGTTCTGCTGTGTTAGTAATAGTCAGCTTTTGTTGTTGAATATAATATCCATACAAGGAAATGTATGTTATATATAAAAAAATAGTTTGGGTGAGTTTATGTTGGACGGTACATACCCATGTGTCTGCCAGTATATTCAACACCCAAGACTTCTCCTTCGTGTGCTGCACTCCACCTCACATTAAATCACTGTCCTGCAGTGCTGGTGAATTTAATTAAGCTCAGGTCATTTGCATTTTCTCTTCAGTAGATGGAATTATTGAGCTTCATCTATGGGTGTATCTACAAGTACAATAATTGCATGTGTGTGTATATATGTGTGTGTGTATGTTTGTGTGACAGAGAGATGGGCAGGGAGAAAGGAGAGAGAGGGAGGGAGAGAGATCATGCAGTTAACTATTCTTTAATGTATGCATCTTGTTTCCGTTATCTTTCAGGTATAAAAACCAGGTGCCTATAAATGTCCATGCGAACCCAGAAAAGTACATCATTGAAAGTCGATATGGAATGCATACTCTCGAGATTAACAAGTAAGAGAACATCAGTGTCTGTGTGTGTCACCCAGCAGATACCCAGGGAAGCACCTTATTACTTCAGGTCACTGACAGAAATCTACCTTCTTCCTGGGCCCAGTGCCAGTTTCTCTCACAATGGTGAGAGAAAAAAAAAAAAAAAAAAAAAAAACAGCACTGTGAAATCTCAGCCTGACCTCTGGGAGGGTGTCCTTCCCTCGTTCCGTCTTTGCAAGACATTCCTGTTTCTGCACTGTAACTTAAAGGAACACCCAGGTAGGACTTCTGTAAAGCTACGAGCTGGAACTCCACGTGACACCCAAGTATCAGGAGAACTGAAGCATGAAGTCGCTTGTGTTTTGAAACCGGAGCACGGAATGGTATAAAAGACCACTCCTGTGCGGGTCTGTGGCCCAGGGAGGCTGTGGGGAGCTATCACGAGAAGTTGCTTCTGTCCCTTCCCTGTCACCCTGATGCCAGGCTGAAAACCCGTCTCCTGAAGCAAGACAGCAAGGAGCACACACAGTCAGGGTCATGACCTGCTGTAAAGCTACCAGCAAAGCTGGGCATTTTCTCCTTCAGTTGTGCAAAGCAGTTACTCGCTGCAATTTCTAGCCTTAATACTTTAACTGTTTGCTTGGCATTTTAGATGAGCCAAGGGTAGGGTCACGGGCCGGAGAGATGGCTCAGAGGTTAAGAGCACTGGCTGCTCTTCTGGAGGTCCTGAGTTCAAGTCTCAGCAACCACATGGTGGCTCACAACCATCTATAATGTGATCTGATGTCCTCTTCTGGCATGCAGGTGTACATACAGCTAGAGTACTCACAAATAAATAAATTTTGGGGGGAAAAAAAGGTTAGAGTCACAGTGGATGATATTCCCTTCCTGCCCCACTGCAGTGTGAAAATTAGTAGATAGCTTGGACTGTGTAGTGTCCCACAGGAACAGATACTGCATCATCAAGAGTCCTAAAGAGCCGCGTGCCAGTCAGGGATTGACAATCTACTGTTAGCAAAATGACCTTGACAAAACAGCCAACAATTACACGGAGTCACCAGCGTGGTCATTCACCTCCGCCTGTTTCCGCAGGTGTGACTTTGAAGACACGGCTCAGTACCGGGCCTCGGCGATGAATGTTCAAGGAGAGGTCTCCGCCTACGCCTCAGTCGTCGTGAAGAGTAGGTTCGCCCTGGCTGTGTTCCAAGTGCATATAAACTGCTTCCCATGCCAAAAAACAAAGCAAAACAAAACAAAAACTAGCTCAGGCAATCGCAAAGCAGCTCACATGCATTCTCTCTTCTTCCCTAGGATATAAGGGGGACTTGGACGAGACTCACTTCCGTGCTGGGGCTTCCATGCCCCTCAGCTGTAAGTTTAACGGCGCGCTCACTAAGCGCCACCTTTACGTAGAGTGCAGCCAGTAATACTCACATTCCAGTCTTCTGCAGCCTTGAGTTTAGGGAAGCAACACGATTTTAAAATGATGAAACATCACAATGTGTTCGTGCATGCCAGGATGGATATAATACCATTGCCCGGGCATGGGTCGTTTGTTGTTTTAATATTCTTTGGTTACTCTTCTGAGTGTAACTGATTTGTTATTTATGTTTTAAAGGTAGCCTGTTTAAGCTTGTTAAACTGATCATATGCCCACACTGAAAATGACAGTCAAGCCCACACTTATTTTCTATGCATTAAATACATAATACCTCCTGAAAATACATAATACCTCCTCCTGTCTCAGTTGTCCACTTAACTGGTTGGTTTACAGTCTGTAGATGACCTAGTCCTTGACTTCATGAATGGTTCTGAACCTCACAGTTAAAACCCCTGGTGTCAATCCCACGGAGGGGATAAAGAATGAAAGTCATCTTTTCCCATCACATCAATGATTCTGAGACCATGACGTAGCTCCCAGAGTCCCCACGGTTGGCGTGATTAATCATTTCCCAGGCCTCTGACCTTACTGTGTTCATTCCCATGGTCAAATTTCTTCTTCTCTTTCAAGCCAGGCTCTGAAAGCCCAACTCAACTCTGCCTCTTCCAGAACCTGTTGTGATTGCCTTAGTCCCTCTGATCCTAACCGGAAGGGCTGCAGTCATTCGGTCAATAGTGTGTGTTGAGTGCTTGGGTGCTTAGAATATGGTGCAAACTTTATAGACAGAGCTTTCTGCTCTTGGTTGTGCTTTAATGGTTGACACACACTTTTGTCCTAAACACCATACTAAAGGTCCTCAAAGGCTTACAATGTTGGTAAAGTTGTGTTTATAGCATGTGATGTGGAGAAACTGGGGAGTTTAAACAGTGGGACAAGAGCACACGCAATAGAGAGTGGGGTCTTGTAACCTGCTCTTCCTCATTCTCGGTCGTGCTTCATTCTGGGGGTCGGCAAATAGTATCTATAACGAAGCAGACTGCGGAGATGTTGGGTTCTGGGGCCATGTAGTCCCTGTCACAACTACCCAGCTCTGCCTCTGGAACACAAACACAGCAGCAAGCAGGAGGCAAATGAACAAGCATGCTGGGATTCCAGTAAAACCGGAATGGTGGACATTGAAATTTGGATTTCCTGTGACTTTTCGTGAATCACAAAATATGAGCTTTTTATTTTTTTTCAACTATCGAAAATAATCTAAAAATAAAACCTATTCTTTAATATGACTAAATAGGAAGCAGTCTGCATTTGGCTCACAGGTTTCCTGGACATTACTGTTTCCCCCCAGAGAGAGGACACACTCGACACAGGCCCGCAGAAGTGACTGTGGAATGCTTTGTCTCCTGGGTGTCAGAGCTGACTTCCCACTGAACACCGAGGCAGGCTTTGACGGTCCAGCTCAATCCCGGACACAGGGAAATTAGAGCCTGCATGCATCTGCATTTGGGGCTGCACTTTTATATCACCTTAGGGCTGATGTAGAACTTCCTTAGAACACTCTTCTGTCCCCCAAGGCAGCTCTGGAGCCAGTGTCACTGCTGAACAGTGCAGGATCTGGTCCAGTCAACTCTCTCGGGTTTTGTTGGAATATCACCACATAGAAATTAGGCCTATGGGGGATGTTCTTCAAAGAGAAGCTATTTCCCCATTAACTAGCGGTCACCTGGCGACACACAGGTTGAAGGCAGTACAATGTATTGGCTGAAAACCAAAGTTCTGGAAAGTTCTATGGGTGAATGTGGGCACATGGAGCTATGCCTCCGAATCCCACACAACAGTCTCTTCTGTGGAGGGCATAACGATATTTACCTGATAGAATCATTATGGGATTAACAGAATTGATAGTGATTAAATACTTAGAATACTTGACAAAGTTGAAACTAATGAAGGGTATGTTGTATTTTCAAGGTAATATTTCAAGGCCTTGGGAAAAGAGACAAAATATAACAAGAAGGACTCAAGAATTAGACTTTGGTATTGTGGGCTGTGAAGTCACGGCATGAACTGTCTATTACCTCTGTGAGATCCTGTGCCCCATCTGAAAGGAGAGAGACCAATGACCTTGCAATCAGGTTGTCGCAAGGAATAGACTGTGTGGACCACAGTGACGTGCCTGACGTTACTCTGACATTACATGCAACCCTTTAAATTCATTTCCTCCTAATAATAAATATTAATATTCAGCTAACAGGATCAATGAGATCAGAATTTTTATGCAAATGAGATGTGCATTTGTTTTATGGACTTCTTATGTAGAACTTGATTTTGCCCACATAAATAATTTGGTCTATTTTTATTGCGGCTGTTTTCTGCCCATGCTTATTAAAAATGCTGCATCTCTTTGAAGAGAAAGGGAATACCTTACTGGTATTTGTTTCCGTTGTCCCTAGTCGCCGTGACTCCTTACGGTTATGCATCCAAGTTTGAGATCCACTTTGATGACAAATTTGATGTGTCCTTTGGGAGAGAAGGGGAGACCATGAGTCTGGGCTGTCGCGTAGTCATCACTCCTGAAATTAAACACTTCCAGCCAGAGGTCCAGTGGTACAGAAATGGTGAGTCTTTGGGCTAGGGTCTTACTCTGCATCTTAATTAGAGATTCATGTGGGCCAGTTGCTATCTGCTTCCAGGGCTAGCATAGCCTGTAAGCTGAAAACACACACGGCTGTACTGTTTGTTTGCTTGTTTTTAAATGATATGTTTATTTTTATTTTATGGGCATTGGTGTTTTGCCTGGATGTTTGTCTATGCGGTATGTGTACGCACGGACAGAGAAGGCCATTATTTCCCCCGGTACTGGAGTTACAGATGGTTGTGAGTCATCATGAGTGCTGGGAATTGAACCCAAGTCCTCAGGCAAAGCACTTAGTGTTCTTAACCACTGAGCCGTCGCTCAAGCCCCTCATTTTATCTGTGAACTTACATTTTATATGTGAAGTCCCATGGGACCACACACCATGCACACAGCAGAGAAGACAGGCCAAGTAGTCATACAATCAGAGGCTCAGGCTAGGGATGGGCCGTGGGCATCATGTCCACTAAGCTAAGGGCCTGGCCATCAGGTGTACCTGTGAACATTTGGGGTAGTCTGGGGCCCTAAGGTTCCAACAATATGGTGGTTAGGACCATGACCTAGCCCAGACTAGTCCCAGCAGCAGCAGCAGCAGCATAGTTAAATGATGACTATGGCTGTGGCCCTGAGGACAGGACACAGTCTACAGGGAAACAGTAGAAGGAGCTTCCCCTCCTACCACAGAACTAGTCTCTGTGGGCCATGAGCAGAGACTGTCCCAGCTCAGGGACAGGACCGACTTCCAGGCAGCAAGCTTGTCAGTGAAGCACCACATGTCGCAGTGAGCTTGTAGACATGGCAAGGAACATGCCCAAGGACATTGATGTTCTTGAGAGTTTAGAGCCGAGTCTTAAAATGAAATTTAGTGATTGCAGCATTCAGTGGAAAGAACGTGTTCTTCACCTAGATTCTGAGTGGGCCAGTTGTTAACAAAAGGAGCGGTTGTAGAATTAATTTTTTTCTTATAGCTGAAAACACAGTGATGGAACACATAAGCAGGCATTTTGGATTGTAAATGAATCGTGACTTCTAAAGGCTAAATGACAAAGCAGAATAAACATTAAAATGCAATTGGATAAATTTACATTTAAAGTTAAGTTCAGGCAATACAAAAGTGATTTGTACAGTTGAGCTTTTTGGAAAAAATTCTTCCTCAATAATCACAAATTCTAAAATATTAAAATTTATACTTATCTGTTGCACATAAATTATGGTACCAACTATTCTTCTTGTAGTTTGTATGACCCCTGTTACAAGTGAGAAGACGCTTTAAAATGAAAAGGGGCTGTCTTAATTGGGGCTACCACTGCTGTGATAAAACAACACGGGAGGAGGAGTCTATTTGGCTCACACTTCCACATCACTGTCCACCACTGAGGGAGTCAGGAACTCAAGCAGGGCAGGAACCTGGAGGCAGGAGCTGATGCAGAGGCCATGGAGGGCACTGCTTACCACCTTGCTCCCCATGGCTTGCTCAGCCTGCTTTCTTATAGAACCCAGGACCACCTGCCTGGGGTGGCCTTACCCGGAATGGGCTGGGTTTTCTAACGTCAACCTCTAATTAAGAACATGCTTTGTCCTTCCTCAGTTGAGGTTCCTCCTCTCGGATAACTCTAGCCTGTGCCAAGTTGACATAAAACAGCCAGCCCAGAAAGCAAAACTCAACACTTTGAACTTCTCTGCTCTTGGAACGAAGAGCTTTAAACTTTAATTTTGTCAGATATTGCACATTATGTGTCTGCCGTGCCCCTCACTTCTGTTTAGTATTTGCCTTAATATTAAACACAGCAGAGTGGCTGAAAGATCTAGAGAGCTCTAAGAGTCAAATACTTTCAATGTGGAAGCCTGCATGGAGGGAGAGGGGCGGAGCGGGAGAAAGGGAGTTAGAGGACAAAAGTCGATGAATTTGCTCGTTTTATTATTTATTTTTACGTTTCTAGGAGCACCTGTTTCTCCATCCAAATGGGTGCAGCCACACTGGAGTGGAGAGCGGGCAACGCTCACTTTCTCACACCTCAACAAGGAGGACGAGGGCCTCTACACGATCCGAGTGCGCATGGGAGAGTATTACGAACAGTACAGCGCTTATGTCTTTGTTCGAGGTAAGAGCTGGCCAAGAGCCGGCACACAACCGCACCGAGAGCACCAAAGCAGTCAGCATCGGCACAGGCCAGGGCCTGTGGCTAACAACAGCACTTTGTCTCCAGGGGGCGCCAGTGCAGTGAGCGGTGCCACTAGGTCCTCGGTGTGGAAAGCCGCTTTGGTTTCCGGAAGCTGCCGTGGAAGCGTCCTCTGCTCTGACGTTCCTCAAAACGTCCTCTGCTCTCTGTGGAGGCCCCCTCTTTAACAAGCGTCTCACAGAGCAAGCGTATCATTCCATTCAGGGCTCCTCCTTTTCACAGCTTTGGTTCGATGAAGAAGGAAACAGGTGTGGAAGTTAACGCTTAGGACCCACTGCAATCGTGGGCTTTAAGCTTTCTTTCCCCCCTGCTGTCTTGAACGGGCTGGGTCCGTGCAGAGGCGCGCTGATCTCTGTGGGGTCCTAGCACCTTCAGCCTGTGCTCTGTCTTTTTTCGTGAAGTAGCTGCTCAGGTACGGCCACAGGGGAGACACGGGGTAGACTCAAGAGAACAAACTGAGTTCTGCTCCCAGATCTCAGACACAGGAGCTCCTCAGGGCTGTGTGGGAAAGCACCAGGGGTCAGGGGTCCATGGCTCCAGAGGCTGAAGACCACGAACAGAGGGAGAACCTGGGCTGTGGCCTTCACTGGCATCGTTCAGAAAGGGCAAGGTGTAGGTCTGGTGATCAGCTTGACTCCGGAGGTCCCCTGTTAGTGCCTGGCCATGGGGAGAGGGCGGGTAGGCGTGTGGGAGGCTGATTAAGAACGTGGCCTCCTGGGTGGTGTGGGCCAGGTGGAGGAAATGCAGGGCGGTTGGCCTGCATGTCCTAGGCTATCTGAAGCCTGGAGACAGTCTGTTGTCTCCAGGCTTCAGATAGCCTGGGGCGGGGCAATCCCTCCCCAGCCAGAAAGAGTGAAGGACATCAGAATATACAGACAATTAGAAGTATAAACAATGTAGATGATTTACTGATTTTTAATCTCTCATATACTAAATAGAAGAATGAACTCACAGGTATTTTGATCAAGATGGAACAGCAGATGCCATTCACACGCCTTTAAAATACGACCAACTGCTCTGTAACCAGAACCTTTCAGCAGTATAACTGGTTTCTTCTGAACTGCCATGTCTTTTATTAATTTTAAAACATTATTCTTAGTGGGTCTGAGAGAAAACTCAGGAGGTAGACTGCTGGCCATGTAAGCGTGAGGACCTGAGTTTAGATAGCCAGCACCCAGGCGGTGGCCTCCCCCGTGTTTCCTGGGAGACACTGAGGATCCTTGGGGCTTGCTGCCCAGCCAGGCTTTCTGCATCTGCCAGCTGTGGGTCAGGCAGAGACCCTGTCTCAAAAAACAGGGTGGAGACTGACTGAGGAAGACGCCAGGATCAGCCTCTGGTCTACACACACAGAACATATCTGCACAGGAGCACACAAACGAAAACAACACACACACACAGAACATACCTGCACACGAGCATACAATGACAACACACACACACACAGCAGAAGATACCTGCACACGTGAACACAAACGACACCACCACAGAGCCCCTCACACAACATTTCCTGAGAATAATCCTTGTTCTCCTGTGGAACCTCAGAGGAGCCCACATGTCACAGCAGTAGAAACAACCGCTGGAAAACTTCCCTCCTACGTCTGTTAGCTCCTCACGGCTTGGCCCTTTGGCCACATCTGTCGATTGGTCCTGTCAGCTCTGTTCAGTATGATCATACCGTGCTGTCCCAAGCTGTCATTCTAGCTTGAGAGGAAAAGAGGAAAGAGGCGGGGGGGGGGGGAGGACAGGGCTTCCATCACTTCTGACTGGTGAACATGTTTCATATATTCCACATACAACACTCTCCAAGGTTAGCCCGTGTGTTCCTGGCCAACACGTAGTGGTTATAGGAAGCCGGAAGAATGAGTTCTGGGGACATGCAATACTCTGTATCATAACCACATTGAACAATGTCAACGGATCACTAGATTCTGCCATGAACTAGCAGCGGATAAAAGATACATAACATCAGTAACATCTGGGAAACGTGGCAGGGTGCCTCGGCCACTGAAGCATTGTGGGCAAAGTCAGGTATTGCTGAGGGAATGGACCAGGCAGCCTTCATAAAGGTTGCTATGGAAACAGGCTCCCTGGAACTCATCAGGAAGTTAGGTTAAGCACAGCGCCTGGATAAACCTGGCTAGATTCTGACTGAATATGCAAAGTCGTCCCATTTCCTCTCAGCTGTCTGGAGAACGCCTGTAGTTATTCCAAACAACAGAGGCAGAAACAGGCTGCCCCTGTTCTGGGAACCTTGGCCTGGCTGGGTTGCTCTGCGTTTCTCATGCCCCACCTAAAACCTTGTCTCTGCCAGACTTCACATGCTGACTCCAGATGCAGGGAAGGGGCCCACATTTAAATTTCATGCAGCAGTTTTGATAATCCACATTTAAGAAAGTGGAAAGATGCTTACATTTACTAGACATTGATATGAAAGGATTGAGTGGATAACCGGGAAAGAAAAAACAAGTGGGAAGATTTCAGCAACTGTACGTGAACTTAACAACTTTCAGAAAAGCTCATATATATATATATATATATATATATATATATATATATATATATTTCTGCTGCTACTGCTGCTACTGTTCTGCAGTGCTGTGAAGCTCAGGAACTCGTATGTGCAGAGCTAACACCTGTCTCTCAGCTTCATCCCTTAACTCACTCATTTGGAATGATGTCTTTTTAGAGTCTTAAGAACACCTTTATAAGTTCCCCCACCTCAACTGTACACTCAATGTATTTTTAACACATTTGAGAGCTAACCAGTCATCACCCTAACTTCCTTCTTTAGCATTTCTGTCACCCTGCATCTCCCCGAGTCACCCCCATGTCCAGTCATGCTTTCGCCACCGTTTGCTTTCCGTGCCTACAGATCTTCTTTCAGGACATCTTTGGCCATCGGTGTCCTTCTGAGTCTGCCTCTTTCATTCACTTTCGAGGTTCACTTAAGTCTTAATACACCTGGTAGCTTGTTCCTTTGTGTATTCCAGTGTAGAGATGCCCTCATGCTGTGTGGACAATCACTAACTGACAGGCAGGAAGGCTGTCCCTTCTGTTTACTGCTTTCAAGGGTGCTGGCACTGTCAAAATTCATGTTCATATTTACGGGACAGTTTTCATCTCTTTCAATACATACTCGTGTTGAATTGCTGGATCACTTGACATGCTCATATTCAAGTTTTTTTAAGGACTACGAAGCTTCTCAAGTGGTATTTTATGCATTTTCAAACTTCTTCCATGGTGGCATGTGAAGCTACACAAGGCCATTCTTTTGGGGGTTCTGGTATTTTCACTGCTTACAAAGGAGCTTCTACGTCATCAGTATGTGCAGCGCCGTGTTCTGTGGAAACATGTCAGAGCTGAGCACATTTGGACAGGTTTTTTATTACCCAGATAAGATGTGTATTGCAAACGATTTTATAAACAATAAAAGGAAGAAAGCCACGTATAAGTGGCCATCAGAAAGACTTAAGGTCAACATTCGTGACACACTGTCTCCCACTTCAATCCTTCCCCCATATGAGCACATGCACACACACACACACACACACACATATAGAGTGAGGGGGGGATTATACAGTTATAACATGAAGAAGAACTGCAGATGGCCAGTGCATGGAGGGTGCCATTAGTAACTGCAGCATTCTAAATTGCCATACCGAAAAGATAACAGGACTTTACAGCCTCCTGTGGGGGCTGGGGAGCCAGCTTGGTGCCTGCCGCAAACACAGCTAAGCTCCCAGTGCCCTGTAAATGCCGCTGCCTCTGTAACCTCAGCACCGGAGGACGTAAGGCCGTAAGGCCGGGCAGAGGCAGAGGCAGAGGCAGAGGCAGAGGCAGAGGCAGAGGCAGGCGGACCCCAGCCAGGGTAGCCGACTCTACACCCTGCTGGTCTAGTGAGAGACTATCTCAAAAGGAGAGGTGGAGCACAACCGAGACAGACATCGCTCCCTGAACTCTGCTCTCCGTGCGTGTGTGCACATATGCACGCCTACCCACATACACCTGTGCACACACACAGACGTAAAAACAACTCTACCAGAGTGGGGGGATACACAAGGCTGTACAAGGCTGCCACTATGAACTAGTTCAAGGTTTCTGAGGGTGTCTTGCAACTGTGTACTCAAAGCACGAAGTCCAAGTTCTCCAGTTCCAGGACAAAGCAGACAAAGGTGAAGACAAATATTACCTAAACGTGGGGATTCAGATGTCACCAGTAGGAGAGGTGTTAAGTAAAACGTTTTATCAATAATGTATTTTAATAATAAGGTGTAAATATACATATGAATAAGTATGAAAGGTCCATGCTCCACACGAAGAAAGAAATACTGCACGCAATAAAAACTAATGGTGTATGCCTATACTTATTGAAATATATCTAGAAAAAGAGTAGTTTTCATGAAGACTATGACCAAAGTTATTTAAAAAATAAATAAATAATTTTTTAGTCAGGTGTGGTCTCATATGACTATAATCCTTGAATGTGAGAAGTGAAGCAGGAAGATCAACCATGAGTTCAAGTGCCCGTTTAACGGTGGGCAAAGCTCATGGTTTTAATCCTATATGTGCATTCAGGTAACATGAGGGCTGTTTGTCTCTTTGGGAGCCTGTCACAGATTCAGTGCCATTACCCAAACAATGGTTAAGAACAGATTTTCTGGCACAAGCCACCTATTTGATAGCTCCCTATTAATTTGGGGCAGATATTTTGGGAAGCAAGGGTGAGGGGACGAGATCCGTGGATTCCTTTCAGAGCCCCTTTGATTCTCTAATATCATGTTCTTCCCCTGGAAGTGAAAAGCACTCCTTGTTATATTGAAAAAAACAAATTATAAAGTTTGAAGCTTGCTCTGCGAAGCCACGTATGTCGCTACTGCTGTGATGTGTGGGAAGTATGTGCACCACAACCTCAGTCTGCCGAGCTGGGAGAGCCTGGCTGAGTAGTTAACAGGAGCCCTCTGTCCCCACAGATGCTGATGCGGAGATTGAAGGAGCCCCCGCCGCACCCCTGGATGTGGTGTCTTTGGATGCTAACAAGGATTACATCATCATCTCTTGGAAGCAGCCGGCTGTGGATGGAGGGAGCCCTATCCTGGGATACTTTATTGATAAGTTAGTGCTTGGCCTAATCTCAGAGTTCTGGGTGGACTTGATTTCTCTCATGGTTTCTAAGTGAAATGTTTTTTCCTCCCCTCCCTCTCTTTCTCCATATATATATAATATATATTTTATGTATTAATAATTTTATCTTGTAATATAATTAATTATGTAATATTCGATTATATATTAGTATATTAATTATATAGTATAATATCACATTATATATTATATAGTATATAGAATATTATAATGTAATGTGTTATATACTATATAATTAATATAATAATATAATACATAATTAACTATATTAATATATAACACATAATTATTATAGAATTAATATAATGTATAACACATAATTATAGAATTAATATAATATATAATATAACATGTTATATTATAACATATATTATAATATATGTAACATATATTATAACATATATTATAATATAATATGTTATAATATACAACTACAACATATAATATATAAAATATAAGTATTAATATATAATATATTATAATATGTATTAATATATAATGTTATATTAAATGTAATATGTTATTATGTATTATATTTATAATATATAATGTAGAACATATAATATATAACATATAATATAACATATTATAAGATATATAATAACATGATATAATAATTATGTAATACAGTATAATAATATATATTAGTACTTACTTATTTACATAAATTCTTTGAATTTGACAACCAATTCAAGTTGCTAACTTGGCAAAATGTAATGAATTTGTAAACCTATAATCAGAGGCCACAATAGAAATGAAATAGCTGATATTTAATATAGTTAACATCCACATTCCTAGGATGGCAATTATTTAAGAGTACTGACTTTAGGAGCACAAATGAATTCCTTATACCATAGACGTGGTTCCAAGTTATCCATATTATATAAGAAATACCAACAAAAATCATAGTGTTAGGCTAAACTCGACCTGTGAATCTTTCTTTGTTAATTATATTCTTCAGAACTTACGAATTCTAGAATTTGTGGATTTTATACAATTATACCTGGGCAATACAAGCAACAGATTTGAACTATTGGCCCAAGTATGTGCTTCTCTGGCTCAGTTTCTCTTCAAATAATTGTTTGAGTTAGTTTTTGCTTTGGGCCATGGAAACAGTTAGAGACTGTTCATTCTGTCTCTGCATATCAAACTTTGTGTTTGTAACAATGAGCAAAACTGTGCTTACAGTGCTCAGAGCCTTCCAGGGAAATGTCTGTAGTCGGTTCACCCTGCTCAGGCACAGACATGAGGCAGGAAGGAGGCTTCACGTACTTCTCCTGAGCTCGCTTACTGTCAGTCTCTTGCTGTCTGCTGTGTTGTCTTTGACAAACAGCCAAGAGATCTGCAAACTCCATGGGGGGTTAGGGACAATCAGTGCCTGCTGTTCTCTTGCCTCGGTCTTTACAAATAAGCACACCCTGGCTACTGTTTGCCAGGACACTGTCCTGAGCAGGGCATGTGTTTGCCGCTAACCCATGACCGTCCTGGACAGGCCTCACTATGAGAGGCAGGAAAGAAACGCTGGCTCAAGCTGCAGGCATCATGGAAAGGTCACCGTGCCTGAAGTCACGTGGGGAGGCAGGCCAGAGTGAGACCGACTACAGGTTGTTCTGCTCTCGACACTTCTAGAGATGTTCTCACCCCTTTCTTCCCGCATAGATGGAGGTTAAGAGGAGCGGTCGGTGTCACCGAGTCACTGTGGCAGTGTCTGAGCAGACAGGTCTAGGAGAGTCGCTGAAGTGCCCTCAGCTCCCTGCTGTTTCCCCGTATATAACATCCCCAGAAGCTCCACCACGCAGAGCCTTAGGGAGAGCGGCCGTAAGACAAGAGTTACAAATACATCCAAGAGTGAGGAAGGAAGCCCCTCCCCGCTCCCGCAGCGTTTTGGCGCTGTCCTCCCGTGAGCACTGTTTGGGAATTAGACATTCTGAACACAGCGCCGTGCTGGGCATGTGTTTCAAGCTAAAAGCTTTGTGCACGGCTCGCAAAGAGAACAAGTAATTGCTTTAGGGTAATGCTGCACGGAGTCTCTAAGCTGTGGGGACAGGGTCGGCAGCCTTGTGGGAGCTCTATCGTTCCCTCTCAAGCAGTTCCCTGACTTTGCTCTTGGGTGCCCGTGGCTTCCTTAGCAGGCAACTAGAAATCAGCTTCCAAGCGCTTCATTTCCCTTCGGGGATCCTCAGTCTCATCGTTAGATAACAAAACAGAACAAAAAGAGCACGCATGGGCATGGCGTGCGGTCCCTGTACTTAGCAGGTAGAGGTTAGGAGTTCAAAACCAGTTTGGCTATGTAACAAGACCTCAGAGAGGGCACAGAGGAGAGGGTGGAAAGCGAAGAAGCAAATACATTATGATGACCTCCTGGCCCTTGCAAACACACAGGACATACTGATCGTCAAACAGGAAAACAGTGCGCTGCTCCCCAGACTGCAGCACAGACAGTTTGTACTCGTTTTTGTTTGGTCGGTCTAGCTTTTGGAGAGTCTCCCTGCACAGCCTAGACTGGCCTCAAGGTCATGATCCTCCTACCTCAGGTTCCCAAATGCTGGGATTACAGGTGTGCCCAGCTGGGCAGTTGTCTTTTTAGGTCCCAACTTACCCTGCAATAATTCTGTTTCTGAAAGAAAATGCCTGAAAAAGACACAGAAGTCACTAGCAGTGGAGTTAAAGGTGTCTTTGGGCACCTAAAACCTATGCTGTGTAAAGATTCTGGAGGGATGGTTCAGTGGTTGAAGCACTGGCTGCTCTTCCAGAGGACCGGGGTTCGAGTCCCGGCACTCATGCGGCAGCTCACCCATGTCTTTATGTAACTCCAGTTCCAAGGGGTCCGACAACCTCTTTGTCCTTGGCAGGCACCACACACATGAGTGGTACACAGCATACACTTGGGCAAAACACCCACACACATTAAAGAGCAAAGAGGATTCTGGGTACCTGCACAGTTTTCTCCCCCTAATCCCTAACTCCTCTTCTTGACAAACAGGAGCAGTCAGCTGCTTGGTTAGGTAAGGTCTGGGGCTTCCTTCTTCATGATAAAGAAGACCTGTTAGCTGCTGGCTGGTAAGCTGTCTCAGCAAGTGGATGCCGAGACCTCAGCTCACATCTCCTTCAAGTGGTCCTTTGGACTTACACACAGACACACACAAATACACACATACACCTGAAATTTTTTTAAAAGAAAAAGTTAAAAGGATGCATTGACCATGAGTGGAACTGAGCGTCTGAAGTCTAGAAGCCTCCATAGCCAGGCAGGAGCTCCTCCATGTTTGGACACGGGGAATTGCTGAGGCGACAGGGTCAATTAGCCCTCGGCCCTGGCAGCCAGCACTGTTACCCTTCTCTTCCACAGGTGTGAGGTGGGCATGGACAGCTGGTCGCAGTGCAACGACACGCCCGTGAAGTTTGCTCGGTTTCCTGTCACTGGGTTGATAGAGGGCCGTTCCTATGTATTCCGAGTCCGAGCTGTGAACAAGACTGGAATAGGCCTGCCATCTCGAGTGTCTGAGCCCGTGGCTGCTCTGGATCCAGCTGAGAAAGCTAGACTTAAGAGTGAGTTCTTTCCGTTTCTTTGCATCTTCCCTGAAAAATCGAAACTGGAAAAATCCCAAACCGACAATAATGGCCAGTAGCGCCACCCAAACGTGGTGTCACTGCAAGTACTTCCTCCCCTGCCCACTAGAGGGAGACAAGAGTAAGAAATCTTTTTCTGATCAGAAAATCACATGGTTGGAGTGAGCCCAAGACCATAAAAATATTTGGTTTTGATTCATTCTTTATTTTAAGTGTTTCTTTAAATCCCACTTTACTCAGAAGAGTGAAGCTTGCTAATTGTGTCCTGTCATGAGGTATGGAATGAAATGCCGGAGTAAATGGCTCAAAGATCATTTTTTATTCTCATTGTTTAGTGTATTCTAAATATAACATTTATGGTTCGAAGCGAATTTTTTGACCTTGGAGTCTTTGTTCAAGCATTAGCATCCAATCCTGTGAGCTTCTCCATCTTGTTTTGAAGACAAATTTACCTCTGATGCAAATCTGAATTTGTGTACAGGCCATATGAAATAATTGTGGGCTGTCAAGATGGCTCAGCATGTCAATGTGCCTGCTGCCCAGCCTGGCGACCTGAGTTCAGTGGCCAAACCCCTGCGGTGGAAGGAGAGTGCGGACTCCTGTGAGCTGGCCTCTGACCTCCATATGTACTCTGTGCTATGTAGGCAGTCATGCGCACATACACAATTAAAATGTAATCTAAAAAATAATTTCATCTATTTCTTCCAAGTCTGAATGTCAAAGCCGCGGTGCATCAATTGTGCCTTTGACAGAAACCTGTATGGCATCCCCAACACTAGGGACAGTGAAATGACATCCTAAGACTCTGTAGTCAGTGACATTCTGCTCTGTCCCCATGGCCCTCATCACACTTTAGCCAGCAGTTGTTAGCTGAGGAAAGAGGCATGTAGGATGCTTGGGGACAGGCCTTGTCTTTGCCTGCTACACGCCAATGGCATTATTTGCCAGCTGTCATCCAGAAGGAGCCAGACACTGCCAAATACCCTAGGGGGTAGGAGCCGACTCTTGTGGAGGATTACAGGTCCATCCCACTTACGGTTCTACTCTTTACCTTAGCTACTTTTAGTGCCATCACAAAACGCCAAGAGCAATAGCATCACCTTTAGACTTCCCTCTCTGTTAAGTCAGTCAGTTCCCCTCACGCTTTCCTCTACTCTCTTATGAATTCCAGTCGAATAAGATTTTTGTGACAGAGACACATTGTCTTCTTTGCTGCCTTCCTGTTTCCTGCACAGACGTTCATGAACATTCTCCCAGGAAAGCAAAATCAAACCGTGTTTTCTTTCCTAAACAATCTGCCTATCTATGTATCTGTCCATGTATCTATCATCTATCTATCTATGTATTTATGTATCTATGATCTATCTATCTCTATCTATGTATGTATGTGTGTATCTATTTATGTCTATCTATCTGTGTATCTGTCTATCTGTCGAGCTCTGCGGGTATGTGTGTGTGTGTGTGTGTGTATGTGGCATGCATGCCACAGTGTTCACTCGGAAGCCAGAGGACAGGCAGCTCTCAGGCGTTGGTTCTCTCCTTCTACCGCGTGGGTTCCAGTGACTGAGCTCACGTCAGCAGGGTTGGCACCTTTACCACAGAGCCACCCTCCCACCATTCTCTCTTCATGCTTTTGGGCCCACAGGATAGATTCTTGCCCTCCCATTTTTTGCTTCTTTTTTTTAAAGTTACTCTTCCTTCATGTATTACACCCTGACTGCAGTTCCCCTCCCTCCTCTTCTCCCACCTCTCCCCTCATCTCCACTCTCTCCTAGATCCAGTCTTCCATTTTCCTTCAGGAACAGCAGGCCTCTCAGGGATATCAAGACTACATATCTTGTAAGAAGACAAGGCACCTCCCCTCATAGGAAGTGAAGGAGGACCCCCACAGGAGGAAAAGTTCCCCTTCTCTAGCTTTCCAGCTTTCTCTTCCATTTCCTTAAGCTGGCCTCCCATAGATAACACTTCAGAACAACAGGAAGGGCTTGCTCCCATCCAGCTCTCCTGCCTGCTCGGTGGCCTTGTCTCCTCTGATCCTCATGATGACAGATATAGAACTACTAGGCTTCTGGCTGTTCCTCCGAGACGTGTATAGTCTCTGGAGAAGGCACAGGGAAGCCCGTGTGTTTCAGGGGCTGTGTGCTGAGCAATTATGTGAGCACAGTTTAGCTCGTGTAGGTACAGTTGGGGGACTTCAGCTCAGTCCAGGGAGATGCTGGGCTCTGGCAGCACCATGCTTCCCCCAGCACTCCACCTGGGTTGCTAACGGTGCGTTGGGAAGACACAGGAGAGAGCTAAAACCTATTTGACCAATCCAGCCGGTCAACTGGGTTTATCGAAGATTGACAGCACAGTTGTGAGCACGTGACTTTTACACTTGTCCTCTTCAGGTCGCCCTTCAGCACCCTGGACCGGGCAGATCATTGTCACGGAGGAGGAGCCTACAGGTAAGGACTCTAGCCTCTCCAGAGGCCGCTGATGATGACTTAGCTTTGCCTATAAACACATATTACTGTTCCTTAAGCGGTAGTACTTGTTTTGTCTTACAAAGCCATTTGAAAAGGAAGTGTCTTGACAAGTTGGCCAGTTTCCTTCCATTGGGAAGCACAATTACTTGATATGAATTACTAGATTAAATGGATGTTTAGGCACTCAAATGTTAAGTTGGTCAAAACCAAACAGTTTCTGACCCCCCTCCACAGAAGGTAACCCATGTTTCCCAGAACACTGTAGTCAACAAATAATCATGCAGTTTCTTTCTAGGGACAGGGTGCTTCTCTGTGGTCTTATTAAGACATTTTAAATCAGTCTTCTGGGATACATGAACAAAATACGAGAATGACTCAGGGTCATGATGGAATAAAGACATCCTGACTTTTAAATGAAATAGCCTCCCTCCATGAAACTATACATGATTTTCATAGAGTTGACTCTATTCGATCACAATCAGATTATTGTAGGAAATGTTATAGAGGGCCACATTCTACTCTTTTTAGTTAATAAAACTTCAAAATATTCTTCTGCATGTCCCATCCCCAACAAGATTGGCAATGTCACAGAGGGGCTAGGAATCCTACCATCTATCTAGTGGAGATTTAGTATCTGCCACACACGCGCGCGCGCGCGCGCGCGCGCACACACACACACACACACACACACACACACACACACACACGGATTTGCTTAGTTCACTGGGCTGAAGATCTTTACTACAATACTTGCGGCTCATGTATAACAGTCACCGTGATTTTTGTTGCTGGGCCTGGGTACATCTTTTTTCTCTGCTTGCTTCTAAGATATTCTGTTTGTTGCTGGCTTTAGAATTTTGATTACGATATGCAGCGGTGGCTGGGTTTTCTTCTGACACACCACGCTTGGGCTCAACAGGCCTCTCGGGTCTGTGGGTTTGTAGCTGTCATCTGAGGTGCAGAGGTTTCGCTGTGATCATGTATTACTCGAAACCAGCTGAGGTTGCTTCTCAGCTGATGGGTGCCGTGTCCCCTCCGTCTCCATCCTCTTGAGCATGGGGAATGCTTATAACCATGGTTTATATCTGTAGCCACTTCCATGTCCTTGCCTGATCATTGCTTAGCAACCCACAGATGACACTAATCCTCTCGCCCGTGGCATTTCTGGGTTTGTTACTAATAATTAATCCTTTCCCCCTCTGTACAGGCTGTTATTTTCTTGCTCTCACACACACTTGTTGTTTTTTTTTTTTTTTTTAATTAGATACTAGATATTTTGAGTTTTTTATTCTGGATGCTGGATATCTTTATATATTTCTGGAAATGCCTTTGAGCATTGTTTTGAGGAAACAAATCTTTTCAAGGTGGCAGGGAACTCAGCCGCTGTGAGGGGAGGGACAGAGAGGAAAAGGGAGGAAAGATGTTTTCTAATGAAGATGCTGTGGTTGTGAGGTAGATCCAGAGGGCACAGGTGACTCCCACACTTTTGACCTTGACACAGAGGTCAACCCCAGCATCTCACGGCCCACTCCAGACTTCAGTTGGTACGTTATGTGCTTTGGAACCCAAGCACACGCTGCCTTGCATGGTTCAACATCTCTTCATCAACTCAGCTGTAAATCACTTAAGGACAAGACCGGTCCCTTCAGTCTGTCTGTATGATGAACACACAGTGTCATCTGAATAACAAGGGAATGAAAGACTTTGAAAGAGAAAAGCGCAGGGACCAGCTTCTTCACACAGTGGCCTCAGGAAGAGAGAAGCACCCGTTTTTCTCTGTGTGTCCTTGGCCCCCTGAACACGCGCACCTCACTCTACCCTGTTGTTTTTCAGAGGGCGTCATTCCTGGCCCCCCCACAGACCTCTCTGTCACCGAGGCCACTCGGAGCTACATCGTGCTGAGCTGGAAACCCCCTGGCCAGCGAGGCCATGAAGGCATTATGTACTTTGTGGAGAAGGTAAGATCCCGGCTCTGCTCCTGCCATCTCCTCGAGGTCATGTTAATATCTAGTAACAGTGGGGTAGAGGAGGGCAGCCCCAGGAATAACCTAGACTCTTCAAGTCCTTCCGGATTACGGACTGTTAAAATGCATGCGCCACACGCGACTTTACCGTGGCTCCCTGGATTCACTAACATTCCCGAAACTGTAGATTGCCTGTATGACAGTGTTTTCTAGAACAGCCCCCATCCTCCTTGCTCCCTGGCCGCTGTCTACCGGTCCTTCTGTTGAGTGATGAAACACGTGATGACAAGAGAAACAGAGATGTTGTGCTGTTTTCAAACAGCAGGGAGAGGTGAGGAGAGCAAGCCTTCACACACCGCTGTGTGGAGTAGTCTCCTAATACACAATTGAGTGGCTGACAAAACAGAGCAGCCTACATAACGAATGGCTAATTCTTTCCCCCAGATGCCTTAGAATCATTTTGAGGATCAGAACATTAGAGGCAGCTTGCAATGAAACAAATTAGGTGAGCGTGATAAGAGAGCTAATCATACAGCCGTATCCCAGGAGGTTCTGATAAGCATTGGTGAAGAGCAAGTGATAAAGGGGCAAGAGCTAGCCAGGATACAACTGAAGAAAGTGGGTTAGCTGCCAGCATAGAAACGCACGAGAGTCTGCAGACAAAGGGGCACAGGAGTCCTCCTGCACAAGATCACGGCTCCTGAAAAGGGCGTTGAAGAATTTAACGTGAAGCGCCGAGACCACTGTTGACAAAGTTTTGATGGGGTGTAAGGGCTGCAGCTCCAGGTTAGAGCACTTGTGCAGCATTCGTGTGCCTTTGACGAATCCCCACTGCCACAAAAGTGAGATTAGGACCTAATGGAGAAGGTTATTTGACACGGGAACGCACTTATGCATTTATTCAGAGTAATATGCCGTTATTGACAAAAGGGAGGCTACTGTTCATGCTTTAAATTTTCATCTTTGCGAAATTATGTAAAAAGACAGTTTTATTTATTTTTTTTTTTTCACAAAAATCTGGAACTCAATTTTCCTTTCGTCCAGATCACATTCTGATCATTCAATGTCAGAACAACTGTGAGGGACCTTCCCTTCTCTGTGAATCCATTTCTGAGGACTGTGGGTGGAGAGAGGCCTCTGCACCTTGCATGGCAATAGAAAAGCAGTGTACAGACACTGTGTTTTACAGTGGTGAGACTGGATGCTGGGTTCACGCACACCAGCAGGCTACTGCTCTGCCCCACTCGCCCTTTGAGACCTTCTCATCACGGCCTCCTGAGCACCGTGATCACAGACGTGGGCTTCCAGGCCTGGCCAATAGACAAACTTCAAAAATTATACAGATGTATATTATGTACACATGTTATATATTATACTTATATATGATCCATAATTATATATAATTGTGATATATATAATTGTGATATATGTACATATATATGAGTTCCATTATGGCATTTTCATACATTTCATATCCTTCTCTTCTGTTTTCCTTCTCCCACTGACCCCTCCTCTTTTCTCCATCTGTTTTCATGTCTTGTTTTGTTGTTGTAGACGTTTTGTTGTTGTTGTTTGGGTCTCACTGGGTTGCTTACAGGATCATGGATGAGGGATTGCTCATAGGCTGCACCATTGAAGAAAATGTCTTCTCCATCACTACAACCATTAACCAATAAGTACCCATGAGACCCGGCCCACTCCATGACAGGCTCTTAACTGGCCTTATTGCATACATATATTTCAATATTCAAACTTTGAACACATGCTTTATATATGTGCATATAAAATACATACATGCATGTTTTGTGTGCATGTGTGCACGTCCATGGCAATACACATGCCAGACGCCACACTATGCAAGTTGTTTGCTCCTTCCGTGTGGGTCTCAGGGTCAAATTTAGGTAGTTTTCGGTGGCAGTTGCCTTTACCCACTGAGCCATCTCACTAGTAAAATATTCGACTGTGTTAATAGCCTTTCATTTATTTCAAATTGGTGGCTCTTAAGAGTCCCACCAAAGTAACACGTTATGGTCTGCGGCTTTTCTTTGGCAATTGCTTTCTTTGCAGAGAACTTTCCTGTTGTCCTTGAGATGGACAACTTGTTTCTTTCTTACTGCAGCCAATTGCTAACGATAGATAACTGTTTCCCAGGCAACACAGACCTCTTCCAAGAGTCTGGCTTAATGGAATCTAAAATCATATATTTTCTAAATATAACTTTGGTAGCATGCTAAGCTTCTTTTTTCTGTTTTAATAGAAGCAATGATAGAATAAGAGCTAAGTATGTACTTCTGGTGCATTCAGCACACACCCATGCCCTCGGCCTTTCTTTGACTTCCTCCACGGGAAGGGGCTCTGAGCTAACTCTGGGACGGTAATTACAATTTTGCTGAAACAATGACGCTCAGCACCCGCTCTGAGACATCTTCTTCAGCTGAGTCAGCGCTGGCGTTCTGACCAGTTCCCATTGCTCACAACAACATGAATTTTTCCATGAAAGCCTGTAACTTCCCCAGATTAAAATATGTATCATCTGTTGCTAAACAACTAAGTGTTTTTTTACCAGCCTGCTCGGCCGGATGGAATAGAAGATAATATTTAAGAGTGTGGCATTGCACGGAGAAGCTCCCACTCTTAGAGCATCCAGGATCCTGGCAGAGTGAGGAGTCAGACCGTGTCTGGGACCTAGGATGCGTTTACAGAACTTTCCAAATGTCAAGCCATGAGTCTAATTCTTTCTGATGAACCATTCGTGACCTGTTGTAAACGTTCACTTGCTGGTCCCCTGGTGTGTTTTTCCCCGACCTAGGATGTTCATACAGCCACAGTGCTATCTCCTAGGCTATAGCATGCGTGCACTTGATGGAATTTCACCAGGGATTTGCAAGCACATGAACTATGAGCGGGTCCATCATGGGACAGGCTTATAGTCAAACATGGAAGCCAAGCATGATTCCTAAAATGGTTGAAACCAAGAGCCCAGAGTGGCTTCAAAAT
Organism: Rhombomys opimus; assembly: GCA_010120015.1. NCBI lineage: Eukaryota > Metazoa > Chordata > Mammalia > Rodentia > Muridae > Rhombomys > Rhombomys opimus. Next base: position 442,785 of record REGO01000553.1, on the reverse strand, counting down.
CCTGACTTCCTTCCTGCCTCCTCCTTCTGAGGGCTGAGGTGACACACGCTCCGCTATACCTGTGACATACATGTGCCGATATACCTTTCAATCTCCTTAAAGTTTGTTTGTTTTTTTTTTTTTAAACGTTGTATGATTTATTCTAAAATTCAGGCCCAATTTCACAAAGGAGCACCTTTGTATTTCCATAACCAAATTTGTTGGTTCATTCGTTCATAGAAGAAACTTTGAGTCCCTCCTGGGCTGAGGCAGGACAGGGAGGAGGGCCCCTCATCACATGAGATGTTCCCTGTGGCAGAGGAGACAACAAATAAATCAATAGCCGATAGCGACAAATGTTCTGATCACAAAGTAGAGCAGGGCAAGGGGGACAGGGTGATGAGGGAAGGACTCGGACTCTTCTAAATGGGTGATGGTCTAAATAGGCCGTTCTGAGGGGGTGGCAGCTGAGCACGGGCCTGAAGGATGCCATGCCACTCAATTTACATAACACCGCTCATAGAGATGCTGCACACATTTAAGTACCAGAAACAGCCTATTGAGCCCACACCCAAACTTAGAAAAGCAACCATCCTCGAGGAAAAGACTCTGAGGAGACAAGTGTGTTCACAGACGAGTGAATCGGAGTGTGAAAACAGTTAATCAAAACACTGAAAAGTCACCTTTGCTGTAGAACCCCGTGGCCTCCGGCTGTCCCCCTTCCACATCTCCTCTTCAGTCTGGGCCTAGAGAAGGGGGTGGTTTGCTGGCAGGCAAATAAGCGTGAGGCCCCCCCCACCGGGGAGACTCCGGGGGCCTCCAGTGACGTCACTGTTCCCTCTGTAGTGTGACGTGGGGACGGAAAACTGGCAGCGCGTCAACATGGAGCTCCCCGTGAAGTCTCCCCGCTTTGCTCTGTTCGACCTGGTGGAGGGGAAGTCTTACCGCTTCCGTGTCCGCTGTTCAAATTCGGCAGGCATCGGCGAACCCTCGGAGGCCACCGAAGTCACCGTCGTGGGGGACAAACTCGGTAAGCTCACACTGAGCAGCTGTGGCCCCCTTTTTTTTTCTAGAGAAAATTCCTAGACTACTGTTGTTTTGCTGATGCAAGGCAAGTCACAAGTTTCAACAGCTAGTATAGTTTCCAGTGTCCATAGCCATTTCAATCACTATTACGCGTCCTAAATAACATTTCCTTAGCAGAATGCATCCTAAAACAAAGCAGCTGTGTGTTTTACGCGATTGTGTAAAACCCTTAGGCGCGTGTGTTTGCGCAAATGTCACGGGAATTAAGTATACTGAGCTGCCTTGAGTTCCATCATCACCTTCTCCTCCATGCAGATATCCCCAAGGCCCCTGGCAAAATCATCCCGAGCAGAAACACGGACACCTCCGTGGTGGTTTCTTGGGAGGAGTCCGAAGATGCCAAGGAACTGGTTGGGTACTACATCGAGTCCAGCGTTGTCGGTTCTGGCAAGTGGGAGCCCTGTAACAACAACCCTGTGAAGGGCTCACGGTAAGGCGTGCATGCAGGAGTGAGCCCTGGCTCCTGTGTGTGTGTGTGTGTGTGTGTGTGTGTGTGTGTGCATGTGTGCATTCCAGAATCACTGTGGGCTACATTCAGTACACAGAGCTACACTCTTGGGATAAAGGATGGCTGAGCAGTCCAACCTGGACTGCCCTTGCAGAGGCCCTGACTTCAGTTCCTGAAGCCCACATTGGGTGACTGACAAGTCCACCTCCAGGGGATCTGACAGTCTCTTCTGGCCTCCTGAGGCACCTCCAAACACAGGCACGTTTTCCCCACATCCAAAACACACACGTAGCTATATTGTTAGAAAAAATCTTTTTAAGAACACATAAACATATATACTTTAAATAGCGAAAAGAATTTTTAAAAAAGACTTGTAATGTCAGACACTTAGAAGAACTTAGAAGAAACATAAAAATACCATCTAAAGTTCACTTTATAGTCCTTCCCTGATTCTTTTGATTTTTTTTCCCCATTGTTACTCTCTGGTCTTACATATGCAAAGCAATGCCAGACTCTAAGAACCTAACATGCTCTCCCAAACACGAAGACCTTGGTATTTTGAGAGAGCAGAGAACAGAGTGTCAGCACTTTATAAATTCTGGACATCAACACGGGTAAGCCCGGAACCAAGCAGACAGAAAAGGCCATTAAAACAAGGGCGTGCTGACAGTTTGCCAACCCCTTGTTTCTGTTTTCGATGTGGGGAAGTCGAGTTTTTTAATGATTTTCTCAACCAGCCACACTTGCTTTAGTGAGAAGCCAGCCCGAGAAAGGGTCTGGTGGGCTTGGTGGGCAGCTTCTCCTTGGCATTTTCTCAAGGCCACAGATTCCCAGAGCATGAGTGGCACTAGAACCTGAGAGAATCTGAGAGCAGATTAGAGGGGGCCAGCAGCAGGCTTTTTCGTGAGAGTTATTTCTTAGGCTGGAATGTCTGTGTGTGCCATCTTTATCCTGGGCTTTTAGAGACCCAGGAGCCCAGGCATCTGCCTTTAACAAGAGAGCAGAAGCCAGTGACAGGCAGACAGCATTCCTCACCTTCCTCTCTGTAATAACTAGTCCGATGTGAGGGCTCAGGAGATGTTCACCGAGCCAAGTCGATCCTACACTGAAAGACACGGCTCCCTTTATCAGAAGTTTGAACAAGTGAGTGGTGATAGATTCATCAGCAGGCCTGGCTTTTTTTGGGGGGGAGGGGGTTAGTCTTTGGGGCTGATTTGAATATTACAGTGACTCATGAAATGCTACTTATAGCTATAACAGCTGTTGGGGAGTATGGTGGTTTTAAGTGTGAAACCACCGTGGATTCATGCCTTATTGCTGGATCTTTGTATCTTAATGGTGGTACTGGAACCAAATTTTTCATTTTATTTCAGATTCCGGTGTGATTTCTCAAGTAATAATTCCTTCCCTGGCATAAAGGAGGTAGCAATTAAGTGTCTGTGACAGGATTTATTAGTACCTTACATTTTAAGTGTTTATCTGAAGTAACTACTTAGGACTGTTAACAGGCCTATAATTTATTAAGTGCCTCATTGATACCAGACCTACTAATAGTGTTTTAAATACTATCCAGCTCATCTTTTTGCAGAATTAATATGTGGTAGTCTTATTGTTTCCCTGCTGAATACTTTCTGATGAACACTCAGGGGAAGCCAGACCTCTCTCTCTCTCTCTTTCTCTCTCTCTCTCTCTCTCTCTCTGTCAGGGTGAGTTTTAAAGATTGCCCACAATGCTTTTCTGTCTAAGGTGCATATGTTACCTGAAGCTCTCAGTGTCTGTTTTCTTTTCTTTTCTTTTTCTTTTTTTCTTTTTTTGGAAGATGAGTTTTTCATAAAGCCAGGCCAGTCAGACCACTCAGGCTGCCAATCACTTCCCAGTGCTCCTCCTAGGAAAGGCTCTGAGAGCTTTCTTTCATCTTCAGATTTACCTGCCATGGACTGACGACAGGTGAGAGCTACATTTTCCGGGTCAGAGCAGTAAACGCAGCCGGACTCAGCGAGTATTCCCAGGACTCGGAAGCTATTGAAGTCAAAGCTGCTATAGGTAAGTCCCTTTTATGTAATGTGTCGAGGAAAATACTGACTTTTTCTAGGTTTCCATCGTGGCTGTAAATGATTTAAAGTTCCTAATTCCACTCCATGGTTCCATCATTAAATGATCATTTCCTCTGACTTCAGTTGACAACTAACCTTCCATAGCTGACGTTTTACAGATCTTCATCGCTTACCCTGCGTCTACATCTGTAGTGTGTTCATCTTCACATCCCGGTCTCCTCAGACATTCCCCATTGTATGAAACGCCATGCTAACTTCATGTTCATCCTGGGATCTGGTAGGCCATCCCGCTTCTGTAACGTGGTACACATCCATAACTTGTATCATTTTATACCTGAAAGCCATTTCATCTGCAGCAGAGCTTGGCTTTTTTTTCCTAACCATGCGTTACCGTGCCACTAAAATTCATGCCAGACATGTGGCTGCTTAGTCGCGTATTTCATCTCTGTTTGCAAACTAACCAACAGAATAACACCATTAATAAGGTACTTATATGTATACGTGTGTTGTACCTCCCAGTCTTGGCTAGAGTTGAGGGAAGGGACCCAGGTAGTTTAGAAAAACAAAAATAAACTCTGTAATAGGCTAACATATGAACAGAAAGATTTGATGAGTATGTGTCTCCATAGTAGCACATAGTTAGTGTGGGTAAAGCCCCAATATCACTGAGAAAAGGTGAGGCCGGTGTGATGGTGCACACCTCTGACCACAAACAACCAGGACAGCTGCAGCAGGGGAGTTACGAATTCAAGGTCGTCCTGGGCTACATAGCAAGACCCCATCTCAAAATCCTAAACAGTAGAGGTACAGTAACAAAACAGATTCAGTGTCCGTTTTCTTCTTTGACGTTATTTTAAGGTAGACGGTAACAGACACGTTCTTTCATGGGTTGGGAGGTACAGTTCATTACTGCTGCGCTAACAGTCATGATTCCGCTGTACAGTCAGCGTCTTTAGTATCGTTCCGTTCACTTTGCAGTCCTTCCTCTATTCTGTTGAATATTAGAGCATATCTCTCAAGAATCGCCTGAGATTTGCTTTTTTTTTTTTTTTTTTTTTCCATATAAACTAAAACCCCTTGAGTTCTGAAAATAGAAACGGTTCCTGTTCTGTCTGTGTTTTGCTTTTGTTCTTGTTTCTTCTTTTCCCGCAGTGTGGAGAAGTTGAAATGTTACCTGGTGCAAACTGTTAAGCCAAGACTAGTTTTTGCTTTGGGTGTAGTCCTAATGTCTCTGTTTGTTCTGTTATCCAAGAGTAACATGTGTAGGGTCTGGCTCATGTCATTTCTGTTGTTGCCTGGTGACTGTAGGGGGAGGAGTGTCTACACATGTGTGGCCTCAGCTGAGTGACGTGCCTGCTGGACTAACAGACTCCAGGGGGGGCATGAATGAAGCCTCCCCACCATCCTCTCAGAAAGATGCTTTGCTCAGTAGCAAACCTAACAAACCTCCACCACCCAGTAGCCCTTCCAACCAGGGCCAGAAAGAAGTGAGTAAAGTAAGTGAATCAGCTCAGGAGGCGCTCAGCCCAACACCACAGAAGGCAGCTCCCAAGGAGCAAAGTAAAACTGAGACCCCGAAAAAGAAGAAGGATCCAGTAGGTGAGAACGGCAAAGCTCTCCATCCGTCTCCATCACTGTCCTCACCTCTCATTGTCTGGACCATGCGCTTCCTCCATGCTCGTTCCTCACTGTTGGTTCTGAATCTCATGTCTCCTTTATCCATTCAACACGCTTTCATCTCACGTGCTATCAAAGTCACCATGTGGGGCCGGTTTTTTGCATTGGTTCTTAGGCTTAGCCATGACAGAATGTTTACAGGACCTGTTGAATGGGGTCTGGGGGTCATCAGTCAGGAAGATGCTCTACGCCTAGAGCTGAGGGCGGGAAGGGCTTGATGGTCCACCAGAGTGCATGCAGCTCTCTGATGTGCTCACGATCGGGACGTGGAAAGAAGAATATTTCCTGACGAAGTAGCAGTGAGCCGAGGTTCATTGCTCAACCTCAGGTTTTTAAGCAACCCTACATGTTTTGTTCAGCTCACGAGCTCTGGGGCAGTTGTGAAAGTTCGGTATTACAGTCGCAGAGAGCCACATTCCATACCCTTCCCAGAAGGGGCTCAGGAAGGTGGCTTATGAGAAAGCTAAGGGTGAGCTGGCTGGGTGGGAGGAGACAATGCATCATTTAAAAGTGATGATGAATTTTAAGTGCCTTCTGTCCATTCCCAGCTTCTGCCCCACCCCTGATCTCATAACGCCTCTTCTTTTTCTTCTTCTTCTTGTTTCTGACCCTTATTTATCCCATTAACTAGGAAGAAATGGGACAGTTATTTAAGGGCCCGTCCTCATTACATGCTCTGAAATAAAAGACACAGACTAGGAATGAGATAGCGTCTTCAACTCTTATAATTCAAACAAATACCTGGAAAATTTTTGAAGTGCTGCAGAGCTAGATGGATTTCTTGCCATCATTGTGCCTTTTCCTCCTCATTGAAAACTATCATTACAGTGGTCAAATGCAGAAAAGTCCAGCAAAGCCATGTAAATGTACAGGAGTTTTGAAAAATCCTTTAGATATTTTTTCTAGCCGGGTGCTAGCAAATGCAGTGCTACCTACATAACATTTCATGCTTTGTAAAACATTTTAACACCAGGAATTTTAAATCACAGGAGTTAAAAAATACCATGATAAACATGTGTTTACCAAGGACAAGTCATATGGCAGATGGAGCCTTGTGCTCTACAATATTGTTTTATTTTATTTTATTAATTACACTTTATTCACTTTGTGTCCCCCCATAAATCCCTCCCTCCTCCCCTCCTGGTCCCACCCTCCCTCCCCCTTCTTCACGCATGCCCCTCCCCAAGTCCAATGATAGGGGAGGTCCTCCTCTCCTTCCTTCTGCTCTTAGTCTATCAGATCACATCAGGAGTGGCTGCATTGTCATCTTCTGTGGCCTGGTAAGTCTGCTCCCCCCTCAGGGAGAGGTGATCAAAGAGCAGGCCAATCAGATTATGTCAGAGGCAGTCCCTTTTCCCATTACTATGGAACCCACTTGGACACTAAACTGCCCTGGGCTACATCTGTGCAGGGGTTCTAGGTTATCTCCATGCCTGATACTTGGTTGGAGTATGAGTCTCTGGGAAGATCCCTGTGTTCAAATTTTCTGGTTCTGTTGCTCTCCTTGTGGGGTTCCTGTCCTCTCCAGATCTTAGCAGACTATCAAAGCAGACGCTGAGACTTATGGCCAACTGTTGGGCAGAGTGCGTGGAATCTTATGTAAGAAGTGGGAAATAGTAAGAAGGATCTACAATATTTTTTAAAGGTGCATTTAACTGAGCTCCAGGATATTTTCCTGACTGGAGCAAACCCGAAACCTTTCAGGGCAAGTGCACGTGACTACAAAACCATTTGGAACTGTATGGCAATGCTAAATAAGCAAACTGAGATGGAAACCAAGATGTGTATGCATTCTGTTGTCATCAGAGCTCAAATAATAAAGCAATAAAGGTATAGATCTTGAGAAAAAAAATTCATCTTCTGGGGAAAAGATTATTTTTTGAGATTTTTTTTTTTTTTTTTTTTTTTTTTTTTTTCTAGACATGTTTTTTATAAATCTCAGTTTGTTGATTTCAGTTCACTTTCTCAATGTCTATTTTTTTCTCACATACCAAGTCAGGTGCCACGTTTTAGCTCCATCTCACATTTTCGTTGTATACGCCATCTAGTTCCCTCGTGGGTGGCACCAGGTAAGCATGCTGAATGCATGCAGAACCACAGGTGCCCTTCTTTCTTACTCACGAGCGATTCCTATTGCAACAGCGGCGCCATCTCCACCCTACGACATCACTTGTCTTGAAAGCTTCCGGGACTCGATGGTTCTTGGATGGAAGCAGCCGGATACAGACGGAGGGGCGGAGATTACGGGCTATTATGTGAATTACCGTGAGGTGGCTGGTGGAGTGCCAGGAAAGTGGAGAGAAGCCAACATCAAGGCCGTCAGCGATGCAGCCTACAAGGTAAGCGAGCGCGTGTGTCTCTGGGCGTGATGCAGTGCTTGCGTGCACACACCCAGGGCCTGTTAAATGATGTGCATCATTTTGCCAGGGCTCACAGCGGGCTTGACTTTGCGAAGCATATCCCTTGGTGGATAAGGCGAATATGGCTGCCAAGCAGGACTTGCGTGTTCTGACCCGCACGTGTAAGCGGGACTTGTTTTTAGGATATTTACCACAGAATGTACATTTGCTGTGAAAACTATTATTTTCTTTCAAAACGTATGAAACATCTCTAACTATGTTTCACTGGCTTCAAGTGTTGCTAGATTCAGTATCTCTTTTGTTTTGTTTTGTTTTTTTACATTTTTACTCTTAAAATCAGGACATGGTTTTAACCTGACTTTCTTCCTTGTGATGTGTTCCCTGTAATGGGCTCTCATGGACAGAAAGAGCATGTATTCTTCTGTTGGGTTAGGAGGGGCCCTACTGCTCCCTGAGGGCTCTCTATGATGGCACAGCTGTTGCTCCTTCTTAGAGCATCACCTGCTAGGCCCAGTTACCACGTCCCGGCACTCGCAGACACCCACACAGTGAGAGTCCAGAGCAAGGCCAGGCCAGGAAATGGCCCACCTTGAAACCAAGGCCACACTCTTTGTGTTAACGTTTAAAGCCTATGAAATATGAAATACTACACAGAGACTAGCCATGCTAACACAAAACTGTTGTGTTTTCTGTGGCAGGTTTTCATTATGTGGCCCAGGCCAGCCTCAAACTAGCTGTCCCACCGCCTTACCCTCCAAAGTACTAGTGTTACAAGCGTGCACCACCAAACCCAGCTGCAAAATTGTGACTTTAAGATTCTTCATATTGCTGTGTGCCGCTTTTTAAAACTACCGTATATGGTATTCCATCCTACAACTATACCATAATATGTTCTCCGTTCCCTTGTTGATTGCTGCATGGGCCATTTTATGGTTTTTAGCTACATCCAGCAATATAGCAATGAACGCATCTGCTAGTACGTAAATGCACCAGTTTCTCTAGGCAATTACCAGGGTAGAATTGTTGAGTCTGAGCCTCGGCTGCCGTCCACTCTCCTGCACAGCACCATCCTGCTTCCTGAAGGGAGAATGACTGCTCTGCATCCTTGCCCACAGTTGGCTATGTAAGCACTCTCCATTTTGATAACTTAGGTGTCACGAGTCCCAGGGTCTTTCCCGTATATAGGCTTCATTTTTATACCCTTGTCCATAGCATGCCCATTCAAAGCTCTGCTGTCTTCTCATGGCTTTCTTACGGACTCCTGGCAACCTTCCATGTTGTAAACACAATCAGTGATCTTGGTGCCTTTTAGAAGAAAGGTCTCCTTTATGCCAGGATCACTGAGATTCTGTATTCGGTTATGTTCTAGAAGCTTTTCAGCCTCTTATGTTTTGCCAGTTCACCTCTGCAGTTTCTATGTGTTGTGAGCTGAGGGTCAAAACTGATCCCCCAACAGAGACACCTATGCAACCTTTCCCCACAATTCGTTGTATTCTCGTCTGTCCTGTGCCCTGTGTTCTGTGCCACTGGTCAGTTTGTCCAACACTGAACCACTGATTCAGTTATCACAGTTTTACAACAAATAATCACATTCTCTTATTTCACTATTTTCAGCTCTTTGCACTTTGGAATTAGGTTTCTACTAAGTTCTGCAAAGAAAAAAAAACTCAACAAAACAAGGTATAAGGAAAAATAATAAGTTAAACTTAAAACTATTAGAATTTTGAGGAGGCATGCCTGGAATTTGTTAGTCAGTTGAGGACTAACACATTAAATATATTGATTCTTCTAATCCATAAGCATTAGTTACATTTCTCCATTTGTTTTTGTTGGGGGCGTACTTGTGGGGGTCAGAGGACCATTCACAGAAATTAAAAAATACAAATGACATATATTGATTTTACATATAGCTGTTTTAGTTTTTGTTAATTTAAAAATTAATTTACAAGCTCTTTGGTCATTGCTCTGAAACAGTCTTACCAATCAAATACAAACAATACATTTACTTCTTCACATCTGAATTTTATACTTTATGTTTCATTTTCTTGTATGGCTTTCTCCCTAAGCCCCTGAATCGGAGTGGTAATGTTGTTATATGGAAATGGTCCTTTGGGTTTTGTTTATTTGTGTGCTTGTTTCATTTTTTGACGTAAGCTCTTTCTGTATAGCCTGGGCTGACATGGAACTTGCAGCAATCCTCCTGTCTCACATACAGAGCACTGAGGTTATAGGCACATGCCACTATGATCTTGTTTTTGTTTTTGTTGTTGTTTTATTTTTGAAGCACCAAGGCTGGAAGCCAGGGCCACACACATGCCAGATAAGCACTTTACCACAGAACCACACACCAGCCCTTGGTCCTTATTTTGCAATGAAAAACATTCCAACACCAGAATTACATTTGCTGTAGTTAGTTTGTAGCCAGTATTACCAAATAAAGAAAAGTTTTATCACAGTCTTTGCTTGTTAAAAGTGAATTTGAATTATTTTTAAGAGCTGAGTCTGAGGGGTCATACACTATTTCCCCTTTAATTTTAATGTAGTATGTTCAACTAACTGAATACAAACGATCTGTATTCCTTTCACCTTATTTATACTATTTTCATGCACACACATGTGGATTTTGTTGCTAACTTTCACCTAAATGTCTTGCTGCAGCGTTAATGAATGTGAGTATCCTGAGACTAGATAGAATTTGATACCAATTAATGACATGCACCGCACAGGAAGGGAAAATTGTGGGGTCATCTCGCCAGAAAACCTGCTCATTTAAAATGTTGCGTTATGTATTTTGAGGTGGCATTATTAGATGGATACAAAGTGAGTCTTTGGTGCTAATGGTAAGTGTTGCCTTAAAGGATGTGTTCTCAATTATTGATGACAATGTACAGGTTTTTCTTTTAGTTGGTGTTTACATGGCATGTAACTTTTCATCATTTAATTTTCAACCTTTCTGAGTCTTTATGCTTTTATGTGTCTTTTAGAAATATCACAAAGTTAAGTCAAATGGTATAAGCCTATCCTCCTAGCACTGTAGAGCTGAAGGCAGGAGGACCAAGAATTCAAGGTTGGCCTGAGCTATATGAGACTCTGTCTCAAAAAATCAAACAAACAAACAACAGAAAAAGAAAACCGTAGAATTATGTTAGTTCCTTTGGCCTGGCAGTTTATATTTTACACCATTTAGGAATATTTAACCTTATTACAGATTCTTCAACCCAATCACCATATTATGTACTTTCTACTTGATCTTTCTGTCATGTGTATCTTTCTGTTGTCTATTGACTACTTTTGGATAGTTAGAACATTTGTATGATTTATTAATTTTGTGTGTTGGAGGCTCGAGGACAGCTTGCAGGAGTCAGGTCCCTTCACATCGTGGGTGTTGGGGATTGGAGTCAGGGTGTCAGGCTCAGCAGCATCTTCATGCACTGAGAGATATTGTACTGGCCCTGTGGTGCGGGTGGCCCTGCGGTGCGGGTGGCCCTGTGCTGTGGGACCTTCAGACCCGCCAGTGGCATCAATAATGACCCAAAGGTTTTTTAATATTTTAAAGCCTTGGCCTCCATCTGGGCAGTCTCCAGCTAGCTTTCTAGTTTAACCCCACTAATCCTATCACTAAGGCCCACCACGTGGCTATCCTGTGGTTTTGGGTTGATTTCTTATGGGTTGCTAAACAAATGTAGAATTTGATGTCATTCAGTTGGTTTTAGCCTCACCTCAGAAACATAAAACCTTAAAATATTTTAGTCCATTTACCTTCTTTCTGGCTTGTATGATAGTATATTTTTGAAGTGTGTGTTTTAATATTATTAATTACTTGGGTCTTTTGTTTGTGTTTTGCCTTGTTACTTTATTGCTGCTTTTTGGAAAAGGGTCTCACACTATGTAGTCCTGACAGACCTAGAACTTAGGCCTCAAACTCACCTCTCTGCCTCCCAAGTGCTGAGATTAAAGTTGCACAACACCAACTTTACTATTTTTTAAATTTTATATATATGTGTAATACTTCTTGTCTGCATATGCACTTGGGTGACCTTTAGAGGCCAAAAGAGGGCATGAGATTCCCTGGAACTGAAGTGACAGGTGCTTTGTTCCTTGGGCTACACCCAGGGTGCGATTAGAAAAGGATGTGATGGCACAGGGGCCACCCCAGGGTACACCCAACACAAGACGTCAACAAACTAACTGTTAAGCACTGGGCCACCACAGGGTCTGTTTGTAGCCTAAGAGACAAAGAAATCAAATGCTGAACAGCTTGCTTGTGATGTCACCAACGTTGCAGATCAGCAACCTGAAGGAAAACACGGTGTACCAGTTCCAAGTGGCAGCGGTGAACATCGCAGGGCTGGGGGCACCCTCTGCAGTGAGCCAGTGCTTCAAGTGTGAAGAGTGGACCATCGCCGTTCCAGGCAAGCAGGGACCGCGCCCTCCCGCCGACCGCATGCATGTTGGTGCTGCCTGTGCTAGTGTCTAGGTGGCATTTAAGAGACAAGAACCTGCTTGCTGCGCTTATCTAAAATATTTTAGGATAACATTAAATGGCAGGTAGCAAAGTAAACTTGAAAACAAATCCCTCATGCTCCCAACTGGAACCCAGAGCTGCCGTTGCTCAGCCTCTGGAGGACTGACTAAAGGACACCATTTGAGTGTCAAGTGAGGACTTGGGAGGGCCTCCAACCTCTTCGTTGGCCTCTTAAAGGCCAATTAAGAGCACCAGGTCGTATCCCCCGGCAGGTTTATTTCCAGAACCTGCATCCTGTACTGCTGCTCCCCAAATGCTCTGACGCTCACCTACCTCCTTCCGAATCATCCTCTGGAGACCCGGCCGGGGTTCTGGCTTCTCCCCTTTATCTGCCTTCATCCCTCCCTTGTCCTAGCTCTTCCTTGCCTGCCTGGGCTCATCATGCTGCATGGCAAGGGGTGTAAGCCTGACCTCTCTGTCTGCTAAGCCCTTCTCTCTGTGTGTACACACACCACACCATTCTTATTTGGTATCGATTTCCAAGACCCAAATACTCTGAATGACACAGGACTCCGGGGTGTGAAAATCAGCATATCTAACAATTCTCGTGATGCCACCATAGGCCTCAGGCCACACAAAGACATCCTGTGTGGACAGCTGAGCCACCCCCTCCTGTCTGAAACCTGTGCCCCTCGAGAACGACCAGGTGGCCCCCACGCAGCAAACGCCTCTCTGCTTTACTTCTGCCAAACGTGAATAAAGAGTTAGCAAAAGAAACAAGTTGTTCAAGGCTCACTCAACATCCGCAGGGATGCAGAGGCAAACGCCTGCCTTTGAAGCGGGTGTTGAAAAGTCCTGTCTGCTGCTCTCACACAGGTGGATCCTTGTCTAAGTTCTTATAATTCTTAAAGGTAAAGTGACCGGCCACAGACTTAGCAATCATGAGTCACTGAAGCCTGTGCTAACGGCACCCTAAGAAAGCAATTAAGCCAACATTAAGCCAAGCAAATTAAGCCATCCTCCACTTAGTGAGGAGCGCCAGGCAAGCAGGCATCAGAAAGCTGCTCTAGCAGTAAGAACGTTTTGCCGCCTTTTTTTTTTTTTTTTTTTTTTTTTTTGTGTGTGATGGTGACTGAACCAAGGTACAAGTTAAATGGCAGGTAGAAGGCCACCATAGTAGCAAGTGGCGGAGTGGCCTTCCTCTTCCCCGAGGGGACACAACAGAACCTAGCCCCACCTCTGGAGAGAGGGGGCCGCTGCCTACTTGGAAGCCCCAGGTTTGCAGGCACTGAAGCCCTTGGCTAAGCAGGATATGCCATACTATTTGATGCGAGTACTTATGACTGTTTCCATAGAGGATGTTGGAAAATTAGAACGGTGTGTGTTTGAGATTGCTAGGCCAAGGTAAATAGTGAGGCAGACATCGGCCCATCGGTTGTTAAGTGCTGAAGCATAGCACGGCAGCGTCGGTGTTTGCAATTGATGTCGAGTAGCGGTGAGTCACTTCATGGGACTCTGGTTGGCTGGTTACACAGACGTTGTTATCAGAAAGAAAAATGAAAAGAAATATGTACATCATTTGAGTAGCAGCCAGTGGCCACACAAAGAGATGGGTGGTGGCGTCATAGTTCAGACCCTCTGAAATGTCAGCCATGTTCACACAGCACACATTTTAGGGTCTTTTCTTCAGAGGGTTATCGAGGTCCTTGGCTTCTGTGGCTAACTGCCCTGAGTGTGATTGAAATCAGTGATGACTCCTTCACCCCCCAAAAACAGCCTCGGGGAGGCTTCATCAGCTCCGAGAGGCACCTGAGCGTGCCCTGACCACCTGTGCTCAGTAAGTGCAGAGCAGCCATGGGAATGCACAGTGGCAACAATGTGCCTACTTTCAAGAGACTGAGGGAGCTCTAAAGAGAATGCTGTCAGAGAGTCAGCTGAGGTGCTCTGAGTGTGAACGTTTTCATAGTGAGTCCCCTTGCACACTGACCCCGAGTGTGGCTGTGAACATTCTTGCCACGCACGAGTCTCCTCACACGCAGAATTCTGCTCTCTCCCTGCCTCAGGACCCCCCCACGGCCTGCGGCTCAGCGAAGTCAGGAAGAACTCCCTGGTTCTCCAGTGGAAGGCTCCGGTCTACTCAGGCCGCACCCCCGTCACTGGCTACTTTGTGGACCTCAAGGAAGCCAGTGCCAAGGATGACCAGTGGCGAGGACTCAATGAGGCAGCCATCGAGAACAAGTACCTGAGGGTGAGAGGGTGAGAGGGTGCCCTGTGACCGAGAGCCTGCCTTTTCCCTCCGATGGAAAACTACTAACACAGCACTAGCGTAATCACAGTCGCTTTCATATTTTGGGCTCCTGGTAAGATTCCATCCATTTGGCAGTAATTAAGAATGGGGAATATTTTGTTGTTGTTGCTTGAAACTTGGGTGACGTTTCACCTGGATTCTTTAACATGGCTCTGAGAGGCATCTGCTGCTCCCTCCCTCTTCGACCCCTCTTCGCTTCAGCTTTACCCCTCTCACAGGTCTTGTTCCCCACAATCTCGTTGCATCTCTCGGGGGTGAGTCTCATTTCTCCCCTACAGTTGTTTTCGACAGTGGCTTTTGCCGGAAGGCTCTGTTTTTCTGGAGTTGACGCTGGTACACCTGTAACTGCAGCTTCTTTGGAGCCATGCCCATCTCACTTTGCTTATGAGGGTGTGCCTGCTCTTGCAGAACACTCACAGCTTACTGGAATGGGTTCACTCACCTCCTGACCTTCACCTCACCCTTACTCCAGACTCCCTGAGTTGCTTACTGAACCCTGCCTGACATACACACCCTGTTTGGAAATGACAGGTTCTCTCACTTATGTTCGCCGTGTTTTATGAGCCGAAGAAGAATGTTTTTCCCTAGGGTGAGGACAGGCAGAGTGCCTGAAGACCCTAAAGACAAAGCAGGGCAAGAAATAGGATTCCACAGCTTTATTAGTGTGACTTTTCCACAGCCACTCAGAAGTTTGCAGACTGCACCCATACCAAACAGTTCATCCCTGTGTTGGTCATTAGTGCATGTGAGGCAAGCAGTGGATTGAAGGAGACAGAGCACAATTCCTGCTGAGATTATAAGAAAAGAAAAGAAATTCAAGAGCACGCATGCATAGGTTGTGAATTTGTCACGACGTTATTCTTGAGCTGGGGTGATGGAAGAGTGCAGGTGTTCTCCTGTCACAACACTGACTAGACTCTGGAATGCGGATCTCTTCCTCACGTATTACAGAAAGCCAACACAGTCACTCACCAGGCCTGTCAGCATGTTACCTGGGGACTGCTCTATTCTTATCACGAGAAAACGTTTCTGTTCCTTTCTTAGCATTGTCTCTCGATGTAGAAATACATTCAACTCTTACACCCTTGGTCTGTGCCCTAGTTCAAGTTCATTTACAGATTGAACTTATTTCAATTTTGAAATTATTCTTGAAGACTCATTAGCTCAATTGGGTATGGTGGCAAGCCTGTAATCCTAGCACTTGGGATTTGACAAGTGAGGAGGCGAGGAGTTCTAGGTCAGCCACCACTACGGAGTAAATTCCAGGCCAGCCTGATCTACCCAAGACCTTCTTTCATAAAACAAAACAAAACAAAAAAGCAAAATTCATTAGCTCCAGTGAGAGCTATCACTATTAATAATATTATGCCAGCATCAAAATACAATTCAATGGTTAGACTTAAAGCTTAGGAGTCAACACATGGATGGTCTAAATTCATAATCACAAATGTTCCTTGGCACTGTGTGTTTTAAATCAAATTTTGAATTCTGGTCTCTACCACAGCATTAGAGGACAAACTGAGTCTTCTGGGTATAATCAATTCCTTCCTAAAACAACCCTTTAAAATTACATGTTTTAAAAATAACAAGAACTTTAATAAATAATATTAACAGTGTTGGGAACAACAGTTTGGGCCCAGAGCCCAAACCAACTCGAAAATTTGTAAGAGATTGTTCTAAGACACCATCTTGACTATTAAAACCTTGAGAGGGCTGGAGAAACTCTGCCATGCAGAAGCCCTGGGTTCAGGTCCTGGCGCTCACATGGCTGCTTATGACCCCTTGTAACCCCAGATCCAAGGGCTCTGATGCTCCCTTCTGGCCTCCACAGGCAAGGGTATAGTTTATAAACATACCTGCAGGCAAAATACTGATACACATAAGAATTTAAGAGCTAAGAAACAATAAAGCCATTGGGGGTGTGAGCCTGACACTTTGCCAAGCTCAGTAAGTAGCTGCACTTGCTGCAGAGCCCGACAACCTGGAGTTGACCCCCAGACCCCGAGTGGTGAAAGGAGAGGGCTGACCCTCACAGCTTGTCCTCGGCACGCCCCCTACCCCTGCCCCGCTGTGTACAGACAATAAGAAGTCATTTCAAAAGCCAAGGGTGTAGAATATTTTTAGTTATTTTTGTTAACATGCAAAGTAATGTGTTTCACTGTAACGTTTTAAAGCACAAGCCTTTGTTCTTATTGCCTCCTCCTGATACACTGGATTTCTCTCCCCACAGGCTACTGCTGGCCTCCTTGGTCTTTCTAAGAAGTCCCCCATCTGCTTTTATAGCACATAAAGTCCATTCACCTCTCCTCCCCCGCCCCTTCTTTTTCCCTTTAGGCTGCTTCCTCAACTTCCACGGTTCCTTTTCTACTTTTATGTCCTCCATCTATAAACATTTAAATCTATATTCCATGCATGAGATGAAGCAAGATCTTTCACTTTCCGAGACTCGCATTTTCCACTTAACATAGTGATCTGCAGTTCCTGCAAATGTAATTTCATAAACGGATAGCTTCTTTACAGCTAAATAAAACTCCATTGTGTAAATGTATCACATCTTCTTTGTCAGTTCAACTGTTGATGGATATCTGGGCTGGTTCTGTGAGGGTGTAGAATTTTAATACACTTTGATTATTTAAAAGCTCTTTGAGTTCACAATTATATTAGTATCCTGTCTGTTTAGTGATAAATAGGCGATAGATTAAGAGCTGCTGTGTGGGTGCTGAGAATTGAACTAGGGTCCTCTGAAAGAGCAGCCCAGTGCTGTTTGTTAACCACTGAGCCACCTCTCCAGCACCTGTAATGTACTGTTGAGCAAAAAACCAAATGTCTTCTTGCCAAGGGATGCACTGAGAGGTGTGTAATGTAAATGCTATTTTGAACACTTTGTATTTTACCTTTTTGAGCAAAGACTAAAGCAGCTAATTCATTCAAAGTGTGCATGCATTTCAGAAACCCATAACATGCTTCTGAATTTTGGAGTGTTTAAATTACGTGTATGAGAGCGAGTGAGAATGATAGGGTTGGAAGGGATTTTAGCAACTCCATTTTAACAGTGACAGCTGGTCCACAGAGAAGGTGGACCAGAGTCAAAGCCACCTACAACACAAACCCTGTTTGCTTGGAGTTGTGTGATTAATGATTCCCATAGAGCAAGGACACGCCCGCTCATGTGGCATAAGATGCTCATTATTTCTAAACCTGCTTGTTCCAGGTGCAAGGCCTCAAAGAGGGTGAGAGCTACGTGTTTCGTGTCCGTGCCATCAACCAGGCCGGTGTTGGAAAGCCTTCTGACCTTGCTGGTCCTGTTGTGGCAGAAACACGTCCGGGTGAGTCCTTTGCGTCTTCACTGATATTCATCTCCGCCTACGGTGTCCCTCAGCCACGGAACAGTCAAGCATCATGCACAGGACCAGGGTTTAATCTAAGGACCAGAGGGGAAAAAAGATCTGTCCTGTACAAGTTCAATACTGAAGCCACATTTAGCCTTCCTCTTCTCATTCTTAGTAAGAGCCATCCAAGCGGCCAATAACTAAACCCTTAGCATGAGACAGCCACTTCACAGGAACCCCAGGACTTGGATTAGCGAGGTCAGAGGTAGTCTAAGAGGTACAGGGGTTAATGTGGAACCACTGGGTACTCTGAACCAGCTTAAGTTGTTCCCATTGTGCCTGGACTATAGCCCTGACACTTTCCAATCACAGAGGGAGCTGGACTAGCTCAGGGAGCAGACACACCCCTCACAGAGATGTAGGATATAGAGAATTTTAGCTCTAAAGTTAAAGCAGAGGTCAGCATACTTTCTGTCAAGAGCAAGGTAGTATTTTCAGCTTTAGAGCTGTGCAGTCCTTGTCATAGCTCCTTGGCCTGCCTGGGAATGAGAGCACCACAGACAAGTCCATGAGCAGAGCTGTGCTCTGATAAAACCTTCTCATGTGCATCACATAAATCCATCATTACAGTATCAGGCATTCTGCACATTATGTAAATAATAACATGCATGCTGTAAACTATAAAATATGAATTCTACATTGTATTCCCATACCTTGAAATATGAATCTTCTGTTGGTGTTTTTTTTGTTTTTTTTTTTTTCTTCTGTGGTTTTTTGTTTGTTTTGAGACAAGATCTTAAGGCTGGCCTAGAACTTGCTATGTAGATTAAACTGACCTCAAACTCAGAGATATGCCTACCTCTGCCTCCCAAGTGCTGGGGCTAAAGGTGTGTGCCACATTTTCTGACCTTAAAAAAAAAACCAAACTGGCTAAAGTATGAAAATCATCACTGCTTTGTGGCGTTACACAAAGAGGCAACCTGCCAGATTTAGCCCAGCCACCAGAGTGTGCTGACCCATGGTTTAAACTAACAGTGGTCCTGTGCGTGTGGCTGGCTGAGAGGAAGCACCCTCTCTGCCAGGTTCAAGGGAGCCATGATGGGCCCACAGGTATACTTTGAAAACAAAACTTATGGTGCCCATTGCTCAGTTAGTTCCTAACCACTACACAATGATGATGATGATGATTTCTTTCCTGTTCAATTTGTTCTGTTTTAAAAGTCTTATTTCTGTTCACAGAAGTTTCATAAAACAAAGCACCAGCACCAGTAAAAGGGTAAAAATTATTATCCAGTAACTTTTTGGTTTTGGTCATTCTAGTGTAAGGTTTTTCACTTTAGTGTGCCCCTATTTTCAGAAATAAAATGGACAAGGGGTAGACACAGACTGCCACAATTATTTTCCTGATAAGAAAAATGCAAACAGAGGAAGCTCCTGTTCCTTGGAGCCCCTGCTATTGAAAAGTACGAACAGTGCACCCTTTGAGGCACAGTTTACATACTGCATCCCATTTCTTCAGGACGGTTTTTATCCACTCCTGAACCAGCTGGTAGGTATGTGGTTGACAAAAGCCATCTTCACAGAGTGAGGCGGGATATACGATGCTTCAAAGTAACCTGGCCAAATTCCAAAGAAAGAAGAAAAATGCTAGAAATAGACACACGAAGACACGAGGACACGCATACACATACGTGCGTCTTGGAGCCGTCACACCCCTCAGTTGTCATCTGTGTGAATATCAGCGGTGCCCAATACACACTTAGACAGGGCCACGCGCAATATCTACCTCAGGGAGCGTTTTGATGAGTGTACGGGGGGGACGCTCCATCTCGAGGGTCAAAAGCGCTGGCTAAGCTATAGGTTCCAATTTGATTAAAGAACGCTCAAACCGTCCTTTGTTCTCAACCTTCAGAATGGCAGGTCACCAGATATGGTGTTAGCGTAACCGTCACCAGGGGGGGTGGGGTGGGGGGGTTGGCTGTTGCTTTCCTCGGTGAGAGTTTTGTGTTACTGAGTTGGAAACAGGCACCAAGAGTCTAATCTATGGCCGTTTCGTTCTTGAAATATAATTCTGGTCAACAGCTGCAGACATGAACACGCTCAGCTGCTCACAGCTTAGGAAAGACTCCTCGGACACACAGAGTCTTGTGATATTTGGATTTGGTTTCTGTGAACACACTCAGCTGCTCGAGGCTTAGGAAAGACTCCTGGGGCATACAGAGTCAAAGTGCTCCTTGTGGTATTTTGGATTTGGTTCTTGTCAGCAGGCATGTACACTCCTGTGACACGAATTCCTCCAGCTTCTACTGCATGGCAGGGCCTGAGTGTGCCCTGGGATCGGTGTGCTTCTCCATAGGCTACAACCGTGTAGGAACAGTGTCATTTGCAGCTTGGTACAGTGAGAGCTATGACGGCCTTTCACATGACTTGCCACAGTCAAATGGGCTAGAAACTAGGATTTAAGGTTTTGTGAGCTGCTGGCTAGCAAAACTTTAACGTCAAGGAAAACTGACTATCTTTATTGCTTTTCTGAGTTTAAGTGTATTATTTTTCCCACTTTATATTAGAATGAGTAGGAGGAAAGATGGGAGAAATGTCATCAATTTCTAGATTTTGGGTGTAAAACTTGCAGCCTTAATTCAGAAAATACTCTGGTTTCTCTTTAGATCATAGAAATCCTTTGCCCTTTTTTTTTTTTTTTTTAGGAGGATGCCTTCACTTATGGTACATTATTAAGTTCTTAAGTAGAAAATAAAGCTTATCACGTAACCGCACACTGCAAATATACCTGACAAGCTACCCCGGGGATGATTGGATTTCAGCTAAAAGTTCACTTAATCCACTGCAGTCAGTAGGGTCAATGCCTCCCTTTGAAGTCAGAGAAGCTCCAGGAGGCATTGCCCAGCCACTGCAAAAAGTCCAATTGTGTTGGTAATGAGAAGCCAGACAACAAAACAAGTGTGTCTGTGGTGACTCCCCAAGACAGCTGTTAGCTAAAGGAACCCACAGACAGAAAAGGTTAGAACTGTTCGGTGTAGATTTGGTGGTGCCTAAAAAGGCTCCCCCCGCCTTGATGTTTGATACTTTTAAACTGTATCTGCTGTTGATTACATCGCACCAACGATGGAGACAGAGGCCAGGTGAGCTAGATCAGATATGAGACAAGAGACACCTGGCCTGGCAGGTGATCCGGAGGTCAACCAGTTGGCAGTGCAACTTATACGCATTCTTGTCAGAGAAACAGAGCAGCAGGCAGAAAAATCAGCTGATGGTAGGAGAACCCAGACACCAAGCAGGGCCTCAAGTGGGAGCTGGGCACAGAGCTTCCCCAGAGAAAAATGAGTTGGATATCAGCTAATAGCCAAGTGTTTCTTGCAGTCCTAGTGTCTAAAACTTGGTTGACTCAGGACCTGGTAAGACCCTGAGAAGGCAAATGTGGGCAGGGATCCTCACAGTGGAGACTTACGGGATTCTGAGGCAGGGGGCTGGCTGATCCTCTGAAAGATGAGCTCTACTGGCTTTTCTACCTGCTCCCAACTGTCCCTTTGACTCAGTGTGCCAGTTCTCGCTGGTGGCAACTATCTGACACAAACATCAAAGGAGAAGAGATCATTTACTTCATGGTTTGAGAACTTTTAGCCCATTGTAGCAAGGAGGACATGATGGAGCAGCTAACATCATAACAGACAGAAAGCAGAGGGCATGGAAGAGATTCAGTGACATACACCCTCAGCCTAAGGCCTCTGGACTCCCCAGAGTAGTACCGTGAGTATCACCACAACCAATGTCACCACGTGAGCCTATGGGGAAACAACTGCCATGTTTTGAGCAGTGTGGCCTTCCTTCCTTTATCCTAGGCATCTTGTAATTCATGTGTGGTTGAGAATGATGAGCTGGCAAAGGCGGGTCCAGTGGAGGCCACCAGGTAAGCACTGAGATGATAGGTCATTCAAGTGTGATTTAATACAAGACAGCTCAGTGATATGTGTGTCTGATCACAGTAGCTCACCTCTGTTTAGGCTATCTGTTCCTCTTTTGAGTTAAAAACAAACAAAACAAAACCATACATATCATATTTGTGCACATATACACATGGAGCAAGACAAATGCAGCGTATTTTATTGCTCATATAAAAGACAAAATAAAAGTTTTATCTTGTTATGAGATAGACAGTGAAGTAAACATGTCACCGAGATTTAATCTTTTAAGTTATTCATCTACTTATTATTATTATTTTTTTAGAAAGGAGAAAAGTATGGTAGAATCAGTTAATTTTCAAGTAGTTTATGTTCTCCCTGATCATTTTCTTAGCCCATTCTCAGCCTGAGGATTCCCAGGGTCTGGAGGAGCATTACAATACCACCTGTGAGACCACATGTCCCTGTGTCTATGTTAAATTTTTTGTAGGCTGAGGAGCTGACTAGGAACAACTTTGCTTGTTCTTAAAGATTTATTTTTAATTGTGTGTTTGTGTGTACATGAGAGACAGACAGACAGAGAGAGAGAGCGAGAGAGAGAGAGAGAGAGAGAGAGAGAGAGAGAAAGGGAAAGAGGGAGGGAGGCAGGATGTGAGCACACGAGTGAGCGCAGGTGTCTGAAGTCTAGAGAAGGTGCTGAATCTCCTGTTGCTGGAGTTACAGTCCGTTGTGAGCTGCCTGTTGTGGGTGCTGGGAACCAAACTCAGGTCGCCTGCAGGAGTAAAACAAACATCATAGTCACTGAGCCATCCCTGCAGTCTCAGGACAATGTTTAAAACCTTGACAGGTCAAAATAATCCTTCCTTTTTCTCCACCCAAATCTCCTGGTGTGCCAAGTAAATGTCCGTGTTCTTAAACAGAATCAAAAGTTATTTCTGGAAAGCCCTGTGTCACTGCGAACTTTGGTTCCCTTTCCCAACCCAGCTTCATGGGGAAGCAGGTTGCCCTTTTCCCTAGATGAAAGGGCTCTCGGGGAGTCCTTTCTTTTGACAGAACAACAGACTTAGATCCCGCTTCAGATTTTAAGTGTAAAATGAAGGAGGGCCGTGCCTTTCTTTTGCTGCCTGTTTATTGGAATATTGGTGTCATGCATAAGCTTAAATACATGTTCCAATAAAATACACATTACAGTTTTCAACTATGTTATCTTAAAGTTGGTATTTTGGCCCACTCCTTGGAACATGTAGCTATGTATAGAAAATATGAAAGACGAGTTTCTACCTATACAGAATTTAACCCCATTCTCAATAAATGAAAGAATTGGGACAATCTTTTGGAAAATGAAAATGCAACTAAATAGTCATCTTAATAAGCTTTTGTTTTTAAACCTTAGGACCCAAATAGTTCTGAGTGTTTTTATTTGTTCTTTTTATTGTCCATTTATCTATTTATTATTTATTTATTTTTGTTTTTTGAGACAGGGTTTCTCTGTGTAGCCTTGGCTAACCTGGACTCGCTTTGTAGAACTGGCTGGCCTTGAACTCATAGCAATCCCTCTGTCCCTGCCTTCCCAGTGCTGGGAATAAAGGAGCATGCTGCCAGGCCCTGCTTTATTGTCCATTTGTTGAAATAAATTAACTACCAGCATCCATCACAGATACAATTAAATTTTCACAAGTTGAAGAAATGTTCACAGTGCTCTTTTCTACTTTCTACAATGTTACCATGTGGCAGTCGTCCATAATTGATCAAGAAAAGCTTCACACAGGAGAAAAATGCTAGCTGAATCAGCAACTGATCCCTACATCACTGTCAACCCTAGGAACTACTTGTTTTTAAATTAAATTTGAGCCTGCAGCAAAGAATCACTATGTTCTTTTCCAAAGGTACAAAAATGTAACATTTCTTAGGTTAGAGCTCAGTTGTAAGGTGATAAGGTTAGACTCACACACAGGTTGAGGTAAACAGAACACATCACTTGAGGTTTAAAACAGGATATTTGAAATATAAAACGGGAAAAAGCATCTTTTTAACTTCACCTCTTACAGACGATCAACAGGTACATTAAAAACTTAATTTCTACAGTACCTCCGTGAACTAGTTCTGTCTTCTCTCAACACTTTTGAGGCACCTGAAGATCACCTAAGCAGGGCCATCCTACCCTGAGACCTATTTGCATTTGGAACCAAACCTGGCCATTAAACTGGGCCTGAAATTGATCCTCAGCACCATAGCGTCAGTGAATAAGTAAATAAAGTTTGGTTTTAAGTATCCAACTGTTCTACTTATCTGAGAGTTCACTGCTACATCATCAATCCTTTGATTTTCATTTTGAGACTCTATGAAATTCTGTCTGAAAAGACTATGTTCCAGTAAATACTTGGTGATGCAACGTTCTAAACCTTATTTACCTCTGTGTACGGCTCGGAGCCATAACCACCAGCCTTATGGCACAGGGTTGCGTTCTGGTGATATCTTTACTGGTGAGAAGATTTTGTTTGTTTTTTCTATCTTCTTTCTGTTCTTTAACTGCTTACCAGTAGTGGCTTCTTCGCTATGGACTAAGTGTAATCAGCTAAGGAGGTAACCAGTTAGGTTTGTAGACCGGCCACGGGTGAAGTACAAATATATTCCATGTGACTGTAATTCCCCAGTATGGGCAGGACCCTCAAGAGTGGACTTTGGCACATGAGCCAGGGCTCTTACAGAGCTGTGACTTGATTTCTTGTCTTGGGGCCAGATTCCAAGTGGGTGAAGCTCTACAGCACAAAGGTCGTTGACTGAACAGAGAGAAAGGTGAAGCAAGTGGAACTGCTCAGATGCCTTCAGTTTTGTGGTTTTTTTGCATAAAAGTCTAGTCTTCAGCTTTAGGGGGAAATTAAGCTTTTTAGCCCAAAAATACATACCTTTTTTAAAACTTAAGTCATGTCTTTAGTATAATAAGCAGCAAGCAGGGTGATTCATTCTCGGGAAAAGAATTGCAGGTGAGGGAGTGATTAACATGAATAAGTGGTGAAGTTATTCATGTGAATGCTCATGAAGCAGACACTAAGGGAAGAGTGAAAGAGATTTAGTCAACACCATCACTTCTGTCTCCTCACAGTAACACAGACATACAAACGCGCTGAGTGTATATTCCCACGGTGACCTTCTGGGCCCAAACATTCTTCCACACCAGCCGTTGCCTGCTTTCCAGCCAGCATGTTGGCACAGTACTTTTTACCAGTGGGTGTGAGCATTAGCTGTGTGTGCTGTCAGGAACAGAATAAGGCGGTCCCTGCAACTTCACAAGGACCCCGTGGCAGATGCCTCGCTTAAAGGAGAGTTAATTGTTATTTTAGGTTACTGGTGAGTCAAGTACAACGATAGCCACTTAAAATGGGACTTAAAATCTGCTAGAACCAGTGTGCTCTCTGCTCTTCACATGTGTTATCAATCAAGTTTTGGATGTATATGTAGACGCGGAAGTGAAAGCTTGCCTTGTCATCAGGAAGGACACAAATCATATCAACGATCAGGATCAGGATTCAATACCCTCTGTTACTCATTGTCTGGGCTCAGTTTCCTCCTGAACATCACTTAGCAGGACTTTGCCACTCCCCAGCCCCATGGATGGTTATGCTGGACAGCGCCCAGAATGATGGACTTTAATGCTCCTATCTAGAGATAAAATAACATTTCCCTAGGAAACAACTATAGGGAGGTTTTCTAATGCTTTGAGAAATAATAAAACTATACCATTCTGAACCTAAATGTAATTTTCCTAATGTATTAAAACAAACCAAGTTTAGGCTGATGATTGAATTTGCATAAATTGAGTGCATTTTGCTTCTTTCAAACTGGATTTGGCAATAGGTGTGCTGCTGTACAAACTTAAAATTGCTATATTTGATGCCAGTGTAATTTGTTCTAGGTCCCCCAAATAAAGTAACCCTAAATTATTTTCTTTTAAGATCCAGAAACCAATCTTCTTAGAACACATTGGATCTTTTGAAATTTATCTCCACTGAAATTTTCCTATAGCTTAATAGTAATCTTTTCTAGTTTTATCATTTCTAATCTAGGGAGACATCTTCAAACTGATAAGGTTATGGAGAGGGAAGAGAAAGTTCCTGTATATTCTTCCTGTGAAAATGACTTACAACTTTGATTCAGAGACTATAGGCAATGCTAATTCTTTCCAGTTTCTCTTGGAAAGTTCTCTTCAGTTTATTTATGTCTATCCTTTTCTGGTGACCTACTAGATACAGGATTAATTGAAGCAAAAGTTATGAATCCACTTTTCCTTCACCCAAGACCTCATTGTCTACAATGACAATCAAGTCCGTTCCCTGTGGCATTCATTTCACTCAATTTTTCCTCAGCTCTGGGCAGACAAAGTTGGTGTGGACTCTACAGTTTGGAAGCTGAATTGCAGAGAATCCCTGGCCCTGGCTTAGTGCCTTGCTCTAAGGCTAAATAAAGGAAGACATCTCAACACAAGAATTCTTACTTGGCTTGTTCCTGTCACAAGTTCCAACTGCCTTCTTTATGATCTTCTAGGTACCAAAGAAGTCGTCGTAAATGTGGATGATGACGGAGTCATTTCCTTGAACTTTGAATGCGATCAGATGACTCCCAAGTCAGAATTTGTCTGGTCCAAAGATTATGTGCCTACTGAAGGCTCTCCACGAGTAGAAGTTGAAAGCAAAGGCAACAAGTAAGGAATATCTCTATCCTAACAACATTTCATTTTTCACTGCAGGGACATAAAATAAGCTCCTTGTCCCCTGCTTAACCTCCTTGGAATAAGATGAAGTAATAACTATTTTACATCTGGCATTATAAAAATCCATAACCAGTATAGCCTTAAAATAATCCTTCAAATGCACAGTTCTTGGAATAGAACACATTTGGTTAACAGAAAAAACAATCCAACTGTAAACTTTTTTTTCATGGTTTGTTCACTTAACATTTAAATGTTTGGTTGATCTTAAATGATACCATGACTGGTAACGGAGTGTTCCAAAATGAGAAAACACAACGGACTAGGGTATTGATCTGTTCATTAACTCACATTTGTGATCCAAACAAAGTACTGCCAAGGATGCCACAGAAAGCAACACAGGAGCCTATCTCTGAAGGCACAGGCACTACAGGGGGATAATTGCAGTTCACCACCAGCTCTGAGAAGAGAAGTACACAGATGGCATAGAGACACCAGAGCCCCCTGCAGTATAGGAGTATATTTACCCTATAGGAGAAAAATTTAGACTCAGTGTTAGCTCTGCAGGGACTATAAAAAATGTCTTTTTATAGGATGTGCTTTATATATGCAGCGTAGCTTGGAGATGGGGCATTCATACCTGTGCCTCCATCATCCTTCAAGAGGTCAAGAAAGGCTTCCTAGCAGAAATGACATTCAACCCAAGACTCCAAGGGCCAGCAAGCCTTAGCTCAATGGGGTGGGCAGGGACATGACAAGTGTTCTACATGAAGGGAGTCTCACATACAGGAGACCAGAAACAGAGGGGCAGACCCGCAGGCCACACACAGTCTCACTCCTGAGGAAAATATTGTGTTTTGAAGGACAAAAATGACCTTCAAAGACCTCGGGGCAGATGACTTGGGCACCTACTCCTGTGACGTAACAGACACCGACGGGATAGCCTCAAGCTACTTGATAGATGAGGAAGGTGAGTTCAAATCCGTTCACCCCAAGTCTCATGCTGCTTCAATTCCCACTCAATCAAGTGACCTGTGCTTTAGTAGGTAAAGGCTTACCTTTTGTTTTTCCGTACAGAAATGAAGCGCCTGCTTGCCCTCAGCCAGGAGCACAAGTTCCCGAGTAAGTACCTCTGCCCAGTCACAGATTTTAGTGGTTTTACCTGGGTTCCACTTCTGTAACAGAACAAATGACAGCTCAGAAGGGATTAAGAAGAGAAGTTTAAAGCCTGGCTGATGGCACATTCCTTGTAATCTTCATTACTTTGGGGGCAGAGAAAGGCCAGTTCAAAGCCTGCCTAGGCTACGGAGCTCAAGGACAGACTAGAAAACTTAATAAGACCCTATCTTGACCTAAATTGTTTTACAAAGAGCTAGGAACAGATGCAGAGGAACCCTGAATTCATGGTCTGGAGAGGGCCATGGTGAAACCTGTCAAAGGGAAGAAAGGAGGGACCAAGGAGGCATGGCAGGAAGGAGGAAAGAAAGAGGGAGATGAGGAGAGGCTTTAGGATATACTTCACAAAACAGGAGCCACAGAAGCACTTTCTAGAAATGACACTTCCCGTTGCCATTTTTCTCCAGAAGTGCCAAGGCACTAACAGAGAAAAGTATTCCATGGGGCTGTGGTTGGCAGAAAGATTTTATAGCAGGACAGATTCCCAGCACCCCCAAAAACCAGCTGGGATGGTACATGCCTGTTATCCCAGCACTTGAGACCAAAAGTTCAAGGCCATCCCAGGCCATATAGCAAAATATGAAGTTAGAGGCCAGCCTGGTCCACCAGGGACCCTGTCTAAAGAGAAAGCAAACAAACAAGAACAAGAGAAGGGGGCCAGGAGGAAAGAGAAAGGAAAGGAAATAGAAAGGAGGTACACTCTTGCCTCACTCTGCAGGGCAGTGTGTGGGCTTGTATGTGTAATATGAGGAAGTACGTTCTTCAGCTTCTGACCCTTGCGTTTTGGGACCACATTGGTACCTTCTAGACACAGTCACTTACATGTCACAGGCCAGTCTGTAATGTTGGCACGCAACAGAAGACTCAAAGCTCTACACAGAGGCAGTCTGAAGACGATGCATTACACTCTTGTGCTCTTGGAAAATAGGGTGAAGGCCTCACTCTGAACTAGAGCCTTTCTGAACTATTTAGCAGCCCTTAGACAAAGCACCTTCCGTATAAAAGATTAAACTCCACGGCTGATACCTAGGAGGAGAGAAAGAAGCCTGAAATAACACGCCAAAGGCTCCACTGGCCTGAAAGGATCTGTTACTCACTGGGCAAATACACCTCCAGGGAAGCACACTGCAGGGTTTGAGAAAGCAGATGAGGATGTGGTAAAATGCCCGCCCCCTTTTAAATTAAGATCTAAAAGATCCCTCAGTTCCCAAACATGTGTTTTCTTCCTTTGTGACTACAGAGTTTCCGGAGCTCCCAGCCCATGGCATTAATTTCATCTGTGTGCTTATTCACCATGAAACCGGAAAATATTATTGTGGATGACCAAGTTAATTTTGAAAACTATATGGAAGGTGGAGGCCTCCCTGGGCAGTCTTTGCTCTGTGACCCTGAGTGAATCATTTTCATGTCCCTGGGCTTTGGTTTCTGTTTCTAGGGTTGGCAATTATGACAATTCTTCGGCCCTCACAAGAAGCTGTCTCTAAGGCGCTTGTTTACTTCCTCCACCGAAGCCCGGTAGAAATGGAAAGAAGCAGTAATCCAGTTAGGAAACACTCATGTCTCCAGGCAACAGCTTCTCCGGCAACATTTACATTGAGGTTAAAAGATTCTGGTGGGAGAAGTCAAGGCAGTGTGTGTCGCTGCCAAGTTCACGTGGCCTGGGCCTCCACGGTTTCAGGATCACATGACTCAGAGATGGTACAGTTAAGGAAGCCATGACCGACTCATGTTGTTGTCATTGACACTGAGACGTTTAATCTTGCTCAAGCCTAAGGACTGTAATCCTTGGTGCTTGGAGACAGCAAACTCAAGGCTTTCTTATCAGAGACCAGCTGTGGTAATGAGGTTGGCACGAAGGGAGAGCCCAAGGGCATGCGTTGGACTCAGTATGAAGATCGCATCCCCAACCCCAATCCAGTGAAGTTTTATTTAGACCCTTGAAACAGCATTTCGAATAGGACAGTTCCAGTATTGTCCATTCCCCCTCCCATAACCCACTACAGTGATGAGGTCACTAAGGGAACATTTCAGAGAGCTTCCAACAGGGTGAAAGCAGCATATCTAATTTCCTTACACCCACTTCCTCTTGGTCAAAAAAGACAGTTAGTCATTTTCTTGAGATTTATAAGGTTTTAAATGTCTCATTTCTCGTTGAAGGTAAACTTTAGAAATTCTATTCCTTTATTCCTTAACATAGTAAATTCACCCCTGTAAAGCCATTTTCAAAAGTATTTTGAAAGGCAGTGAGCATATGCCTTCTATCTACAAATAGTATGTTTTGCTAGGACAAATAAATTGCCAGAGAAGGTAATTTGGATCTGAGAGAAGGAAAAGATTTTTAAAAAAGCATAGAAGTAATGACTGAAAATAATATGGCCTGCTTTGCCATTACTAATGCTAAATTTCCAGAGTGGCGGCTCAGCTTGTCTGCGGGTAGAAGACTCAGCATCCTCAACGTCCTGCACCAAGGCTCTTCATTTGCAGACATTCACTATTTCCCCACTATGCAAATAATGCACTGTGCACACACACATAAGCACATATCCATAAATATATAGTGCTCTGTGCTCCTAGTTTTTAACACATGCTAGGTTATAATTATAGGAGATTGTTAAAGCAGCTGGAGGAAAAAGAAACAGATACCAAAACATGAATGGCCAACATTTATAGAGCGTTTATTGTATGCCAGGCCTTCCCTCGGGCCTTTAGATGGAATGTGGTCATTTGAACACACACTGACCCAGAAAGGGTCTGTGCTGTGGTGGTTTGGATTTTAGAGGTTACGAACATGAGGCCAGGGAGCTAATAATGAGACCAGTTGCATGCAGATGGTGGAGCGAAGGGGCCTTCTCTAAGGCTGGTCCCACAGCTATGCCATAGTCTTTGCCACAGTCTTTCTCTGTGGGCACATGCTGCGCCTGCTCAGTTCCCCCAGTGGCAATGCGTGCTCATCTGTGTTCCTCTAGAGAAGGTCTTGTGACTTGGGGCAGATAGCATCAAAGGCTTCCAAGAAGGCCCGTCCCTTCCTTTGTATTGCCACCTCAGTTCACATCACCCATCTATTCTGATCTCCACGATGGGATCTCCAGGCTTTTCTCAGAAATCCTGTCTATTCTCAAGACTTGTCTGTTGCAAGGGTTAGCCTCTGGTCTTGGGACCTGTCTTCATCTGCTCCGCTCAGACATTTATTCACACTGGAAAACCACAGTGTTCAAAAGAGCATTGGAACTGGGACCAAGAACAGCGCAGAAGAGCTGTGGGCTTAGCTCAGATGTCATGACTCTTATCACTCAGCTTTCTCATCAGTGTACGCAGTGGAGGGCGGAGAACTCACCTTCCAATTGCTGATCGTCATCCACAGTATGTTAATGTGTCCTGTGGTGCCATAGTTAATTGCCTGTTAGCCGAGTAAGGCGGGCGGGCACGCAACACCCATGTTGACAGGTGAAAGCCATGAGGCTGAAGGAGGGCAGCAACCGATGAGGTCATGTTTCCACTCCAGAGCCCGTCTTCTGTCCCCCCAAATGTATCTGCAACCCCTCAGCACAGAACACCCAAGAGTCTGTTCAATTCTGAAGCAGAACAAATCTGTAATTGATTTTATGGAGTGGACGGGGAGACGCAAAGAAAGGCATCCCTGACACTTGACTGTGGAATAGTTTTGCGTTGTTTTGTTTTCTAGCAGATTTGGGGGCCAGACAGTGGCCATTGTGGGTCATTTGAGGACTTTTCTCACTTTACCTTGTGATTGCCCCTGAATAACCTTGACTAACGCTGCAGTGGGGAATCACAGAGGTGAGCTGGAAATGCCCCTATCTACAACCTCATCTTCCTTGTTTGGACAACAGAGACAACTGTGATTCAAAAGGGTGCGAGCCGAGCCTCTCCATCCCTCACTCTGAGGTCACCCTATCACGTGCCTATTGTCTCCGGGTCTTGCAGAAGCAAGGGCTTATGTTTGCTCTTGGGATTGGCTATTGTTTTCACTTGTAGGAATGTCTGTATCAATATTGTTGTTACCCAGAATGCTGACTTACTCTGTCTATTTTTACTCTTCCTAGCTGTCCCAACTAAGTCAGAGCTGGCCGTCGAAATTTTGGAGAAAGGTCAGGTGCGGTTCTGGATGCAGGCTGAGAAGCTGTCTGGCAATGCCAAAGTCAGCCACATCTTTAACGAGAAGGAAATTTTTGAAGGGGAGGTAGGCTTTACATTTGTTGTTTTCCATTAAAAATATTTATTTTTGATGTTTTATTTTATTTAATTTTTAAGAATTTCATCCACTCTGTGTGTGTGTGTATACACAAATTTCTATTCCTCTACCCCACTCAACTTTTCCCGTGTCCTCCTACTCCCTTCCAAGTTCACGACCTTTTCATACAACCTGCTGGTTCATCTAACGTGGCTTGTATGTATCTGTGTTTAGGGGGGACACCTGGGGTTGGATATCAGGGTGCGCAGCCTAGGGAGAGACTGACTCTCCCTCTCCTGGCAGCCATTAAATGCCCGCAGCTCTCATTTAGGGGTGAGGCATTGTGAGGTTCCCCCATCTGCTTTGGTGTGTCAAGTGCGAAGGTCGTGTTTAAGTGACCGTAGGTGACCGTATTGTTGAGATTTCACACTCTTCATCATCAATTCCTGGGCAGGTCGTATACCCACGACCTTTTCCCAGGAACAGGATTTTTAAACAACTTGCTTAGTCGTCTAGAAATATTAAAATTCCGATTCTTCCGGGTTTGCTTTTATTCATTGGGGTTATTGTCTCCAAAGCAAAATGTTTTCCTCGCTGATTTCTCTCCTGTTTTTCTCTCCTCACACTGAAGAAATACAAGATGCACGTGGACCGGAACACGGGCGTGATTGAAATGTTCATGGAAAAGCTGCAGGATGAGGATGAGGGCACGTACACATTCCAGATTCAGGACGGAAAGGCGACCGGCCATTCTACGCTTGTCCTCATTGGAGATGGTAGGAGTTCCGAGGGACAGTGCAGTGGGACACTTGGCTACCTACCTCTGCACAGACACCAGGGCATAAGAGAGGCCCTTGACTCGTGGCTGGAACTGTTTATTGAATTCATGCATGAAATTTCAAATCCAGTCAACACTTCCCATAGTGCTCCATTGCCTAAAAATGAACACAACTTTAAAAGAACAGCAGAACTGTTGCTGGCTTTCAGGCATGGCTGGGCTTAAATAGTTTTATATGTGAACAAGTAGGTACTACTAAATTCTCCAACCTCAGAGGTTTCAGGGCAGCCAGAACTAACTGTATGTGGGTCTCAGTAGCAAACCATGACACTTTTTTAACTCTATGGTAATTACCCTAACTTATTAAACTTTGGAGAGAAAAAAAATGTAAAAGTGCCGTATGTGTGCCAAACCTGCCAGTCATATATTGGAACTAGAGTGTAGAGGTCAGTCTGTGGAGACCATCATGGTTTAAAATGTGGCACTTCACAAGCTCGGAAAAGACTACCAGATGTCTGTCCATAACGGCCAGTGTGGTTTCACCGTTTCCTAGCTTTATGGCCTTGGAAAAGTTATTTAGTGCTGGGCCTTGGGAGATGGTTTGTCAGCAAGGAGCCAGCACTGCAGACAGCAAGACCTGAGTTCAGGTCCCCAGTGTCCACATACAAAGCCCAGCACAGCAGCACATGCTAATCCCAGTGCTGGGAGTGCAAAGACAAGAATCCCTGGGCCTCACTGGTCAGTCAGTCCAGGCAAGTCAGTGAGTTCTAGGTTAAGTTAAAAATTGATCTTTTTAAAAAGAGATGCTTTTTTAGTTATTATTTTAAAGTATGTGTGTAGGTGTTTCTGGGTAGGTGTGTACGGAAGTCGGTTAGAGCTGCAGTTGCAGTGGCCATCACTTACCCAGTGTGGGTGCTGGGACTTGAACTCAGGGCCTGCACTAAAGCCATTCATGCTCTTAACCACCAAGCCATCCCTCCAGCCTCCAAGGCCTGTCTTAAAAAATAAGGTTAGTCCCAGTGCTGGGGAAGCAGAGGCCGGCAGATCTCTAAGTTCAAGGTCAGCCTGGTCTACACAGAAGTTCCAGCACAGCCAGGGCCACATAGTAAGTCCCTGCATAGAGGTGAGGGGAATTAGCAAAGATACCTGATGTCTACTTCTGGCCTACACACACACACACTCACTCACACACACACACACTCACTCACACACACACAGACATACTCATATAGAGACACACATTCACACTCACTTACACACACATACACACATGCTCACACATAGACACACACACTTTCACACTCTCTTTCACACACACATACACACACAGATTCACATACTTACAATGCAGACACACACACCACATTTGCACACACACACAAACATATACACTCGTACACACAGACCCATACCTTCACACTCACATATATTCACACACAATCTCTCTTACACACACACACACACACACACACACA
The DNA here is from genome assembly GCA_010120015.1 of Rhombomys opimus. Taxonomy (NCBI): domain Eukaryota; kingdom Metazoa; phylum Chordata; class Mammalia; order Rodentia; family Muridae; genus Rhombomys; species Rhombomys opimus. Next base: position 408,839 of record REGO01000553.1, on the reverse strand, counting down.
CACACACACACACACAGTTTCTTACTTTTCAAAGGTTATCTCTTCACCTCTGAAAATCAGAACAAGCAGGGCCCTCACAGTCTGTGAGTGTAATAGTGAGAACAGTCACTTTGCCTAGTGCCTGCCGTGTGCACTTGTGCCACTCAGCCCAATTTCACACTGCCCTGTCTTCAATTTGTAGTTTATAAGAAGCTACAGAAGGAAGCTGAATTCCAGCGGCAAGAATGGATCAGGAAACAAGGTAAAAATAGACATTTTTGTATAAAACATTCCAAAGTCATTTCCACAGCAAATTTAAACGAACAGCATTTCATGTTTCGTAAAGAATAACTTAAAAGAGCCATTGTTAAGTATGTGGGCATTAAAGATACTTTATGACTAAGTTCCTGATTCTGGGATCTGACCTCAAGCGTAAATCACCTCAGGATTTAAGGTCGAGCTTTGATATTGCATTTGCGACTGACCGGAGACTGCTTCTGTCGTTGAAATTCCACAGGCCCGCACTTTGCAGAGTATCTGAGCTGGGAAGTGACTGGAGAGTGTAACGTGCTGCTCAAGTGCAAGGTGAGAGGCGGGCGCGTTTGTAGCACTTTATTCAGGAGAAACCAAGATGCAAAGGAAGGTCAGTTTGCCTGCTTTACTTACTCCAGCGCGATAAGCCACAGATTCAGCCTTTCTGTTGGATGTGAAGCAGCCCTTGGCTGGTAGGAAACGAGCAAAACAACGTGGAAATGTGAGGAGAGGTGAGAGTTCATGTAGTCACCCCTGAGCTGCAGAAAGCGTCTTCTCCAAAACGACTGGATCTGAAATGCTCAGGGTTCACGGTGGAATTTGTTTTAGATTTTGGGATAATTGTGTTTGTATACTGAGCTTTCTGAGAGAAGAACTGGAGTCCAAATATAAAATTCATTTACATTTCACAAATACTTTACAGACATAACCTGAAGACATTTTATGCACTGTGTTGATTTTGCACATGACACAAGGTTGTGTGTGGTTCTATGTTAATGCTCAGAAAAGCTGCAGGGTATGGAGTGCTGGGTCTGGACTTTCGGCTTAGGGGTGGCCAGCTTCTGTCAATCAGAGCGGCACACGCTGCTTCTGCTTTAGGCTAAGTCTGCATTCTAAGTGGTAAGCTATTTCTGACTCACCTCAGCTCCTTCTCTAAATCATGAGACTTTCGCAGAAACCTGGCCGAATGTGCCCAACTGTGTCCAATTTGAACAAACCTTGTCTCAAAACTCCTTATTACACCATTGGAATAACTCGTGTAAATGTAGCAGTTAAGTGTTGTTCTATAAAGTCCATGGAGGATGTGAGCTAAACATTCAGACTCATGAGAACCATGTGAGCCCCAGCCTACCCACAGAACACCACAGGCACCATTCTACTGCAGGAGTCCACACAGACAGACATTCCTTCTGCCACCCCTAGATGACAGCCCAGGAGACAAGGTCTAGCTAGAGCAGAAGCTAGAGGCCCCTAGCTTCAAGGAACCTCAAAGAGATGAGGCTGCAGAGATGGGTCAGTGGATGAGAGCACTGGCTGAGGTGGACATGATGGCCTATGCCTTTAATTCTAGCGCTTGAAGATAGAGTGGATCTGTATGAGTTCTGGGCCAGTTAAGGATACATAGTGAAACCCTGATCAAAAAACAAAACAAAAAGGAGCTGTTGTTAAAAATAAAAAAAGTCCCAACTGTTTGATTTTACCAATAAATACCCAGGAGTCAGATGCTGGGGTGAAAACCTACTAGCTCAGTGAGGCAGATAAAGCACCCAGCTGACCTTCTTACTCATGTCCCAGAAGGAAAAAGCCAAAAGCTCAAAGGCCAAAAGCTAAAAGCCCTTAAAGCCCTTCTTCTCCACACTGTCTTAAATACCCTTCAACTCAAAATCCCTCCTTTCTGTTTATTTTCTGTCAGCTGGTTTCTTGCTCTGCCTCTTGACGTAGGGTTAACTTTATTTAATCTTCTTTATAGAAAGCTTTTGGATTAAAGGTGTGTGCTAGGGCCAGGCCACACTACAACTGCCAGTTTACAATAAACAGCAAGTTCTTAGGTTAAAGGTGTGTGCTAGGACTGAGTCACTTCACAACTACACACAGGTCTTTCAGGTCATAGTCTCGGGTTCTCAGGGTTGCAAATACCCTGCAACAAGGAACAGTGAATGTTCTGCTGTAGAACCTGGCTTCAGTTCCAGCACCCGAATGGCAGCTCACGACTGTCTGTACCTCATTTCTAGGGGATCCAACATCCTCTTCTGGGCTCTGTGAGCATCAGGAACACAGGTGGTACATATGCATACATGCAGTCAACATGCACATGTATATAAAACAAATCTAAGTAATTTTTAAAAGATTGGTGTTTGGATTGTCTCTGGGCTCAGCAAGTCCAGAGCGTTTCTAGTTTCTCCCGGTCCAGATGCAGCTTTCCAAGTTAGTCATCTTTATCAATGTCACCTGTTAGCACAATAGGTTTCCATGATTTAGAAACCAGCTAATGGCCTTTTGTTTACTGACCCCACTATTACTAACAGTATTGCTTCTTATGTTCACTTACTAGATGGACTTTTTTGGTGTGTGTGTGTGTGTGTTTTGCAGGGCCTTGCACTCTACCACTGAGCTCTATCCCCAACCCAGCTGAAATCCTTTCGACATTGTAAAACATGAATGCTTTTGTTTATAACAAGCATACTAATCACTTTTCTGTTGCTGTGATAAAACACTGTGACCAAGGCAATTTATAGAAGAAATCATTTAATTGAGCTTGAGGTTCCATAGGGTGAGAGTCCATAATGGCAGAGCAAAGGCATGGTGACAGGAAGAGTAGGGAGCTTGCATGTCAAACTGCAGGCAAGAAGTGGAGAGAGCACACTGAGGATGGCATTGGGTCTTTGAAACCTCAAAGCCCCTCCCCCCACAACACACCTCCTCCAAGTGTTCAAATAGATGAGTTATGGGGGTCATCCTCATTCCAACCTCCAGAAGCAAATGCATCTCCATGCTCGTCTTGCAGTCATGTGTCCTCTTACCAGATGCTCAGTGGGGTCTTTGGTGTTTTCATTTTGTTTTCTTGATTTGTATGAAGTCTTTACTCTCTCATGCAATTTTAGTTTCCAAGAAGTTCAAATGTTGTAGAAAAAGCCAGGATCCGCCTGAGTGCATGTGATGGTTTTATCTACTGATAATGTGTGATGTATGGGATCTAAACGCATCTTCTCTAAATCTCTCCGCAATTAAGCTATTAAACCTTACTTCCTTTATACGTACGTTTGTAATCTTCCTTTCTCTCTTTTGTTAAACGTTTAGATATAGATTGGAGTTTACTCATCCTATTCATTCTGCTGAGAGACTATTTTAATGCAGTAGAAGTTTTGTTTTTCTTTGGTTTTGAGATTTCTATTTTTATTTAAGCATTTATGTTAGCATATATGAAGTCCTTTCTTTCCACATCCACCTAAGAACTTTGGGATGTAGACAGGGTCTCCCGTGTCAACCAGGCTGCTTTCAGACCCTGGGCTCAAGCAATTCTCTGATCTCAGCAGGACCACTCTACCATACCACCATGCCCACTGAGCCAGTGTGTGTTTGTTTTTTTAGGTTGGAGAGTTCTTCTTTGATATGCCTTGATTTAATAGACACTCGGTACTTTTCCTTGGCATCACTTTTAAGCTTGTTTTGAAACAATTTAGTATTTCAAGAGCTGGCCTGACCACTGGTCTCCCTGCTCCCTTGGGAGTGAGCCTGGCGATGGGAAGTTTCCATTCCATTTCCAGTCAGTCCCATCTATCCATGCAGAAAACAGTCCTGCTGCCCAGTGCAGCATTTCTGTATTTGTCAGGGAAACCGGATGCTAAGACAAGTTTTACCATTGGAAATCGAGATGCTGTTGGTTTAAGTTTACTCGCTGGTGTTCACCTTATTGTAACCCTTTCTCTATGAAAACCCTCAATTGTGGAACTGGTCTCTTTATAAATGGGTGTCTTCGGACTCCAGATTTTAATACCCCAACGATTAAGAACTGCTTACCTTCACCAAAACATAACCCCTTTTTCTTTATTTTGATTCCTCTTACAGGTGGCAAATATTAAAAAGGAGACCCAGATTGTGTGGTACAAGGATGAACGGGAGATCTCGGTGGATGAGAAGCATGACTTTAAGGACGGCATTTGTACCCTGCTCATCACGGAGGTGGGTGGCCACAGACAGGCAAGCCGCTGCCTCCACGTTGCAATTCTCTCACTAGAAACCAGCCTCATCGGTGACTCCACACCCAAAGGAGTCACAGCGGTTCAAATCTAACAGGAACACATTTATAATCCCAGTGGCAGAGACAAGCAGGCAGGTGGGTCCCTGGAGCTTTGTGGCCAGCTGATCTAGCCAGATTGGAGAGCTCCAGGCCCTACCGAGAGACTCTGCCTCAAAACACAGGTCGGAGCTGGAGAGATGGCTCAGCAGTTAAGAGTACTAGTTGCTTTTCCAGAGGACATGGGTGTGATTTCCAAGCACTCACATAGAGGCTCACAACTGTCTGTAACTCTATCCTAGAGGACCCAATGCCCTCTTCTGTTCACTTTATTATAATTTTATTATAGTTTGGGACTGACTTCTTTAGAAATCTGTGTCACTGTCCACAGTTACTGCATGCATGTGCCGTAGAGACAGCCACACAGTCCAACCACTCAGACACATAAAGTAAACGGTTAAAAGCAAGCAAGGTGGACGGCTCCTGAACAGTGATAGCCAAGGTTGATCTCTGGCCTCCGCATACATGTTGTATGCTTATTTCATGCATACCCACACAATGTACACTCATACACACATGAACACACACTCATACATGCATGCACGCACCTCACACAGAGACACAATGGATACAGAAATGCAGCAATCAAATCTGATGAACTGCAATGTTCACTGTCTCCTCAGTTTTCCAAGAGAGATGCTGGATTTTATGAAGTTATCCTGAAAGATGACCGAGGAAAAGATAAGAGCAGATTGAAACTTGTGGATGAAGGTGAATCTATCAACTGCTGGGGTCTGCCCTATGGGTTTACAGCTACCAGAATTATGACCAGGGCTGGACTGGCCATGGAAGTCATGCTGATTTGTGTCCACTGGTTTTTGTTTAATTGAAATTCCAGCAGAGCAAACGACTGTTCGTTTTCAAAAACATTTTCCCTTTCCACTTCCTAGAAATCAAAAGTAAACTTTTGATCCTTAGAGAATTTATAGCCCACGGGCCACTAGAAATCTGTTCTCAATTTAAGTCAACGTTTTTGTTTCAACTCTACAAAAATCTTCTAGGATCAAAACCTTCTGTAAGGAGCATGCTAAAAACAAAATAGGCCATTGTTAAGGGTGTCAAGAAAGATTTGTGTGTGAAATTTGAGGCTCTGCAGTTATTAACATAGCAAAGCAGCCATTTCCATTTTTCAGACACTTACTAAGGGCAAATATATTATAATAACTCAAAGCTACTCATAACCCTGTCCCCAAACCTCCAGTTTTCTTCCTTAGTACAGCAGGATTGTAATCAGCCCGCAGAAGCTAGGAGGCTGGCTCTCAGCTCTCAGTAGAGGTGGAGCTGCGGTTAACAGAGACAGTTAATTCATTGGGAACAGATGACACAGATAAGAAAACCCCTGTAATTCAAACTAAGGCTTCCTCCAATTTAAGAAGAAAGAGCATTTCAAAGCCAACAGGCTTCCTGGAAACGTCATTGCGGCCTTTTCTAGAATGTATACACGATATTAATTACCAACCAACCATTCAAGGAAAGCACAGATCAAAACAAGGAGAAATCCTTTTTTGAAGCCTTATGAAAATTGGGTTGTTTTACCCAAAAAAAAAAAAAAAAAAAAAAAAAAAAAAAAAAAAAAAAAAAATTAAAAAAATAAAAAAAAAAATAATTGTTTACAAAAAAAAAAAAAAAAAAAAAAAAAAAAAAAGTAAAACACTAATTATCAATGGGTCAACAAATTCATCTGCTACTGAATGGCCTCTGGACAGAGACTTTGTGAGCTAACAGCGTGAAACTTGACCTTATATGAAATATGCTCAAGCTAACGGTTTTTGGCTACGTCCTTCTATCCACAGCTTTCCAAGAACTGATGACTGAGGTATGCCGGAAGATAGGTAAGTTACCATCTCCTCACCACGGTGAAGGTTTCAGTACACTGCTTCCGGGATGAACTCACCGGCGCATGAATTATGCTGTTCTCTTCCTCAGCCTTGTCCGCCACAGACCTGAAAATCCAGAGCACAGCAGAGGGCATCCGGCTCTACTCCTTTGTCACTTATTACCTGGATGACTTGAAAGTTAACTGGTCCCACAAGTAAGTAGATGCAAACTGACTCGATAGGTAGACCTCCCCCCCCCACACACACACATACACACTGGCAAGTGAGAGGAATGTAAACAAAAAGTCCACCCCATTCAGGAAAGAAGTCCTCTCATTCTCAGGGTTCATGTTGAAGACCACAGGACAGAACACTGAGGCCCTCCCTTACTCCAGGTTAGCTCTTTCCCTCAACACAATGGCTACAGTATGTCTTTGCTTGTGACAGAGGTATCATCATTCATAGACATCTTATAACGTATCCTCCACCTGTATCCATTCTTCTGTTGAGGGACATCTAGGTTGTTTCCAGATTCTGGCTATTATGGATAAAGTTCCTATGAACATAGATGAGCAAATGTCCTTGTTGTATGGTAGAACATCTTTTGGAGATATGCCTAAGAGTGGAATAGCTGGGTCTTGAGGTAGAGCTGTTCCCAGTTTTCTGAGAAAGCACCAGATTGATTCCCAAAGTGGTTGTACCAGTTTGCCCTCCCACCACCGATGGAGGAGGGTTCCCCTTTCTCCACACCCTCTCCAGGGTGTCACTTTAGATCTTAGCCATTCTGATGGGTGTAAGAAGGAATCTCTGAGTCATTTTGATTTGCATTTCCCTATGACTAAGGATGTTGAGCATTTGTTTAAGTGTTTCTCTGCCATTTGATATTCTTCTGTTAAGAATTCTCTGTTTAGCTTTGTGCCCCATTTTTAATTGGATTATTTGGTTTGTTGATATTTAATTTCTTAAGTTCTTTATAGATTCTGGATATTAGCTCTCTGTCGGATGTGGGGTTGGTGAAGATCTTTTCCCAGTCTGTATGCTGTTGTTTTGTTCTGTTGACAGTGTCCTTTGCTTTACAGAAGCTTTTTAGTTTCATGAGGTCCCATTTATTAATTGTTTCTTTTTCCAGTTCTATGACATTTGAACTGCTAATATATTTAAAGATAGATCAATAAATGTCCTCATAGCATGAGTGTTATAAAAAAAATACTGAATATTCATTGAAACCTAAAATTTTTGGTGAAAATATTTTTGTTTTTTGTTTTTGTTTTTGTTTTTTGTTGTTTTGGTTTGGTTTTTTTTAGTTCATTTTGAAATTCTCTTTAGGCTACAAACTTCGTACATGTGTTTTTAAAGAAAATACTTTTGTAGATATTATAAAATGAAAAGGTTTTGTTGTTTTGTTTTTGTTTTTCAAGATAAGGTTTCTCTGTGTAGCCCTGGCTATTCTGGAATTCACTCTGTAGGCCAGGCTGGCCTTGAACACAGAAATCTCTGTTTCTGCTTCCTGAGTGCTGGGATTAAAGGCATGTGCCACCCCAGCCCAGCTAGAAAGATTTATAACATGATATCATCAATAGTTTTAATAGCCCATTTATGCACATTTAAATTTCTGTCTTTTAATTTTTCTCCATATATGTTGTTACTTTACTCTATGTATACATAGGGCGCTTTTGCGTACTGCTTTTAAAGGTTGTGTTTCACTTGTTTTGTGTGTGCACCTGTGCGCACGGCACAGCACAGTGGAGGTTACTTTATAGGAGTCAGCTCCTTCACTCTGGCCTTCAGGCTTGACAGCAAGCGCCTCTACCCCTGCACCACTCACCAGCCCTATACATGGCATTTTAAAGTTCCTCATAGTTTCACGAACTCTTCATGAAGTGCTTTCCTCCACGCCCTTGTTTTTCTCTGTGACAGTAGTGCTTTTTACAGTCAGATCACAGTGGCAAAGGCTGCATTTCCTCTTGCTCTAACACGGGGTCACGGCACACGCCTCACTGGTTTTGACAGCCGCTCTGCTTTTTATTCACTTTTGACTCTTCAACCAAGCGCATCTTTACGTAGTCTTAATAGCTTTGGAGCAGCGTATGTCAGTAGCTGTCATGCACAGAGAGTTCCCATCAGTGTGTCTTTTGCTTATCCCACTTGGCCACAGATCAGCTGTGTTAAATATGCAGCAAAATAGTATGCAGTTTGGCCTTTCACCTTTAAAGATTCCGTTAGTCCTAGAAATAAACCCAAGCAAAGCCAAAGATAACCAGTGCCGCTGAGAGGTATTGGTCGTGAAATCTACAGTGGGCCCAGGCTACTTTGGTGAGTTTAGGCTACCTGTTCCAGGTCCTTGAAATCCAAGTCCACAAACATCCTAATGCAGAACGGCATAGGCAGGTCTCATGTATCCTGAAGGCCCATGAAGTGTCATAGATGGGACGTACATGAATAAGAGGCCGGGGAAAGATTAGCATGCATGGAAGGAAACATGATACTTTCCTCACCTTAACAGCGGGACTGGAATTAAGTATACAGACAGAGTCAAGAGTGGGGTCACTGGGGAGCAGATTTGGCTGCAGATCAACGAGCCCACCCCAAACGACAAAGGGAAATACGTCATGGAGCTCTTTGACGGCAAGACTGGGCACCAGAAGACAGTGGATCTTTCTGGACAAGGTAAACGAACATCTAAACACTATAGAATAAGCCAGACTGAAGTGAGTTTATTATCTGGTGATGTCAAAGAAGGGTTGGTTTGTTTTGTTGTTGTTGTTTGTTTTTGATGCTCAGGTTGCGTGGACATGTGCTGATCAGTTTCTCTGAGTCCCAATCTTTTTGGAAGCCTGTCTTGTTTTTAAGTTCAATTTGATTATATGTCGCCCCATATGAGTGACACCAATCCGGTTAGAGCTGGTCAGCCGAGGACTAGTGCAGGAGTGAGGCTAAAACAATGGCCTCTGATGCATTTTCATTAATAGTGACTTTGGCAAGGTGGTCTTAATCATCAAGAACTTAGTGGGCAGATAACCCACTAAATTCAAATCCACAAAAAGCAAGACGGAGACAATAAACATGGAAAGGAAGCACCACCCTCACAGGAGGATTTTTGGAAGAGGTCAGTTGATTCATGATCACCTCCTTAAGAGCAGCGAGTTCAAAGCAATTGTGTACAGGGACTGAGATCTGAGTTCATTTATCCAGACCAAGAAAGCAGTTGCTTAGTTAGTTAGACTAGACAGACTGAACATGAAGGGCAGTCATTGGTGGGAAACTCTGGAAAGGAATAAAGGGGCTTCTCTGTCCAAAACCAGAGAGGAGTGAATGAGAAGAACCAAAGGAAACGCTGAGCAGGGCAGAAGGAAGCCAGCGAGCTACATCTGAAGGGTCCCAGATGTCCTAGTTATCTGCCTAAAGAGTCAGGGCTTCTGGAGATAATGAAAGAAGGAAAGAAAGAAGGAAAGAAAAAGTGTAAAGAGGGGCAAGCAAATGATTTGCAACAAGTAAAGATCAAAGGTGGCGCATTTTACTGAATAAAACTTAAAAAGTTAAGTGAACAAGAAAAAAGTTATGTAAGCAGCTAAAATCAACGCCGTTTCCCCCCATCCCCTGGCTATATTCTTCCCTCTGTTCTCTCTGAAACTCACCAAAGGAGGCTAACCACCCTTCACTCCTTGGGGCATTACGATCCAGTCTCAGTGTACCGTAACTCTTCGTAACTTTTTCAACCTCAGGATAAGTTCACAGTTTAGAGAGCAGCTTTCCAAGTGTGCCAGGAGGCGTGTGAGTGCGTGCGTACGTGCGTGCGTGTGTGTATATATGTTCTCTGAATCCCCTATTCTCACCCCACCCGTACCTAGTATGCCTACAAAGGCTCTCTGAAGGATCTGTAGTCCTGGGAGAAGTTGCAGCAAAGAGGCAAGGACCTTCCAGCCCGCTCTGTACCAGCTTCGCCCGCGGCTCTTCCCCACCGTCCGCCTGACTATGGGAAATTCAACAGAAAGGGGAAGGAGCAAGTGGGCGGATAGATTTACAACACTTTGAAAATTATTTTTAACAACAAAGCTTATGCAACCACCCCACTTTTAACCCCCTATAAGACAAAGGCTGCAGATCCTCTCACCAGGGCACTCAGCCACCAATCACACATTAGCTTGGCCTCTTTCGCTCAGTGTGGTGTGGGGACCAGGAACAGCTCTTGTGCTACTATGCTGTTCTCAGCCTGACTTCATACTGACTCTTCTATGTATAAAGTGTGTGTGTGTGTAGGGGGGTGTGGCTTAGTATAACCTAATCAAGTCTATATTCTCTACACTTAAAATGTGACTCTTAGCTGGGGAGATGGCGCCACGGGTGTGAGTACGAGCTGTGAAAGTCTGATGGCCCGAGTTCAGTCCCCAGAACCCACATGGAAAGCTGGATGTGGGTACACACCTAAGATCTCAGTACTTCTGCCCCAAAGAGGAGGGAGGGAGTGGAGACAGGAGAACCATCGGGAAACTCAAAGGCCCAGCTCGGCGAACAGAGCAGCTGGTGGGAACAGGCTCCCAAGAGCTGTGCTCCAATGCCTCCACCCAAGCCCAGGCACACCCTCAACACACAGATGGAAATAAACCTGTGTGTGTTTCTTGAGCCACGAAGGAGATGAAGGACAAACTAGAAGGATTTCTAAACAAAGCTGCCTTTTCTTTTCCTCATGAGCTTCAGTCAAGAATCTTACCCTGACGTCAACGGGGATAAGATTATTTTAGAGCACTGTAACTCCTATCTTCTTATCTCATTCGCCTCCATCTCTACTTCATTGTGGCTTGAGAAATACTGCTTCAGCTGGGGGGAGAAGAGGGGCAGAGAGTGGGGAAGAATATGAACAAAGCCCAATGACACACATACATGAAATGTCATAATGAAACCCATTATTTTGTATACTAACAAAAAATGTATTTTAAAAAATTAAAAAAAAAAATACAGTCTCTGGGCTCTGCCCTGCAATGCACAGCACTGGATTTCAGGCCAGTCTCGGGATACAAGGCGATGACCATGATACAGTGCGCTCGCTTCCTGCCGAAATGGAGCGGAAAACCTAACATGGTTTGGACCGCCTAGCCAAGAACCTCTCAGGGCTAATTTAATAAGAAAAACAAAACAAAACAAAACAAAACAAAAACATTGTTTCCTTTTTTTTCACAATGCTTTATTCGAAAGGCTTATCCCCATTTTCTCTTGAGTAGTAGTGATAGCCAACTTTCTCTGTTTAAGGCTGAAGGCGCCTTGCTGAGTTGAAATCTTCTAAAGTCCACCACTTCATACTGTCTACATAGAATGTGCTTATTTGTCTTGTTGACATTGCAATGTGAAGCCATAGGCGGTCTTATGGAAAGGTTGCGGGGTGACCCAACCTTGTGGCTTTAACCAGCCCTGACTGATAAAACTTTAACTTTCTTTTCTTCTTTTAAAGCATTTGATGAAGCCTTTGCTGAATTCCAGAGGTTAAAGTAAGTTCCCGTTCCTGGCAAGGGCTGCTTCTACTCAGTTACGTTCCTGGAACCCTGAGTTCCATCTGAGCATCAGAAAGAGTCTATTGTTCCAGCCAGCATAGGAAAAGCCCACTTGACACTGTTAGTTGAGCTGCCAAATATCTCTGAAACAGACTATGGACTGCCTTTCCTCCTCTCCTTTGTGTATTAAATGCAGTCTAATTTTGTCACAACTCTTCATGTTACACAGAACAGATTTGTAATTGAGAGAGAGCAACTTTCCAAGCTGCTCTGAGGCATGCCTGTGTGTGAGAGAGGGGGCAGGGAGAGAGAGAGCTACTTGAAGTGATACTAATCCAACTTTCTTTTGTCTCTCTCCATCACAGACAAGCTGCCATCGCAGAAAAAAGTAAGTAACTGCCTTCACACAGCACAGAGGCAAACTCAATGTCACACTCCATTTCCCGGCATATCTACTGATAATAACGGATTCTTTTCTTGCCAGGCTTGGTAACATAACCCTTAATCCCAACACTTGGGAGGCAGAGGCAGACAGATCTCTGAGTTCTAGACCAGCTTGATCTATACAGGGAGCTCCCGGTCACTTCTCTCTTATAAATTGTAGAGGGGCTACATATGGTTTCACTTTAATCTTAGGTCTGTAGGAAGGTCTCAGTTATGACATCTGGCTCTTGTCCTCTGCAGGTAACCTAAGAAATCTCTTAGTTACAACCATATGGTAGTTATTAGTCATTGTAGGTACAATGTATCAGAAGAAACTGAGACACAGTGAACAAAACAAGAGTTGGAGACACTGTCTTTGACACTGTAAATCTGTAGAAACAAAGTCCAAGAGTCACAGGTTGAATGAAATGGGCCTTAGAATGTGAGGCTGGTAACCAGGTCTGTGCCAGAGAGGAGGCCTGGCGGGGGGATGTCAATGAAGAGCTCCTTCATCAAGTGCTCAGACAGTCATACCCAGAGCACGCATGTGCCCTGGCCAACAGCACTGACCCTAGATTTCAGCACATCTCTCATACACCTGACACCAAGAACCAAGAAAAGGAAACTCTCTAGGGAGAGGCTCAAAGGAAGCCCACAACCGCACAAGCCTCCGGAACTCCCAGGCTATAGCCTTCTTACTAGTCCACTGGTGCTCGTCACAGGGAAGCCATAAATAGGCCACGCCCAACCCAGAGCCTACACATGAAGATTTGTTCTGCTCCCTTGAGCTTAGTCCTGCTGAGCCACTCCTGGGCTAGAGCTGGAGGGAGCCATGAAAAATCATGGGGCAGGTCTTCATGTGACTAAGTAGCTCCAAGCTGCTGCTTTATGCACAACTCTGGGCACCTGTACATGTACACTATGTGAGTAAAGACGACCCAGAAACACTGGGTCACCTTCTCATGTTGCATACTGAAAGCAGGGTGAGATAGCCACGCCATCAGGATGGGGAGAAATAGCTTGGGAGGTTCGGGTCATGAAGCAGCTTTGAGGGCATGGGCTTTGGCCCTCCTCATCGCAGTGATTAAGCAGAATTTCTGTGCTTGCAGATCGGGCCCGGGTGTTAGGCGGTCTCCCTGATGTTGTCACCATTCAGGAGGGCAAGGTAAGTGTGGGGTGCTCTCATCCCTGCCTTCGCATGCGGAACAGGCCCCAACACGCCACACCATTACATCCCACCGTCTCTGCCTTAGTCCATTGTCTGCGCTTGACCAGAATAACCAAATACAAGGTTACAAGTTCAGCATTCCAGTCATAACGTCTTGTCAGCCCAGGGCAGGACAAAAGTGTCTCTTGTGAGGCTGCATTGAGGCCATTTCTCCAGAGTCATGTTTTGAAACCATCAAAAGCCACCAGGCTGTATGAAAATGAACCTGGAAACATTAGCTCCTAACTTTGTAACAACAGAAGAAAAAAATTACCCCAGCACAGTGGAAGGCGCCTGCACTGTTAAAAGTCTCATGGTTACAGGGAAAGGTGCTGCCTCATGAGTTTCTACTAGCTCCATCTCCGATGAAAACCAGCCTCTCCATTTGGTGTTAAAATGGTATTTCCTGGCTTCCAAGAGGCAATGAATGTGACCTCTGACCTGTAAACCAGGCAGAGTGGTACATGCCTGTAATCTAAGAACTCAGCAGGGGGCTCTAGAGTCCAAGGCCACCTTTCGCTGCGTAGCCAGACCCCATATCAGCAACAGTAAGTTTAATATACATCTTGCAAGTCCGGAGGGACCTGCAGCGGGTAAAACCTTTTCCTGCCCAGAAGTGCAGACACTGTCTGCGATGGGGGAGGTAAAAGGGATGGCTGCAGAATTGGGGCTGCAAAGCAAGGCTGTAGGTGCCACTCTGTGCTTTGTAGGCGGGAATACCACCATCAGCTTTAAGCTGAACCTTTGAGAGCAGTTTCTGTCCTTAAACTGCCTTCCCCACTTTCCTCGCTCAAGGAGGTTGAACTCACTGGGCACTAGTGTCAGTGAAGAGAGAACGTAGGTGAAAGCACTTGAATCCACAATCCAGGTCTAAAGCGTGGACATTAGTTTTCCACAATGCTTACAGGGTTTGGGATTTCTGTTTGATTTAGTTACATTTTACCCCAAGTAGCCTGCAATTTCCAAGCTCACAAAGCTGGTCTGTTCAGATACATTGAATGACAATGATTTGACTCATTTAAAAATTATTATATGTACGTGTTTACTCATTGGAGGACGTGCTATAGCGTGTATGTGGCAGTCAGAGCACAAAGCACAACTCGCAGCTCTCTGTTCTTCCGCAGTGTGGCACTGGGGGGGGGGTTTGAACTTGGGTCACCCAATTCGGCAGCAAGCATCTTTACCCACTGAGCCATTTCTCTGGCTTGTACTCTTCTTTCTGAAATGTACCCATAGAACAATTCTGTAAAACGCTAATTAAAACTGCCATGGCAGCATATGCTGATGAGCCCAGCCCATGGGAGGCATATGCAAGAAGCTCACAGGTCAAGCCTGAGCACACAGCCTGTCTCAGAAGCGTGCTAACGGTGAGATGTGAGCAGGCCTCGTAGTGGGAGGTAATGAGTGACAACTTAAGCTCTCTTGGGAAGATATTTAGAAGAGCACCCCTTCCCTAGCAAGGCCAACTTCGTTCCTAGTCGAGAATATGTGATTCAGCATCAGTAGCGTGGACAGGTGGATAAAGACACCGTGGGATATAGCATGCCTACCTGAACTGCAGTGGTCCATGACACGCAATATAAACGCACAATGGCAAATGAGGGCAAAGATGTGGGGAAGCTGAATTACTTCCAAAATGTGGGTGGGATGCCGGTCAAAGCTATATCGACTCTTAGCAAAAGAGCCTGGCAATTTCTAGGGAGACGAGTGAATCCTATGCTTATCCTACAGCCCAGAAACTAAGCCCTGGGCGCTTACCCAGAGAAGTGGAACCGCCTATATTCTATTCACAGTAACTCTCTCCATGAGAGCCCCGAACTGAGAGCGGCATATATGGGCCTTAGGGGCATGCACATACACTGGCACACTGGTCAGCTAGGGAGGGTCGAGCGACTGACTCAGCAGCATGGGTGCCTCATCAAGGAATGACACGGAGACAAAGAAGCAGTCTGGAAAGTTTGCATGTTGTAGATTCTGTTGATATAACTTTTCTTTTTCGGAAATGACAGTGCTTTATAAATGGAGAAATGAGTAGCAGTTGCTGGAGACTGAGAACAGAGTTGGCAATCAAACTGCCATGGTGCAGAGCCCAGTCCCAATGGGTACATCTGTAATACAACTCCCACACCTAAGCCCTGGGAATCACTGCAGAAAGAGGGGGCGGGATGGGAGGGAGAGCTGGAGGCTCAGGGAGTTTGCTGTGAGACTGCCTCCTCCGAACATCAGAAGCTGTACCGATAAAGCCTCACCAGTGTCATCCCCCAAATGTGAGCCGAACAAGGACAATGATAGGCGTGCCAAAGTGGATGGAGAAAAACCAAGAGGCCTCACCCCTACACAAAGAGATAGAGATAGCAGCTAAGAGATGCTAGAGGGCCAGAAATAGTCTTCCCCAGGGAAGAGAAAAACTACCTGGTTATCCAATACCGAATGGCCAGCCCTGAAACATACATACACACACACACACACACACACACACACACACACACACACACACACACGTAACATTATATAGACTGAGCAGGTTTTATTTAGGAATATTATGTATATGTACATACGTACACACAAACATAAAACAACAATTAATGGAAAAAGGGGTCATGAATTTGAAAGAGAGCAAGGAAAGGTATTTGGAAGGGTTTGGAAATAGGAAAGGGAGCAGGGAGATGATAGCACACTCTGAGCAACTATAATCTCAAAAAGAAAAGATGTCTTTTTCAACAAAGAACAGGGCTGAGAAGTCGGGTGGGTCATGCAGCATTGAAAGGACAGCCCAAGGGGATTGTGTGATGATGAAAATCTACCTGTCGACTGTAAGTACAAAACACGACCCGTCAAACAGAGCCATCTGACACACAAACGCAAGCCTCTGGGGTGCTTCTCAGAGTTCCATGTGAGTCTTTTCTTTTCTTGGTAAGGCCAAGTAAAAGTGCAGCCGAATGGCGGTGTTTTAGAAGAGTTTCAACAGGGCCGGTGAGGTTTTATTTAGGATGCATTTGGGCCAAGCACCTCAGCACCAGCACAGGCCAGAAGGGGTCCAGGGAGCTAAAGGAAATGAGGAAGATGGAAAGGGAAAATTAGTTAAATCACATAGAGTCGCTGCTGCCATTCCACTGCTGGGTTCCGTGACGCAAGTGAAATGCATAAGTGAGCAGGCGGTGAGTGTGGAATGAGATTTCTTGGCTGATGCAGCCACCTCAGAGCAAAAGGCGACTGAGTGTCCATGGAGGAGAAAGTGGAGATGGAGAATGGAAAGAAAGTGCCACAGTGAGCTGATGCCGGACAGCAAGCATTTTAGAATCCCAAAGCTCCGCCCTAAAGATGCTCCTCCGAGTGTAACCACAGCTGCAGACCCATAGCTACCTTAAACCCAGCCTGGGAGCCTTCTAGTTATCACTGGTGTGAGGCTGGATCAGAATTAACTGATGCCTCCCCTTAACTGACGCTTCGTTCCCATAACCCTGTCTTGCAGGCGCTGAATCTCACTTGCAATGTGTGGGGCGACCCAACCCCCGAGGTGTCCTGGCTGAAGAACGAGAAGCCACTGGCCTCCGATGACCACTGCAGCCTGAGGTTCGAGGCGGGGAAGACGGCCTTCTTCACCATCTCAGGAGTGAGCACCGCAGACTCCGGCAAGTACGGGCTGGTGGTGAAGAACAAATATGGCTCGGAGACCAGCGACTTCACCGTCAGTGTGTTCATCCCTGAGGAGGAGGCAAGGAAGGGCCCAGCAGAGGCCCCCAAAGGCAACCAGAAGTCCAAGTGAGGGGACACCGGGGGAGCCAGGGCCAGCTGGCCACCCTCCGCGCTGCTCTTGTGGAAATGGTTCGGGTTACAGATGAGGAAATCCTCCTGGTGTCCCCTCCCCACCCCCCTGTTTTGTGCTGGCTTAGGAGAAAGTTATCACATGTCTTTTCACATAGAAGAGGCACCAATGGAAGACACTGTAAGGGCTTTTATCAACAGTTTATATAGTGACAAAACTTTAGGAAGTGAGTCCGAGGAAGAAGGCCAGAGGATGTTGGAGGTGTTGAACCAGAGCAGCAGTGGGGGAGAGTTTGAAGCATGGAGCTTTACCTGTAAGGTCTTAGGGATTGTGTCTCCACTCGGCCCTGAGTGTCGCTGGTCACGGTGACTGTAGGGATGGTGCGTGTTCTGTTGGCAGCCTTGCGATGTGGCCTCCCCCGGTGTGAATAAAGTCCCACACTCTCCTCTTTCCCGTCGTGTCTCTCTGATCCTGGCCATGTTGGGCCCTTCCACCTCTCCCTTGACGTTGCTATAGCTCACCTTCTGGTTTACACACTTAGGGCAAAAGTGGTACCTTCTGGACATGGTCACATAAAACACCTGAGGTCAGCCGAGGCTCAGAGTTCGAAAGCACACCGACACTGCACATCTGCTCACTTAGCGACCCTCCACCACTAAGATGGAGTTGTCATTGATTAAAGTGTGTCAACTGTTTATGACAAGGTGGCATAATACTGTAGAGGTCTCCTGCCTCTTCCTGCCAAAGGTGAGTAACTTACACCATTTGATGTTGCCATAACAGAACACCAGAAACTGAGAAATTTATAATGAAAAGAGGTTATTTTTTTGAAGTCCTAGAAGCCCCAAAGTCCAAGATCCAAAGGGCTGACATCTGGATCAGGAAACCAGGATCTTGTTAAGGGCCTGTTGGCTATCCTGTGTGATGCCAGGAGAACAAGCAAGAGAATGAACTCTCAGATTAGAGGTGGTCAGGTCCAAATTCAGCCTTTTTGTCAGGAACCCTCTCCAGAGGCAACTAAAGCATTCTTTGGTGGACACTAGCTGCATTGGTCCCTGTTCATGGTCCAATACCTACTTCTCAGCATCGTCAGAGACTAGTTGTGAACGCTGGGGCACATTCAAACTGATACCAAGAATGAAGCAGAGATTTCCCTACGCTGCAGATACGGCTTCTGTGCACATAGAGCTCTTGAGAGATCAGGGAGGAAGCCGAGTTCCAGCTTCCTCTCTGGTGTCAGCAGGCTTCACTTCCACATGGTTCCCCATCATGACGCCCTCACCAAAGCCAAGCTGGTGGGCTTGCCTAGTCTCAGCTGTTCTGCTTCTAAACGAAATAAACCTCGTTTCTTTGCAGAACCAGCAAGCTGCAGGTACTTCAGTAAAGAAAAATACATGGTCTAGCATAGTAGATAAGTGCACTGGAAACCAGGTGAGCCCTGATGAAGGAGACAGCCCAGACATAGCCTAAGTTCTCCCTGCCTCAGCGAAAAGGCCACCGGGGGGCAAGTGACCAAGAAGGAAGGGGCCATGGAGTGCTTACCTGCCGGGAAGCCTGAGAGAGGAGTCCAGCGGTGGCAGTCTCTCTGCTGTGAGCTGCTCAGGGTAGAGGTTCCTGGCCTCCTCAGAACGCACAGTACAGCAGGCCTACGAGGCAGCAGCAGAGCCCCAGGGTGGGGGGACAGACTCCAGCACCTCATCCTGGGACCTTCCCCGGCTTGAGAAGAAGACAGGTTGAATCACACAAAAACAGGACATGCTGATTCCTGAAATTGCACAAGAAGATGAAACCCGTGTGTGCCCTCACCAGGAACCCACCATGTGGTAGAGGGACCTGTGGGACAGGGCAGCAAGGAGGCAGAGAGGAATGTTTACAGGAGCCATATTTGCCAAGACTCCTCAACAAACCAATTCCAAGAACTAGCCCACCCAGTATAATGACCAAACTGTATTAGCCATATCACAATCCAGGAGCTCTCGAAGCTGTTTCTAAATAGAAAAACACAACTAAAATCACAGACATGTTGATGTAACAATTCTCAAGTTTCCTTTGAACATGTGGTTCATGAGCCTGTGACCTGCTATAGGTGGGCTGTTGATATTGGAACACAGTAAAAGTCTGTTTTTATAAAAGTAATATATAATATGGGCAAGTGACAAATTCTAAAACCTTACTAAGCCCTTGAAAGAGCATTCTTACTTTTTTTTCTATTTAAAAGTTTAGTCATTAAAAATTTTAGTTGTAGGACTATTTTTTTATAATATTAAAAATCTTCTTTAACTTGCTAAATTAAATTTATCAATTGATTTTTTTATTTTAATCATTGCTGTTATCTGGCTTATCTGGCTTAAACAAAACTCCCAAGAAGTTATCCTTAATTGCCTATTTGCGCATGTAAATATGGGAAATTTGAGTTCTCTTAAATGTTCTCATGTTGTATATAAACCTGGATATTATGTGATAGTCACACATTTTAAGTTAGAACCAGAAACCTAAGCTGTTACTAGGCTTAATTATCTACTTAGCCGCCCTCACAGCAGGGAATGGAGATTAACGCTAACAAGAACAAGAGACTGGGACTCAGTTGTTCAAGGTGGGCTGTGCAAAGGCAGCTTAGACCAAACAAAAAAGGTTGCGGTAAAAATATCACCAATGGACACAGGGAAGCTGTACAAGCTTGGTGGTTCTGGGAAGAAAAAAAAAAAATTAACAGTCTCTTCCGGTCAGTAATGGCTGCATGTGAGGTCCACATTAACAGCATGGCGTGTGCAGGAGCCCCAGCCAAGAACACCAAAAACGGAAATGTCTGGAGTCCAGAGAAACGAATGTAAAACTACACAACAAGGAACTTCTGTGTCTAGACACAAAGGATTACTGTTAGGAGGACTGTTCTCACAGGAACAGCTAGAAAACCTGGCTAAATATAAAGCAGCAAATGTCTGGGGCCCCGGGCTCCCACCCGCACAGGACTGTGACTCCTGAGGGTCTGGGAATGAGCTATAAGCAGCAGCTGTGACGTCTCTGCTGCTTGCTTGGATGGAATGCTCAGGCTGCAGTTCACTGAACTGCAGAGAAGGAGGTAGAAGTTCAAAGAGGTGGAGGTGTCTAGAATGCCTGCAAAGCTTCTCGGGGAGAAGAATTGCACAGAGGCCGGAGGGCTGGGATGCTGCAGGTGACCTGATTAGTTCTGGAAGGGGCCACCGGAGTGGCCAGACGAATAATTCTTGAAGATCGATCACTAGGCTGGAACTAGTGTTCAACGCTGTCAGGAGCAGGGCAGACCTCTCTGGAGTTTCTCACGGTAACACAGAGGCAGACTGTCCTAGACTGAAGGCTGCTGCAGATCTCAAAGCTGAAAAGGAAGCTGCAAGCAGGTGGAGGAGATGGGTAAGTGTGCTTGCTCTGAAAGCATAAGCAAATGAGTTCAAATCTTCAGCATTCACGTTAAGAAACCAAATATGGCTTAAAGTGTTTATCATCCTACTTCAGGGGCAGGGACAGGAGAGCTCACTGGTCATCCTCCCCAAAATGGCGGGCTTCAGGTTCCACGAGAGACTCATCTTAATGCAACAAGGCAGAGAGCAAACGAAAAAGACAGCCTACGTCTTCTTCTGGCACATACATGCACACACACATATATACATGTATGCACATACAGGCACCACACACAGAGGCACCATACACACAGGCACACATAGCACACATATACTCACACGTGTAAGCAGGCCTAAAAAGGGGGAAATTTCTATAAGAGTGGAACTCTATATGAGGACAGCACGGACAGACTTCAGATGAACACAGTGTTGAACAGTGTGACAGTTACGATAGCAAGTACACAATCCAAGTTTAGCAGCCTGTCCACTGGGGCTTGTGGGAGAGCACTAGCCTCACATGGGCGAGGCCCGAGATTCAATCTCCAGGACCTAAAATAAACAGATAGACAGACAGACAGAAGTAACATAAATAATATGCCTGCAAATGAGTAGGAAGGCTAGAGCTGATAACTGGAAGAAAAATAGTCATAAAAATAAGCCCAGAAATGACATGAGTCTGGAGAACTCAACAGAGCATATGTTAAGTATGTAGATAAGTAACTTAATCATAGTAAGTTAGTAGAGGCCGCAGCACAGGCCTATAATACCAGCTACTAGGGAGGCTGTAGCAGGAGGATCAAAAGTTCAAGGCCTGCCTGGGCAACCTTGGGGACACTGTCTCAAAACGAAAACCAAAGAGCTGAGAACATAGCTCACTTGTATATTACTTGTGTAGAGCATGCGCAAGCTAAATTCAGCCCCCAGTGCTGCAAAAGGAACGAATAGCTGCCATGCGTACAAAGAGCCAGGGGAAAGAGTGAATGCTTCGAGTAGGACATGGGAAAACTGCCAAAACAGTGAACATGCAAAAGCAAAATATTCATAAGGAAAATCTTTAAAGCAGTCGGAAAACCGTGAGTTGCACTGAAGAGGAAGAAAAGTAGATTCTCGTGAGCCTTTGCCTGATAGGCTGCAGAAACCAGGGCCTGGTGGCTTTAAAGTACCAAAAAGCCTGGCTGGAAAGATGGCTCGGTGGGTAAAAGCACTTGTCACCAACTCTGAGGACCCCAGTTAAGTCCACAGGACCACATGGTGGAAGGAGAGGCCCAGCTCCTGTGGACTGTCCTCTGACCTTCACACCTGTGCTGGTGTCTGTGTACACACACACACACACACACACACACACACACACACACACACACACACAGAGTCTTCCTTAGGCTTCCCATTGCTGTGAAAGGACGCATGAACACTGCCACTCTTACGAAGGAAAACATTTAATCAGGACTGGCTTACAGTTTCAGAGGTTTAGTCCACTATGGTCATGGTGGGAACCATGGTGTAATGCAGGCAGTCATGATGTTTGAGACATGGCGGAGAATTCTGCGTCTGGATTAGCAGGCAGCAGGAAGAGAGAGAGGGCCACTAAGCCTGGCTTGAGCCTCTGAAAACCCACAGCCTGGCCCAGGGACATGCTTTTTCCAACAAGGCCACACCTCCTAATAGTGCCACTCCCTATGGACCTATGGGGGCCATTTTCATCAAACCACCACATACACCCACACGCGTACACACCCATACCTGCTGAAAATATTATACAAAAAGGAAGGTGGATGTTTTTTCAACCATATGTTTATTGTTTATTCAGAAAGAGACATTTATACAGGTAATGCTTAACGAATTAGAAAGTGTATTCTGAAAAGCAAATATTTCACAAGCAAAAGTTTTAGAAATCATCTTTAAAAATTGTAATAAAAAAAAGTCTAGAGAAGACGACGTTGTGGGTAAGGCAGAGTACAGCTGAAACTTGACCTAGAAAAATCTTAATTGAGGGCCCCTGATGTCTGAGGAGAGGCAGGGCTTATATTATGAAGAGAACAGGCAACGTTTTCAATACCACAGATGCCATCAGCGTTGGTGAAATGGACTGTCGCTGGCAGACTGAAGCTGAGAGATCTACCACCCATACATCTGTGCTGCAGGAAGTGTTAAAGAAACGTCCTCCAAGGCAGGGAGATGGTGCCAGTTCACGTCCATGAAGTGGAAGTTAGGAAAGTGTAAGTACGTGGCCAAGAACAAAACGGTTTTTCCCCTGCCTCTTCTCTTGCTCCTGGGGCACCTCATCTGGCCCAGCATCAGGTAGCAGCAGACAACCTTACCAGCCTCTATCAGCACCAGCCTCAGCAACAGCCCGTCAAGGGGGCTGCACATGGAGAAAGGCATCGGCCTGCCCCTGACGACTTCACCACCCCTCTACCCAAACCTTCGGGAAGGCAAATTCTTGCACGGGAAGGGCTACCACGTCAGTGCCTGCTGCAATGCGTGATCGTGGTGGCCCAGGAAAAGAGGTTGATGCCCAGGCTGGAAAGACGGTTAGGAAGGAAAATGACTAAGTCCTGGCTGGGGATTAATGATAAAAAAGAGAGGGAACTGATCAGGAGGGTTGGGCTACCCATATGCCAGAGCAAACGGGTAGATGGTTCTGTAGATGAAAAGAGGCCACTTAAGAGACAGGAGAGAGTGTGTGAAATGTAGCATAGTGGCAAAAATAGTAAGTTTACAAACGGCTCAGAGTGAAAGGTCATGCTTCTAGGGGCAGCAGAGCCAAGGGAGTCCCAAAACAAGCCGGGTAGAGCATGTGCACATGCAATTTTACATGTGTGCCTACACATTTGAAAACATGCCTGCACACACACACATGAAAACGGGGGGAGGGGCCCGTAGTTTTAGAAGATAACCCCTAAGGTGATGCAAGGGAGTTGTTTACGTGACAGCTAAGGTTGTGGTCTAAGAACAAACACGGAGAAAAGGTGAGTTAAGACACCAGGAACTGTTCACACCCACACCCAAGTACCTCATCTTGAGGTGCGTTCACGGTCTGTGAAATGTGCGTATCACCAGCAAGCAGTTACGTTTTGTTCCGTTTGGTTTTACAACAGTAGCTGTGTTGAGAGCAAAGCTCCCCAGACTGTGACTCTTGAATCTTCTACGCTGTTTTGGCGGTTATAGTGCTTGGGGTACCACGTGGCATTCGTGGACCAGGCTAATAGCTGAGATCACTGTGCGTTATTAGCACCGACTGTACGCGCTGGTTTCCTCAGTGTCTACTGCCATCAACGGAAGGCGAGGGCTTTGGCTTTCTAGGAACGCTGGCCCACGCTCAGAGGCGTTCATTATCTTCCTCTCTAGGTCTGCGTTGCAACTCACAGCAAGGCTTTCAAACACACAACTTGTGGAGATGGTCACCATCCTGGCACACGAGGGAGGTCACAGCTCTGGGTACGTGCGCTCTGACTCTGAGCGTAGTGCTTCAGAGAGAAAGTCACAGTCGAGAAGTCTTTAGTTAGTGAAATCACTTCTGGCGGATCGAGAGGCCTATATGCACTGAAACCTCAGTCTCTGAACCATACGTGCGAGCTTCCAAAATCACAACTTCTAACTCCACTCACCCGAGTAATTTCCAACATCTTACAAAAAACCACGACCACAGAGTAGTGCCAGAAAGGTGTGTTCCTCACTTGCTGACGCAGACGCTGTCGGCAGCCAGGCGTCCTACAGACTCTGCTCTGTCTGTGGATGGTGCAGACAGTGTGTGACGGTGGCAGAGGCCCAAGAAGGATGCTGAATGCCCCGCGCTGCCACTTCCTGCCTTACTCCTTTGGAACAGGGCAGCTCGCTGAACCTACAGCGAAGCTGGAGTCCAGCCAGCCCAGTGATCCACCTGCCTCTGCTTTCCCCGCCCCATGATGGGTTCCTAGTGCGCACAGCCATGCTCGGACTGTCACCTGGTGCCGGGGATTCGAACTCAGGACCTCCTGCTTCTGCAGCCATTGTTCTTACCCACTGCCCGTCTCTCTAGTGCCCAGACTCCGCCTCTGACGGCAGATATGTGCACTGAAGGAAAGGAGAGGACTCCGTTTTTAAAGGTTTGAAAAGACCGGGGCTGACGTTTGCCTGGTGTGTGCCAGTCCCTAGATTTTGAGCCTCAGCAGCACAAAAATCAACCAGCTCTGCAAAGGCTTTGCCGTGTCTGAGCCAGGAATAAAGGTTCATGCCACAGGGACAAACAGAACTCAAGGATTTCCTTCCAGAAACCAGCTGTGTCCCTTGCATTGTTCTGTGGCCTTTATCTGATGGCCCTGGGACTAATATCGGCTATCTAAACAGTGTTCAGGTCCTGCCCACTGAAAATGCCTCCCACCCAGCAGCCCTCCGTGCCAGCCACAGGGTTGCCTGTGGCCCATGCCCGCAACCCTCCACTCCACACTCTCCGCAGCTTAGCATCCCCGCGGGCTCGAGGGCCTGCAGAGCAGCCCTGCTCACTGCCAACACAGGCGTGTCCCGTCCCTCTACTTCCTACACAGGACAGGTCCATTCACCTGAACGTCATGCGAGGAGTGGCCCCTCACACATCCCACACCAAGGACCACGGAGCTTCCATCATCTTATTTCACGGAAGGGAAATCCACGGGGGAAGGACGTGAAGCGACTTCTGGCTACACTGGAAGCAGGAAAGCCCAAATCCTCCTCCTCAGGGGCTGCCCGTTTTCCGAGGCACAAAAATAAAGACGAAACAATGGTGCAGATGAGATCCGGCTCTTGATGTCCTCCAAGCTGAAGAACACCTCTATGTCATGTTACTGTGTAAGGTACCACGTCATCATCATCCTCTCATGTACTATTTGCACGGTCCATCGTGTAGGCTGAGCCCATTCTTCACTGAGCCCTCGGCCTGACAGCGGAGAACCCCTGACTTCCGGCAAGGCTTGTGTCCAAGTGGAAAGTCACTAAAATGGCTTTAACCTCTGTGCACACATGCTGCTCAAAGCCAAGGAGGGGCACTGGGGTGAAGAACAGTTTGTTTGTTTTTCTTTTCTCTTCTAGTGTGTCAGGACAGAGTTCTTCACCGGCGCCCAGCACCAGGAGGTAAGGAGAAAAAGGAGAAAAGGCAGAACACAGCCATGGTCTGCTCACATAAACACCAAGCCTGTGAAGAACTAGCCTAGTGCATTCATTTCAGCTAGAAAACTTCCAATCTCACATTTCTCATTACAGTTAATACAGCTTCTCGTCAAAGGCCGAACTGTGTCCATTAGCATTTTTCAAAGCTTGTTGAGCACTTTAAAAGCTAGGTTTTAATATGTGTCCAAATCAGAAAAACTGTGAGCAAAACTGTAATGATGAGCAGCTTCGTCTGGAGAAAGAGAGACATTTTATGTCGGTGGCTCACGGGTAAGAGCCCTTACTGCTTTTCCAAACCACTCAAATTCAGTTCCCAGCACCCATGCCAGGAGGGTCACAACTGCCTGGAACTCACCACCAGGGAATCTGACACCCTCTCTGGCCTCAGAAGGCACCTGCGCACACATGTGCCCACCCCCGTTAAGAATAAAAATAATGAAAACATTTAAAAATACAACAATGCAAAGAGTCACTTTAGCCTATGAAGAGCATTTTGGGGCATCTGGTAGGTTCTGTGTAGGCAGCGTGCAAGCAACATTGATGAAGTAGAAGCAGCTGGGTCGCTGGCACAGCAGGGACACAGAGCCAGGCTGTCCACTCCACTTTGTTAATTCAAAACTAAAGCAGGAAAACGCATCACCCAAAGGCCAGGCTATCCAGTAAATGATCAGGCCTTTGTTAATAAATCCTTTAAAGCAAAATAAGACAAAAGACTAGAAGTTAAGATAAGCAAACAAAATCCCAGTCATTGGTTAAGCAATTACTACAGTGGCATGCTGTAGAGATACAATTATATATTATTATTCTGTGTTATTTCTGTATAGAGCTGTGTTATAGAGAGATAGTATATGGATTTAGTTACATTGTTTCGTCATAATACTATATTATAGTTGTCTGCTACAGAGCTATACGTAAGATAAAATTAGGGGTCTTGAACTTTAAAAATATTGCATGAACACCTTAAATAACAAAACATTTGAAACTGCTTCTCGCTTCCACGGTAGCCACGGCTGTGGAAATGCAGTGAGTCTCCTGTCAACACAGGAAGTTGGTTCTAAAGACATCATTCAGAACAAGCGTCAAACTCCAGGAACTCTTTAAATGAAATGGGGGCGGGGAGAGTCAGAAGGCATTTAGTTCTGTTGGCTTTAAAACACTTTATGTAGCTACCATCAAGATGGTAAAAGTGCTTGGCATGTGTGGTGTGACCAGCTTCCTGCGGGAGATACAATACCCAGGTCTACTCATCCCCAACAGGGAATCCACGTCAGATCAAAGTATAGATCAGAGTCCAATTTGGTGAGCCAGTGAGTTTCATTGATTGCTTGTAAGAGTATGGGCGAGAGGTTACTTACACAAGCAGAAATGACTCAAAGACAGCTGCCTCAGCAAAGCCCACCCCAGCATGGGTGATAGCTCACGAAGCCCAAAGCAGGCACCTGGACCATTCTCTCCTTATTATGGGATGAATTTTCAAAACTCATATATTTAAGTCTCAACCCCTGAGACCTCAGAACAAGGCAGTGTTTGGAGATTAAGTCCTTTAAACTGATAAAGTAGAAAGGAGACCACTGGATGGCTGCAGAGAGGTCCAAGGGTTAACTGTGATCACCACTCTCACAGAGGATCTCAGTTTGACTCCTGGCACACAAGTCAGTCACCTGCAAGTGTAGCTCTGGTGTGATTGGGTGTCCCTGGCCTCCGAAGGCTCCAGCAAGCAGGTGTGTATGCTCACACCAGCAAACCGTGTGAGAAGAGGTCCCTGTAAAAGCTGAGGAATCACCTCACCGGTAACACAGGAACTAGAGCATTCTACCTGGACAAATAGCCAGCTCTGAGGCCACCTGCTCTCCTGGAAGTCTGTCTACACAAAACGAGGACTACAGAGGCATTCACAAGCGAAAACTCAGAAACCGCCCAGGAAAAGATGCCTCACGAGGGAGTGTCCCACAGGAGCATCTTCCTGTGAGAACAAGAATTGATGGAATAATAGAAAATAATTTTTAAGGTCCTTGTGTTTAAATATGGAAAGAAGTGAGCAGGAACCAGTTGCTATAGAAACAAGCAAATGAATGTGGAAAGGAACATCAAAGATGTAGTTACTGAAATGGAAGAAAAACCTAATAGAGAGTTGACCAGAGAACTAATTAGTGAATTAGAAAGTAAATTGGAGGAAATAGCTCATGAATCAGATTAGATGTACAAAAATAAAGAAATCCAGAGACGTTCATCTGAGAGCCCCGGAATCTACAATGACACAGCAGGGCCTTAGGCTGGGAGGTTAACAGTACCAGCTGCTGGAGGAAGAATGACCACTTCCCAGCACCTGCATGGCGAGCCACAATCACCCGCAGCTCTGGTTCCAGGGGTCTGATGCCCCCTTGGGCCTTCTCAGGTGCCAGGCACACACATGGTGCACAGACAAACGTGCAGGCAAAACGCCCCCCCCCCACAGAACAAAAATTAATAAATCTTCTAAGTGAGACCTACCAGCCTGAACATGGTGGCACACACCTTTGATCTCAACCCGCAGGAAGCAAAGGCAGGTGGATTTCTATGGGCTGAAGGCCAGCCTGGTCCACACGGCAAGTTCCAGGCCAGACAAAGCTATATAGTGAGATCCTGTCTCCAAAACACAGTAATAATTAATAATGATAATGAGACAGATCAACATTAACCTAATCGGAATTTCAGAGAGGAAGCAGAACACAAATATTGTTATATTCTGTGTGAATTTTTTAAATGCGTACACATTAGGTTCCATTATGACAGCTCCATGTCTTTGTGATATTTTCACACATGCAGATTCTGGAATTCTGAAATCTTTCCTTTAGAATGCCTGTGTATATTTGTTCGTGCACGAGCACCCGTGTGTGAGCATGGGAGTGTGAATGCCATATGCGTGGAAGTGTCAGAGGAGGCCTGGGGAGGGTGTCATAGTCCCTGGAGCTGGAGTTACAGGCTGTGAGGCTTAGTTTGGGGGGGAGGGGGGTTGTGGTGGTCTTGTTTTTGTCAGCTTGTCACAAGCCACTGCCCCCTGAGAAGGAAGAATTTCCTTAGAGAGAGAATGCTCCATCAGCTTGCCAGGCTGACAGTCTGTGGGCCATCTCCCCGATTAACGATGGGTGTGAAGAGCCCCGCCCACCGTGGGCGGTGCCGCCACTGGGAACATGGTCCTGGGAGGCACATGGAGGCAGGCTGAGCAGGCGATGGACAGCAGTGTCCAGGCAGCAGTGTCCCTCCTGGCCTCTGCTTTCAACCTCTGCCTTCCGGCTCCCACCCTGAGTTGCAGTCTCGGCTTCCCTCCGTGATGGCTGTGACCTGTGGGTCAAGTAAACCTTTTCCTCCCCGAGCTGCTTTTGGTCATGATCTTTGTCACAGCCATCCAAAGCCAACGAGGACACAGGAGGTTGTGAGGGACCCCCAGCACGGGTGCTGGGAACTAAAACCAGGTTCTCCGGAAAAGCTGAGCCACCTGTCCAGCCCTGTCAAATCAGGTCTTTGGTCTCTCCCCCCAAGACTTTCCTTCCTCGTGTCCTTAAGCCCTTCTGCCCACTCTCCTTCCTTCATCAGCACCTAATATTATCCTCTCTCGCTCTCCTTTTTATATGTTTAAACTTCAGCTACATCACACGTGTTTATATGTACACACAGACATTATGGGGGGGGCGGGGAAGCTGTTTATTCAAACGTGTGATTCTCTCTAGCTCATGAGCAGAGGAACAAAGGAGGAAAATAGGAGCACAGAGGTTCCCAACTTGTGGGTTCCGACCCCCTTGGGGGTCAAATGGCCCTTTTACAGGGGTCACGCATCAGATATCCTGCATATCAGATATTTGCATTGCGGTTCATAGTAGCAAAATCTCGGGTGTGAAGAAGCAAGGAGAATGATTGTATGGTAGGGGTCAGCACAGCCTGAGCAACTGTGTGAAAGGGTCGCCGCACCCGGAAGGTGAGCGCCACTGCATTAGCGCATGCGCGGATGAGGCAGACTAGGGAGCACGAGGAAGCCCATTGCGGGCGGAGCAGGTGTGGCCTACTCGACCTCCCGGCTCATTCTGTTCCAGCCGGAGCTTCGGTGGCCGAGAGGGAAGAGCTCCATTCCGGTGCTGAGTGGAGAGTAATAGATCCAGAGGTAATTCAAGTGGAAGAAAGACAAAAGTCAGCCTTGCATCCAAAGTCAGGTGAGGTCTGGTGACAGCTCACGGCTGTCCATCAGCTTCCACATGCTCCCACGCTAGTGCGCTCCCACTCACACATCTGACGCTGCATCGGATGGTTAGTGTGCACACACTCACCTGGAGACCCAAAGTTGCAGACCGTTGTCAGTTCGTAGCCTGAGTGGAGATCTTGGGGAGGTTCTGGGGTGGAGGCGTTTCATTAGGTTCATTAGGTAGATAATGAACTGAAAGACGGTAAGATGTGCCTGAACGGTGACAGTAAAGATGCGGACCAAAGCCCTGAGCGGTCAGGAAAAGGCAGCGGTCAGAGGGCAGGGGGCAATTACATTGTGCTCGCACAGGGACCCCAGCCTCCTACCTTCGTGTGACAGAGAGACCCGGAGGTGATGGTGAGACAAGAAGGATGTTTCTGTCTAACTGCATTTAGTGTTTTCGGATGGGGGCCTGTGTAGCTCAGCCTGGTCTCAAACTCGAGGAGGCTGGCCTCGAACTGCAAAGCCTCCAGTCCCAGCTGCCTGACCCCTGAGATTATAGGAATCATGATGCTAAAGTCATCGGCCTAAAGTGAAGGCTCAAGCAGGGGTCGGGGGTTTTAGGCGTTGAAAAGAGAGAAGGGGTTGGCCTAAGGATGTTAGAGAGCAGAAGACAGAGCAGGGTCCTGAGGGTTGATGAGGCTCCTCAGTGCAGCTGGGCAATGTTGTGCGAAACTGCAAAACTGCAGTTGCTCACATGTTCTCATGGTGAAGGCGGCTCCTGGCAGAGTGAGAACGTAGAGAATGTGGAAACTGAGGAAGTACGGCAGGGAACGAGCTAGTGTTGGCCTCAGAGGTTCAGGTTGGGCGCGTTACTTACTCGGTCCTTGCTGTAAAATGCCTGAGAAAAGCAACTCAAGGGAGAGGTGTCCCAGGGAAAAGGGTTCATCACGCAAGAAGTACCTGGCACTGCATCCAAAGCCCGCACTCCACTCACTTTCTCCCTTTTATTCAGTTCAGTACTCTAGCACACACAATGGCATCTCCCACATTTACCGTGAATCTTCTCCCTTCTGCCTAATACACACACACACACACACACACACACACACACACACACACACAGAGGCATTGACACAGATTTTCTTCCAATGTGAATCTAATGTTCATCAAGTTGGCAGTTAAGACGAACCATGTCAGGTAGCACACAGGAGAAGAAAATGAGGTTGGGTGAACCTGCAGGCTTGGGGAAATAGAAACAGTCTGAATTTTTGCCTGTGGGTAAGTAGGTCAGAGGCATAGTGTCCCTGGGATAGCCTGGGTTTGAAATTTCAATGGCATCCTTCTCTCTAACCTCTATGTAGTACCCGCAGAGTAGATGACAGTCTATAGAATGAAGCAGGACATGTAATCGCAGCTCTTGGGGGACAAGAAGATCATTGCAAGTTTGAGGTTGGCTGGATCTACATAGTGAGCTCCAGACCAGCCAGGGCTACAAAGTGCAGCTCGGCCAAGAAAACGACAACAATGAAAGTCGATAGGGTGAGATTCAGAAATGGTAGGAAAAGAGCCAGCAAGATGGCTTCATGGGCACAAGTGCTTGCTGCAAAAACTTGGTGACCTGACCTCCTGCCTCAGAACCCACCTAAGTGTGGAAGGAGAGCACTAACTCCTGCAAGATCCCCTCCAATCTCCACACATGCCCACACACAATCATGATGTGCTTTAAAACACTGAAAAATAAATGGCAAGATTAGGGGATCACCACACCCAAAATACACCCTGCATATACATGCTTGGCTGAAATCACATGGTTTCACCAGCTAGCTCTTTTCTATTAAAACCTCTGTGGGGGAGGGGGAGCATGCCTGTCATCCCAGCACGGGAGAGCTAGAGGCAAGCAGGTCTCTGTGAGTTCAAGGCTAGCCTGGTCTACATAGTGAGTTCTAGGCCAGTCAGCACTATGTAGTGGGACCTTGTCTCAAAAAGAAGAAAAAGAAGAAGAAAGGAAAGGAAAAAAAAAAAAAAGCAAGAGTGTAGAAACAACAGTGTTAGTTTTCCAAAAGAAAAATTGATTTTATTTGAACCAAATACATGTGGATGGCTAACTCATGGTCACTAATTTGAACTATTTTATTGTTCCACTTTTGCCTCAAGCACTCTGGCACACAGCCCTCGGATGAGCAAATGTGTCTGGTCAGAGCTTCCTGTTGAATTAGAGTGCTAGACTCACTCCCTTAGGAAACAGATCCAAAAATGTATAATCAATCTTTAAAAAAATAAACAAGCCCGCTTCCTGGTAGAAGAAAACAAATTTTGTAAAAGGGAATAAAAAGAAAAGGGTGCAGAAAAAATCCTTATGACTGTACCCTTAGACACAGAAATTCTACATTGAACAGTTTAGCCTAACACAGTAGAAGATATTTTAATAAGTATATTCATTACAGTTTTATTTATACCATCCCCACACAAAAGGCTATTTTGATACTTAAAAAATAGGTTAGTGAAAAAACAAAAAACCTTAGTAGCCCATTAAGGAAATGCTATTTATTCTTTCAGTACTTACTGAGATCTAACCTAGTAAATAAAGGTTTTGCTTTGCTGGTTTTTGCTGTGGCCCCTGCAGCTGCTACTATTGATGTTGCTTTGTTTGGTTGGCTTGGGATTAGGTTGGGTTTTTGTTTTGTTTTGTTTTGAGGCAAGGTTTCAGATTTACTGTATATTAAGGGTGACCTTGAACTCCTGATCCTCCTGCCTGGGACGGTGCTGAGATTACAGAGGCGTGCCACCACACTCGTCTCCTGCACGCCCCATGCCTGCCTCCTTTGCTTTGTTTTTCACTCAGAAGTACATAAATAAATGCAGAGGACGAAAGGTGAAAAGGGCATGTGTATGTTATGGGAGATTTTTTAAAAATTTATTTTGATCCTTTGTTGTTTGCTATGCTAGGGTTTTGTTTGAAAATTTGGACTTGGTGCATTCCTAATCCCAGGAGTCTAGAAGCACAGTCAGGTTAGCAAAACTCATGCTAGCCTTGGACTCTTTGTGGGTCCTGCGTCTTCCTGACTGTGCTTCTAGCTATCAAGGAAAATACCCTATCTTACTTTGTTTCCTCTCTGTGCAAAGGGTATCCATCAACCAGTCTCCAAATTCTCCCTCAAGAGAATTCCAAATTTTTCCTTAAGCTGCGGAGATGGCTTGGGGGTTAAAGTGCTTGCTGTGCCAGCATGAAGGCCTGATTTCCATCCCCAACTCATGAGAAAATGCAGACACAGCGGCACACACATGTAACTCGCTGCTGGGGGGGAGCAGAGATCCTAGGTGCTTGCTGGCCATCTGGGCTCACTAAACCAGCAAGTTCCCAGTTCCGTGAGAGATCCTGTCTCAAAAAAGTAAGGTGGAGAGCAATAGAGGAAGACACGGATCCAGAAGTCTGCAGAGGTATCACCGGTGACCCGAGGGAACGTGGTCTCAGCAGAAACTCAGCCTGGACACACCTGGTCTAGAGAAAACACAAAGGAGTTTGGGGTTCGTGTCATCTGTGCTAAAGTTTTCCCACAGCACAGAGTCAATGGCAATCAGAGGCCTACCGCAGGGACTGTGTCCAGTCTCCCTCCCACATCAATTCTTCCTTGGTGCCTCTGATGCCTTCCTTCTACCTCTGATGCCCCACCACCCTCCCCACGCTGCAGCGAACAGTAGCTTCATTCTGTTACGGTCGATGGACACAGCACAGTGCCCACCTCTTCTCTTTGCAGACTGTGTTCTAAGACCACCCCCCATGAGCGCCTGAAGCCTCAGAGAGTACAGACTTCTAGGAGAACGACGTAGAGTTCTGCGTAGTCACACCTACAGACCGTGATGAAGTTTAAGTTACAGAGTGGGCTCTCTAAGAGAGTAGCAGCAGTAGCCCCTAACGAAATAGGAAAAAATATAATAATATATCAGGAACAGGATTATTTAAAACTTACTAATTGTTTGTCTCTGGAGGTTTCCTTTTAGTACTTTTGAAACTCAGTTGACTACCTGTTACTAAAACCTTGGAAAGTGAAATCTGGGTAAAGGTGGGGGGGACCTGTGATATTAGATACAAAATACCCAGACAGTGCCTGCTGGTGGGTAGTGGTGCAGGGCACAGAGGTCACCTCTGGCTAGGCTGGTCAGCTGTGGAGACACTGTGCAGACTTCCTCTTGGTTTCTTTCCTGCAAGTGGGCTGTTTATCTGCGCTTATTTTATTATTTGAGCCCTCCTTTTTGCATCTAGCTTAGCACCCTGCAAAAAGCAGACGTTCGGTACCTTAGTTCAGGCCGTCATGTGACTGGTAGATGTCTGGCTCTTAGGCTGTTCATGCATCAGGTAACATCTGCATATAGAAACTGCCTCCCACTTCCTTTTCGCCTTCCCCCTCCTGCTGGGCTTCGTCATGCAATCTGTTTTGGTTATTTTCTAGTTCCCCCCGAACAGCCTCCACACAGCATTAGCCTCTGTTCCTTCTACCCTTAAAGGCCTACCAACACACCGCAGCCCTGATCTGGCATTTTCCTACCTGTCTGTTC
Organism: Rhombomys opimus; assembly: GCA_010120015.1. Classification (NCBI taxonomy): domain Eukaryota; kingdom Metazoa; phylum Chordata; class Mammalia; order Rodentia; family Muridae; genus Rhombomys; species Rhombomys opimus. Next base: position 374,632 of record REGO01000553.1, on the reverse strand, counting down.
ATAGACTTGAACACCCCCCTAGGATGCTTAGTGTATCCCCGCTAGATAAAGGGTCCTTGCTCAGACAACTGTGAATAAATACTTAACTTCTCCCTGCTGAATCCAGCCTCAGGCAGTCAGTGGGTGGCCCATCTGCACCGTTTACCCGGTCAGCAAGCAGAAACTAGACCAGACCTGCTGCTAATCCTCAGACCTTTGAAATCTGTTACTCTGGAATCTAGTGACTACATTTCCACAATGGAGGCCTTGTTAAGGGGCTAGTATGGGGGCCTGAGCAACCCCAGGCAAATCTGCTAGTACAGCAAAGCAGCAAAGACAGTCAATCCCAAAGCCACAGGCCTACCGCAGGGCTTTTCAACAACAATAAACAGGGCCATGATTTCCTTTCTTTCCTATGCAGGAGTTCTGGCTTGCAAATGAGAAGTTAGCACCGAAGATAATTTAAAAATTAGTCACCAGGCCGGACCAAAGATCCGGACCAGGAGCTCCAGACTGTGACAGGAGGGGACACGTGGACCCCTCGAATCAGACAGTTCCTATCTCATTAGACACCGCGATGCAGGCAGAAACTTATGCCCACCACAGAGCCGAGCCCGTTGGTGAGTCTTGCTACACACCACCAAAAGTTCTCTGTCTTGTGCTGACTGTAAGACTGCTTAAAAGCCATTTGGGACAGGAGCAAAGCTATGGTGCAAGTTGGCTTTGCTCCCTGTTACTCTCGACTTTGACGTTGTTCGGCGGTGGGAGCAGAGATAGGCAGATGGCCTCCCTAAGCCGCTCTTCCTGAGCCTGAGGCACCTGTAGATGGAAAGAAGGGTGCTCTCTCTCTCGCGCTCTCTCTCTGTCTCTCTCTCATGGAGACTAAGCATGATTAAATGAGACCTCTCATTTTACAAACGTATACAGGAGGCAGAGGGCCAGAGGACGGTAATCACCACCTGCTAAGTGATGGCCAGAAGTTCTGGGGCCTTTTGGGTGGCTCAACACGTTCCCTCACTCTTCCTGCCGTTAAAACTCACAAGCACAGTTTCATTCCTGGGACCCGCAGAATGGAAGGAAAGAATTGACCACTGCTAGCTGTCATCTGGCCTCCACATGCATGCTATGTCATGTGCATGCCATACAGATATGTATTAAAATATCACATGATGTCCTGTAAACATATGCAACATTTTCACGCTTTTATGGATCAGGGGGCATAGTGGCTCATGCTTGACATCTCAGGAAACAGATACGGGATGGTCACTGCCAATCCAGGCCAGCCTGATCTGTACAGTAAGAAATGAACGAATGAATAAATTTGAGTAAGCAGGAAAATGTGCCGAATGGAGTGTCATGTGACTTAGCTGAACAGTAAGAGGCTTCTTCCCCCATTTTGCTGCCCTTTACTACCTGTCTTATTTTCTGGAGGGCCCCTGGGTGGTGGTGTGAAATAAAATGGCCCCTGTAGGCTCATAAGGAGTGGCGACATTAGGAGGTGTGGCCTTGTTGGAGTAGGTGTGGCCTGGCTGGAGGAAGTGTGTCACCGTGGGGGCGGGCTTTGAGGTCTCCTCTGCTCAAGCTCTGCGCAGTGTGGCACAGTCTCCTACTGCCTGCAGATCACAATCTGGAACTCTCGGCTCCTCCATGTCTGCCTGGGCACTGCCATGCTTCCCCCCACGATGATGGCTAACTAAGCCATGATAACCTCTAAGCCAGCCCCAATTAAGTGCCTTGGTCATGGTATCTCTTTACAACAATAAAACCCTACCACAGCCCCCTTTCAAAAGACAACAAATGCTTATTAAAGGCATAGGGAAAGCTTCTGTTCCCTTCCCCCACCCCCGCAAGAAGTCTTTTAAGCATGTGGAATCAGGAATTTATATTTGTATGACATTTTTCCTTCCACTGCCCCAAAATTTTACAGTAGCTATTTTCTTATTGTTGAATCGAACACCGTTTTTATGCTTTCTAATGGGGACAGCGTGGTTTGTGCATGCTGTATCGATAGAGTGTGGATGAACAAGAAGGACTGCAGGAAGCAGAGCCAGTGGTCATGAGGGGGGACTCTGTCTCTCCACACCTCCACACAAGCCGTTTGCTCTCCCAGTTGCGCTGAGGTTCTGGCCTTTTAAAGCCCGGGCCTGGAACGTGGGCACCTGGCTGCCCGAGATGACCGCTGGCTTTCTGTGTGACCGTAAGGGAGCGGATGAAGGCTGCGATGCCGCCCCATGGTCTCGTGCAAGCCTCAAATGCATAAGGGCCTGAGCTGGAGCTGGAACGTACACATGTACACACACGAGCACATATGCCCAGACCACACCACACACATATATACACATAGCACACATCACACACCATACACACACATACACATACACACCACACATACACACACACACAAGGAGGTGGTATAAACACAGGTCTAGATTACATGGAGTAGAGGCCGTGACTGCCATCACCAACACATAGGAAGTTCCTCTATTCTGGTGCCTTAAAAACCCTCAGATTCCCATGCCCCTCCCTGACATTGAACAGGCATCATCGCCTGCCAAGAGAGAAAGCTTTGCCACCAAAGGACAATTGGAAGCTGGGAAGGGGTGAGGCAGAAGACAAGAACCAGGATGACAGTCTTACTCTCCAGCGGGTCTCCATGGCTCCACGGAGACAGATGGCAGCTATCCATAAAATATGTCTTCAAGGCCTATTTTTTTCTTCATTTTGACTTGTTGTGACAAGGGGAGTTAAGTTTTAGTCAAATAAATATACTGGATCATAATTTACCCTTAGTATTGGGATAATTACAGCAGAGAGTTTCTCCATTCATTTTATGTAAGCAGCGTCTCTCTGACGTGAGTGTTACTTGGCCTTCTGGGCTGCTCCTTAAAATGGAGACAGTATTTGTACCTCCTATGATAGCTCGCATTTTAATATACGCTATAGAGTTTGCTGTATGCACTATATACAGTGTGTGAACGGTCAAAGCTTCTGCTAAACCGGAGTGGCCTCCAGAGCAGTTGGGGAAGCGGGGGAGTTATTTTACTCCCACACTTGATTTGTATTTTGTGTGTATGTGTGTTTGTCTATGTGTGTGTATGCAGGTGTGTGTGAAGGTCAGAAGTTGATAGCAAGCGTCCTCCTCAGTCATCCTCCATGTTTATTTTTTTTTTGACACAGGGCCTCTCACTGAGCCTGGAGCTTGCAGATTATGCTAGGCTGGCTGGGTAGCATGCTCCGAGGAGTCACCCGTCTCCGCCTGCCCCGTGCTGGGATTACAGATGTGCACTGCCACAGCCAGCTTTGTGTATGGTGGTAAGAAGAGAACGCGGGACTTCATGTTTGCACTGCAAGAGCATTCCCAATTGAGCCATCACCTCCCAAGCCATGAAAATACACGTTTTATTTTAGCAAAGGGTCTAATGCTCAAACCCAGAACCCCCAACAGGGATCACATCCCAGAGGAGCAGGATGTTTTATAAGTCTAGCCATGCTGACCTGGCGGAGCCAACTGACCGCCTGTGAAAACAGCAAATAATCTGATGTAAACATCACCTCACTGCCAGCTCTCAGAACATGTCACCTTAAACCAGAACCTCCCGGTCGAATGCCACACACATCACAAACGGATGGATTTCAGCCAGGCAAGCACAAAAATCCCTGAAAGACTGAGAAAAAGATGTGAAATACAAGAGCAAGTAGCAAGAGAGGCTGTGTGGAAATATAGTTACATGTTACATATGCATCCATTTGTGTGTATGTGTACATGTAGCATATAGAATATAGTCAGTGGCAGGTTTCAGACAGCGAAAGTCAGGAGCAAGAAGGAAATAAATTGATTGTTCAGAATGGTTTCTCTAGGGGGTGATCAGCATGAGCTAACCCGATTGGCCCCTTTGGTCTTTCTTATTTGCACAAGTCAGGAATAGACACTCAGGTGTAATCTCATTAGTGTTTAGCCTTTGGGGGGGGAGAATGTATGCTTTTTGGGGGGTCTTATTTTAATTTAGGTTTGGAAAGCAAAGAGGGTTTTGTTTTTTGTTGTTCTTCTTGTTTGTTTGTTTGTTTTGGGCTGTGTCAGGGTCTTTCTCTGTTTCTTCCTTTTTTGTTTTTTCTTGTTTGTTTGTTTGCTTTGTCTAAAAGTCTGAAGTTCAGGTTGGCCTAGAACTTGTGCTATCTCCTGCCCCAGCCTCCCACGTGCTCACTTTACAGGCCTGAGCCGCCATATCCTGCTGGTTTGTTTCTTACAGAACTACACTGTGAGGTCTGGAATACAGAATTCAGATCCCCAGCACCCACATACTGCCAGGTAGCTGTGGTGGCCCACTTGCGAGCCCAGAGGCCAGGACCCTGGCTAGCCAAGCTAGCTGAAGCCGTGAGCTCTGCGGTGCAGTGAGAGAGCCTGCCTCCATCCACAAGACGGACATCAGTGAGTGAAGACACAGACACCAACATCTGTGCACACATGCACATGCAAAGGAATTTGTGCACATACTTACAAACATACAATACATATGTGCACCACAGCACACGCAGCCAAAACCAAGAAAGATGGATTTCTTTTGCAAGTTACTTGCACATATATACTACCAATAAACAGCATCTTTAAGAAGCAAAGAAAGTTTTTCTTCACCTTTCAGTCCCTGCTCAGAGCTTTAGCCCTGCAATTGGCCTGGCTGTGGGTGAGAGCCCAACTTTCTTGTGCTCAGGGAAGACCTTACTTTAGGAGTTTCGTAGGGAAAGCTAAAGGACCCCAGGCTGCATTTCTCTTTGGTGCCATATTTAGCACTCTGCTGGGTACGGAATATGTGTTGGTAAGGCAGACGCGTCAACAGGAAGAAGGAAGATTTCACAACTTGGGAGACAACACGGTGAGTCAGGCCTTTCTGCTCGGCTACCAACCGGCTCCGCGTGGTTCACTGGGTAATTTGAACGACTCATACCACACGCTCAATCGCTGTTGTCTGCATCAGCGTGTAGCAAGAGGAAACAAACGTGGTGACTTAACTAGATCCATCTGGAGATTAATGAGTGAGTGAAAAACAACCTGAAACATAACCTTATTTACATGACAGACTCAAAATGGAAGAAATGTTTACCTTACAAATAAGTGTTTTTAAATTGGGCTAGTTGCATTCTATCTATGTAGAACTATCAATTAATTTTATCCTTAGCATAATTATAAAGTAAAATAGAAATTTTTGTTATGTGCCCGAATTCCAACTTTTCCGTTTTTGTTTGTTTGTTTGTTTGTTGCTTTTTGTTTTTTATATTTAGGAAAGCATCCTCTAGCACCTCTTTTTATTAATTGGGAATTTACAGAGTAGTTGTCACTGTTTTAATTTAATTAAATTTCGTAGTTCTCGGCTCCAAGGTTAAGAGCATACACTTTTCTTACAGAAGTCCTGAGCTCACCAGGCCCACATCAGTTGGCTCATGACCCTCCCCCCCACCCCCAAAACTGAAGCTTCGTGGGATCCGATGCTTCTGGCTTCCCCCAACACTGTACTCAATGTTCACACACCCACACAGAGATCTGATTTAAAACAATGAAGAAAAATCTTTTTTTTTAAAACTGCATAGTTCCTATTCTATTATTCCATGTTATATTCTCTTTCTTCCTTTCAGAGGCTTCTATTCCATTCTCATAATTTAAAAAAAAAGTATTAGCATACAAAGTCATTATACCATTTCAAACAGATTTTGTTTTAGTTGCTTCTTCTTCTCCTTCATCTTTCCCACTTCTACCCTCCCCGCATCTTTTTCCTGCTTTCATGATATTTGTGTCTTTCTGCCCTTCTCCACCCCAATGCCCACTGCCTCTTCCTCAGCATCTCTCTTTTTATTCTACTTGATTAATTCATTTTATGTGTGTTGCTGTTCTGCTGGCATGCATGTTCTAGGCAGCATGTGCACGCTGGGTTCCCCACGAGGCTAAGAGAGAGCAGAATGGAGTGACGGACAGTCGTGCTGTCATGTGGTTGCTGGGAATAGAACTGCTGAACCATGTCTCCGGATTTTCTGCATCTCTCTTCACCCTTTCTTGATCTCCTTTAGTTCTTTAGGCTCCGCCTACATCCATATACATAGGAGAATACGGGGACTTTATCTTTCAAGCTTTGTCATCGCCTTTTTCCTTACGCATTAGTAAAATTCCGTTAGTGTATGTACCACATTTTCACTACTGGTTCACAATTGACGAGCACCCAAGCTGGGTTGAGCAGCCATGGGTGTGCAAGTATGTATGTGTGTGGATGTGGTAGAATACGGAACCGCTGGGCAAGCCCTGGAGGGCTATAGGTGGGTCATGGGGCAGCTTTCTTTCCATTGTTCCCACTTCTCTAATAGACACACTTCCCCTTGAGAGAGGTGGGTTGGAAAGTCCCCCATTGCCTCTGTAGTAGCAATTACTCCTGTGAGTAGTAATTCGTCTCCTCCAAACACTTCATTCCAGCCCTCCTCAGTGAAGTAAGGCTGAGTAAGTCGGCTTTCCTTTTGCACACGTGAGCACACACCCCATTCAAACCAGGCACAGGAGCTCCTCTCCTCGGCTCCTCCCGGCTGTATCCTGCCCCCTTCACTGGATTGGTGTAAACAGTGACTCACAGCCACTAACCACAGCAGACTAAAGGCCCAACATGATTGATGACGCGAGGCTAGGCTTAAGAGAACAGCCACTGTTTTTTATTGATCTGCCTTTCTGTTTTATGGCTGATTTCAATGAAATGAGACAAGAACAGCTTTAATTACAATTTAGAAAACACAGTGTTGTCATTAACAGTTGCTGTAAATTAAATACCACAAGGAAGTGTGCCCAAGGAAGACGTTCTGACCTCAGGTGATACTGTTACCGTGCAAACAATGTTTGAGATGCAAAAGAAATCTTTGAAAGGGAATCTAAGTGTTTTGAAATCTGTCTTGAATCCTTTCATAATGCCCTGAGGCCTCTGGCAACAAGCTACAGATTTGTTCTATATAATCGGCGTGGATTTTTAGCCCGGAAGCAGAAGCATACTGAGATTTTAGGTTTTGGGTTATTGAGCCATAAGTAAGTGTTCATTGAGGAAATGTCAGACGCTGCAGCGGAGGTAGAATGGTGAGCAAAAGGACAAGGCGCTGTCTTAATGGCATATGTAGCCTTGTAGGAGAAGCAAGCAAGCAGAGGTGGTGGCTACAGAAAACAAGCGTGATGGAGAGATGGAACTTCGTGAGGAGCAGGCCTTCTGAGCAGAGGCAGCCTGAAGGCTGATCACGAAGCAGCATGTGCAGAACTGGGAAGCTCGCTCAGATCTGAGGAAGGCCCTCAGAGGGCTTCTGTTAGCCCTGGGCTTGTCAGGTACACATAGGGAAGAGGACAGAGACTGACGTGTGTGTGTGTGGGGGTGGTGGTGCGTGTCTACATATGTGATGTATGTGTGTGTGTGTGTTTATGTGGTATATATGTGGTGTATGTACGTGTGGTGTGTGTGTATGTGTGTATGGTGCATGCATGTGTGGTGTGTGTGTATATGTGGTGTTTATGTGGTACATATGTGTATGTGTAGTGTATTTGTGCGTGGTGTATAAGTGTGTCTGTGCCTGTGGGGGGGGGGGTGTCAGTAGTTACATTCCATGTCTGACAACATTCCAGAAGTGTAGTGGGTTATTTGTGGCAGAGGCAGGAGCAGGAAAAGGACACTTAAAATCACCGTTGTCATTATTTCCTAAACTAATAAGAGGGCTATAAAGAACTGAAGGACATATTTGGGTCCTTGAGAAAGTTGCGAGTAAGCTGTATAAAGCAACCACATATACGGAAAGATAAATGAAACTGAAAATCCGCATAGGTTTGGTACTGAATGGATGGTGCAAACGCTTTTATGCTAAAAGTTCCAAAGTGTGGCCGATTAATAGCAGTTGAGGTTTTAAGTTTGGGTTTGAGTGCTTGGCTCCCAATACTAGGTGATTTATCCCAAATGCCGTCAAATCCTGTTTATAACCTGCAGTGAGACCACTTTTCATATTCATCCTTAGCTTTCACTGAGCACAACACAGAGGTGAGGTGACAAGCCTCTCTGAGGCCCTCTTCTCAGGAGCTCGCTCATCTCCAAACCTCAAACAGGCGTAACGGAGGCTAAAAATGGACAAGGGAAGAGAGGCTGGCCCAGCATGAAGGGCTTTTCAGACACGTGTGCACACTTGTTTACATGGGGCCTAAGTTTAGACTCCAGTGTGAGAACAAACTCAGGAGCCCTTCCTCTGCAAATTCCACATCCTCTTTTGTGCCTCCTGTACAACCATTCCAGAGGCTTCCTTTCCTGGCTTCATCTGTTTCTGGACTGTTGGTAATACAGAGCTATGCTCTCTGGCACCAGATCACAGATAAATCCCAGAGAATTCTTCAAAAAAGATGCAAAGTTTGGGAGAGAAGGTGGCTATTGGGTAGTGATACTTTCAGCCTTGGGGAAGGTTCTCCTCCTCCCGGTCTCCCAAACCTAAAAAATGTTTCTTCTTGTTCACAGGCAGCCAGCCTGAGCTTTCTTATCCTGGTCCTCCTTGCCCCTCCCGTTTGTACTTTTCCTTTCTAGACAAGAACAAAGCCTGAGTATCTTGTGAGCTGTGTCTTGGGGGAGGGGCATTCTGTGGGGGCAGGATGTGCTGCTTGCTGGCGAAGAGCTGGGGACAGCTCAACAGGACACACTTGAGACGTCCCCACCTGGCCATCACCTTTCCTTCTTTTTTACACCCTTTGAGACAGGTCTTGACTGATTCTCTGCCTGGATGTTGATGCTAACGAACTGGGCCATCCCTGGGCCCGAGAATGGTCTCTTGGGTGGACGGTGAACGATTAACTAACTAGCTCAGGGTGTGCCATAGATTCACCAGTCAGTTAACACTCACACCACACTGGAGGGTGGCTGCATGTTTATCTCGTGAACTCTGGGGAATGTTAACTTAAGAATCTCTTAGCAAGAAAGGACAAAGTCAGCAGAGTAGAAGCTGGCTGCCCGGTCTCTGTCTGGAGACATCTTCCGAACCATAGCGCGCCATTTAGAGAAATATAAGGGAGAGCAGAGAAACAGGGGTGAGAAATTTCACGGGCCAGAAGTGGGGAGGGTGACATGGGAGGAAGAAGAGGAAACCACTCAACTGCCAAAGTGGAATCACTTCCCTAAAACAAGTGCCCCTCAGCTCCTCTGAGGAAGAGAGGGGCGTTCTGGAAGTTTCTTAGGAAGAATTTAAGAGGCCAGATGTCGTTCTTCTCACAGCACATTCTTAAAAACAATTTGCAAGAGTCCAGGCATTCCATTCAAATTAGGGAGTGTTCCAAAAAGAAAGCAATACAGACAGCCTGCAAGAGCAGGACAGCTAAGACTCACGTGCCAGAGTTTTCTAGGCCAGCCGCAGAATCATGGCTGCACTACGGCTAGATCCTCGAAAGCCTCCACGCTTGCTGTGGGCAGATTCCCTCTGAGGTGAGTGCCATTCAAAATCCCCATCCCTCTCAGCTGATAAAACAATTTTGTCATTAATTGTTGGATTATGTAAACACAAACATTTACTGTCAAGTAACAGAAAATTGCCCAGGGCTTCTCATGAACAAGATTTAGTCTCTATTAAACAAAGACTAAATGTGTATAACGCCAAGTGGTTAATTTATTTGCAAAAAAAGTACAGATCTCCCATTATTTTTCCAGTGATCAGTATATTCATTTTCTTCCCCTGCCCCACCTCTGAGCTTTGGACATTAGGTAGGCCCTCCACCCTGAGCTATACCTCCAGCCCTGGGTATCTGTGAATGGGCGAGATGTCAGTTGGTGTGAGCAAGCCGCCCTAAGAAACAGGTTGTATCTTTCCACATCGTCATAGTTTTGAAGAGCAAAGACTTCACAAGCTGGGTCGTTTTTATTTTATATTTTGCCTTAATTCACTGTCTTAATCCCGGTTTCTATCGATGTGATGAAACACCATGACCATAAGTGACTTGAGGAGGAAAGGTTTTATTACAGCATGGAACTCTCGGGTCTTAGATTATCATTCAAAGAAAGTCGGGAGAGGAACTCAAGGTAGAAGCCTTCAGGCAGGAAGTGAAGCAGAGGCCATGGAGGGATGCCATTAACTACCTGGCTCTGATGGCTTGCTCATCCTGCTTTCGTAGAGATGCCAAGACCACCTGCTTAGGGTACAGCACCACCCCTAATAGGCTGGGCCCTCACACATCAATCACTAATTAAGAAAATGACAATCTTATGGAGGCATTTTCTTAATTAAGATTCCTCCTTCTATATATGTCTAGGTTTGTGTCAAGTTGACAAAAAACAACCAGCACATTCACCAAGAGCTCTTGATTTCACTTGGCATTCATGGCAGTTGACAAACACGGGTTCTTTTATTCGATCTTAGTTACTAAAATCATCTCAAGAACACCCACACATACATATATAGTTACAGAAGGGCCAAATATGTTGTATTTGTATTTACATGGCAGTTGGTCTGAGTGGCTTTTTTAGTTTGTTCCCTTTTGTTCCTTCCTGTTTGTACTTCTTCTTTATCTTTTCCATTCTCAGCTAAAACAAAGTCTAGGTATCATGAGTTGTATCTTGGAGGGAAAGGCATGTGCATGCTTCCATGTGAACACACACACACACCCCATACACACACACACACACCCCATACACACACACACACACACACACACACACACACACACAGGCATAGGGAGGGTGGGAGAAGGAGGGAGGGAAGGAAGCAGGGAGGGAGAGAGAGGAAGGAGGGAGAGAGAGAGGGAGGGAGGGAGAGAGAGAGGGAGAGTTGAGCTGACATTAATAAGGAAAAGTCTCTGAATAGGTCAAGCTAGGAAGCTTGAAGAACCACAGACAGGAACTGTCCAGAGCACAAGCTTGTGAAGTCCAGGAAGTAGTCAGAATGAAGTAGGCAAAGGGTCTTGAGCGAGAGAAACTGAGCTGGAGCTGGAGCCCAGGAACTGAGGCAGAGGTCCTCAGCTGTGGCACTTCTCCTGGACAAGACTTATGGGTGACTGGGTAGTGGCCAGCCTGCTGCCATGACTCAGGTGTGGGAACTTCTTCCTTTATAGTCCTAGGTGAAGGGGTTATTCTTGATAAGTTCACAGGCCTGGCTTTTGGTATGACTGTGATCAGCCCACGTGTCCATGTTTTCCTGACCTAAGTTCATAAGTTTATTGGCAATAATGTTTTATTTACATAAATAGGTTATCAGTCTGAACCTAGTGGTCTGTTCCGGACAGATAGCAGCAGGTTACACGCCTAGTCACGATGAGATGCTGAGTCATTCTGCCTCAGCATTCACACCCAAAATGGAGTCACCCGTGGCAAGGGACAATCTGAAAGACACTATTTCATGTCGAAAAAAGTAACATAGAACAGGGCCCAAACTGGTCGCCACAGCTCTGGTGCCCCTCCTTCTTATACAGACTTGGTATCACATATTTTTCTCTAAAGTGGCTAGTTTAGAGAAAACTGTAGAAGGCAGTGGGTTCTCCAAATAGCTTTTTTTTTTTTTGAGAGAGAGAGATTTCAACTCAATCTTCCATAGACAGATCTGCCTACTGGGTGGGGGAATAGTCCCAACTGCTGGTGATGGCGTAGATTGCCCCAGAAATGCCCCCAAGGGATTCAGCCAGACAAGATGACAGTCTACAGGGATTTCAACTCCAACGACGGTTCCAACGCATTGGTCTCTGAGGACTCCAATCGTATGAGCTGGTGGAAGATGCCAGTGAAAATAGGAGAGCTCACAAAATAGCTACGAGGGTAGCTGTTCTCAGGGCAAAGAATTAAAACCACCATTCTAAAAGAAAGCTAACGAGCCAACGTCTAATCCCAGCAGTTGGCAGCTAAGGCAGGAGGATCATGAGTTCCAGGCCTCGAATACAGTGAGTTCAAGGCCAGCCTGGGATAGAGAAAACCTATCTCAAAGATAAATAAGGACGGGGAAGATGGCTCAGCAGTTAGGAGCATCTGCCACTCTTCCTAGAGGACCTGGGTTCAATTCCCAGCATGGACATAACGGGTTACAATGGTCTGTAACTCCAGTTCCAGGGGATCTAGTGCCCTCTTATGACCTCCTCAGCGTCAGGCACACACATGATGCACAAATATATATGCAGGCAAAACAGCCATCCATAGAAAATAAAACGCTTTTAAAATAAATAAATGAAATGAAAGAAAACTAAGGGAGCCGAGAATACAGCTCAGCAGTAATGTTAAAAGAGCTTCGACTTCAGATATTTCTTTTGTGCCCATTTTACATAACTCTTTCCTCATCATTTAGAAGAGTTGCTTACAAAACAACTTGTATAACACCCTGTTACAAAGAAGCCACTCCATAATAGAGTGTTAGGGAAATTCTTAAGTGTACTGGTTTTGTCTTGAAGGTGATACTTAACAAAGTTTATAAGTATACGGTAACTTGAAATAAAAAAAAAAAACACATAGAGATGTATTGATTTAATTTGTTGTCCTGTCTTTCAATTATCTTGAATTTTATTGTGCAATAAAGATGCAATACTATACACAGCCTAAGCAAAAGCACATGACCAGAACAGATTGCAACAACATCCCTGTTTCTCAGGCAGCCTTGTCCTGAAATTAATTAAATAATTGTTTCTTTGTTTTGTTTTTGTTTTGAGACAGGGTCTCATGTAGCTCAAATTCGCAGTTAGCTGAGGCTGGTCTTGAACTTTGGATCCTCTGCTCTCTATCTCTGAAGAGCTGGAATTACAAACTTCTTCCCTGAAAGTCGTTACTGAGCCCCTTGTTCTTTCTTATGGGGGAATAGAGTTGGCAGAATGAAATGTTACTCTTTCGATGCCTTTTTGCTCAAGATTGTATTTTCCAGGTTCATCCACGGGGACGTAATCAGGTGGTGCTTGGCTGTGGGATGACGCAACTGTAATGGGTTGTTCCGTGCTCCTTACAATTATAAGGAATTCTCCTATGTTCTTATGTGTGCCTTTGTGTGCTCTTACGCAGTCATTCCCCAGAGCAAGAATCTAGCTCTGGAACAGCTTGTGAATGTGGACTGTCATGTTTGGTTTCTTCAAACACTCAGTTACGTTATGTAAACATGTTTTAGTTTTAATCCCAGGTGTGGGACATGGGGCTGCTTTCCATTGTCCACAGCAGCAGACTATTTGTTTCCTGCGGCTCTGACAGGGCCGAAATCTTTGCCAGCTGCGGATAGTTTAATTCTGCAGACTCTTGAGAGGGAAGAAATGCTAGACCCCAAAGAGGGACGGGGGGGAGGGGGGGGCTGCAAGGGAAGAAGGAGGCTGCTGGTTGCCTGCTGCTGCTGCTGCTGCTGCTGCAGTTTGATGAGAAGTCAGAGATAATCCTGAAATGAAGATTGGATTGGCCCCCCGAGGAATCAACGACCCTAAACAAGAGGAAGTAGTCAAAGAGACGTAAGCCCCTTTCCTCACTAAGCTTTTTCTCCTACCTGATGTTGGGGTGGTAGGAGGGATAACAGTAGGAAGGGAGGTAGAGGTCTAAGAAACCCCAATAAAATTGATTTTAAAAGTACACCTATACTGTCAACCTTAATCTAGGAAATGCCAAGCTGTTTTCTGAAATTATTACAATGTGAATGGGAGCCAGCAGTGTTCTCTGAGGTTTGGTTGGCCACATCATTATCTTGGCATTAGAGATTTGACATTTTCCCCTGCTGGTGGGCATGCCATAGTGTTTCATTACATTTTTAACTTATGTTTCTTCCTGATTTGCTAACAACTTCCTGATGGCAGAACAAAGGCAGGGAGGCAGGAGCAGCTAAGCGCCCACATCTGGTTCTGCAGGCATAGGCAGAGAGCATACTGGGAAGGAAGCCTGTTTTCCGGACCCTCAAATCCTGCCCCTCAGAGTGACATACCTCCTCGAGCAAGGCCAATGCACACCTGCTAATCCTTCCCACCGCGTTTTACCAACTGGGAAGCAAGTATCCAAACAAATGAGCCAGTGGGGCCTTTCTCATTCAGACCACCAAAAGCAGTGAGAGATTTAGAAAGGGGCAAACATATCAACACAGAGAAAGCTGTGGTCGAGTGCACAGAGCTGATGGAGAAACCTGAGCACCCAGCAGCACAGTGTATTTTATGTACAGTTTAACAGGGTTATTTCATATAAGGTAAAGAAGGCACGGTTTGTGGTCGACAGCTGGGCTAAGGAGGCAAGGTTAGCTGATCTTGGTCGTACACCTTCAGCACCGTCTTCAGGCCACAAATATGTGGGAACAGGGAGAAAGCTGTGATGGGCATTTTCTGCACAGTGTCAACATCCACACATACAAGGCTTTGCTGCCCCCCTGAGCCTCACCCTAAAGGGCAGGCTTTGTCATTTTCCCATAGGGCTAAGGCTGAGTTTCTTGACATGGCTGTGCCCACGTCAAACAACACACATTCTCTCCTCACGACATTACTCTGCTCCCCGTGCTAAAGCAAGCTAATTAACACAGCCATGCACGTGTCTTCTTAAAAATTCAATCTCTGTTTCCGTCTCTGGGTCCGTCTGTCTTGCTCACCGCCCTCCCCAGGGTCCCCTGTAGCTTACTGGCTTCGAACTCACTGAGCAGCTGAGGATGACCTTGAAGTTCTGACCCTCCAAGGGGTAGGCTCACAGGTGTGCACCCCTCCCCTCTCCAACATTTGAAGTTCTGAGAATGGAACCCACAGTGCCATGCAAACTAGTCCAAGACTACAAGCCAAGCTGCATTCCCCGAGCCTGCTCGTGTGCTTGCTGTGGACATCTCTGCTGTGTTTATTAGTATGTGATCATTGAACAAAACTGGATTTCATTTTGGCATTTTATGTTCTTTGGTCAAATTCAGTCCCCATTATCCTTTCTCACTGCCCTCCTCTGGCTCTAAAGTGTTTAATTAGTCTTTTTGTCTATTCTTGGAGCAACCTGCCTCCTTTTGATAGCTACAAGGTAATTTTTAATTTTATGTTCTTTAAGACTTTTCTTTTGGAAGAATGGGCCTCTATATAATTGTACTGACTCCATGGGTTGATTATAGAGATCTTTATGTCTGTTATTTCTAGCTGTGTCTAATGATACATGTCTATAACTCCAGCACTCAGGAGACAAAGCAGGAAAATCATTACTTCAAGGTCAGCTTGAGATACAAAGAAAAACTCTGTTTCATAAAACCAAGGCCAGGAGTGTTGCTCAGTGCCAGAGTGTTGGCCAAGCTTGCCCAAGGCTTTCGCTTCCACCGCCTAGTATGCATAACCTCTATAAGACAGACACAAATGCACTCAAGAACACACACACACACAAACACACACACACACACACACACACACACACACGCTATTCTTTCATTTGGTCTTCTTCATAATCTTTCAATGAGGTTTTGGAATAATCTTTATGAAGGTCAGACATGTTCTATTAGATTTGTCCCTTGGTTTTTTTTTTTTTTTTTTTTTTTTTTTTATCTTTCTAAATAGATGTGTTGTTAAAATTTCTTCCCTGGGGACAATGTAAACAGTGCCTATTCCCCCCCCCTCCCCTTTCCTAAGCTCCCAAGGACAAGCTAAGGTACAGTTAATTCCCCTTTCACTCAGGGGGACCAATAAGTTCCTTAGGTTTATTTACAGAGCTATGAGTGAGGGATGGCGGGCAGGAATTTGGGAGGTTTCTAAGCAGCCACACCATGAAAGCTGACTTCCTAAGGCCAAGTGCAGTTAGAGAATAACAGGCTGAGAGGGTGTGGCTGGGTTCTTGGAACAAGGTTCTGTGACTTTCTCTGCCCTTCCTCCTGACATTCCAGGGAGAGTGTCGAAAATCCACAAACCCACCTGAGATGGGCTTTTTGCAAGCAGGCACCAACGATCTGATGAAGATGGGGGCAGGGTTTGTCTCAGAGAACAGTGATATACAACAAGATCTTCAAAATGAACAGAAACTCCCTATTTATTGCCATTGCTTTTAAATGCTGGTGATTTTATATGTTGACGGTGGCATCCAGAAACACTGTAAAGGCTTACGCTCCTCCCACTGTTTTAAGCACGTGTTCTCTTGCATATTTGCATAAAGATGTGGAAGAACACGGTGTGGGGTTGACCATGGATGGCTGCAGCAAGGGGACAGCAGCGCCTGCAGAACCAAAACTTCTAGAGTTCTAAGACACAGAAGGATGACTATGTTTGACATCATGTTTAAAATTACTCACAGACAAGACTATGAATGTTCCTAAACATTCCTAAGGAAACTAAACATCTCAGTGATAAGCCAGCTTTCTTGATTTAATTATACTTCTTACAAATGTATTGAAATGTCATGCTATGTCACCTAAAAATTTACACTATTATGAGCCAATTAAAAAAATAAAGTATATCTTTCCCAAAACAGCTTTCAGAGTCATGGGGTCCTGAGGACAACTTTCAGCATCAAAAGTTACAAGCTGTGGGAGCTGACCTACCTGAGTCACTCCTATCTCTGTTGAATATAATTACAGAAAGAGCTGGGTATACACTGATGGCACAGGAAATCCAGGCTATCATTCGATCCAGGGAATACCAAAGCTGGGATCAGCAAAGCTGCTTTTCTAAAGTTTCATTTCCCCACCCCACCCCACCCTGTCCTCCAAGCTGCCAGGCAGGAGGGTGTAAGATCTTCCGCCTCCTAACTCCAGAGAAAGCTGTCTCTTTCAGGACTTTTTGAAAGACGCATTTTTCTCCCTCTTGACTTCGGTTCTTTTGTGATTTTAGAGTTTGGGAAATAAAAGGCAGGAAGGAAATGTCTCGAAGACAGCTTCTGCTTCTCACCTCCCTAGCATACTTCCCCAAGACTAACGCTGAGTTCTTGTAAAGAGGGAAGTGCAGGGAGAAATATGGAAGTTAATATTTGAAAAGTTATCAAATTGCAGAAGGACTGGCTGAAGCATGTAGAACAGATGAGCAGGGAGAAAATTAGATTAAAAAAGGGGTGGGGCATTGCATTGCGGACCTTTTACTGAAGGCAAAAGGGCAAGGACAGGCCTGCCAGTCAGGGTAGGTGTTTAGGATTACAGCTGGAGGGATGGAGAAAAAGCTCCTTTGCCTTGCTGGGATTTCAGAGGGATGGGGAGATTTACTGAAACCGGGATGGAGGGGGGTGCATTTTGAGTAACTAAAGAGGATGTGACATGTGGCTGGCTGTTGTGGCCATTGTGCAGAGAACTTTGGCCGTAGACATGCTGAGGCAGGACAAACGTGTGATGAGGCCAGCAGAATTAAGACTCTTCCCTAGGCTCTGACAAAGATGACTAAATGGGTGGTAGTGCCATTAGCTGGGATGTGAGATTATGGACCAGGGTCAAAGGGGAATACAAACAGTGGGCTAAATCTGACATCAGTGTGGGCTTTGTGGATGAGTTGATGAGAGCCATCCAGCACATCCATTTCAGAGGTACTCATCTGAGGAGAGGAGGAGGGAGCGTCAAGGAAATGGTGATCAAGTGCATCTCAAGAGATGCAGGTCCCCAAGGAGTCCACTATGTTTGGCAGCACGAGGAGCCTTGGTGACTTTAGCCTGGGCAGTCTTATGGGTGGAGGAGGGACAGCTTAAATACGAAAAGAATAAGACACATTACCCTCACAAAGGAAAAACTGAACACACATGAGTGAGCTCCAGATGTTTGGTTAGAATAATCCTTTGTGGAAATTAAATAATTTTTGGGTGCTCTTGTATGAGTGGCTTACATGTATCTTGAAGTTAACCATTTGAGGTCACAGACTCACATATGGGACACAGCTAAGTTTAGGAGCACAATTAGGAGTAAGGGAGAGTTCATTGAAGATGGGATTGGAGAAGATGCCCACTATTTTTTTTTTTTTTTAACTTTGTCACTTACTGATCAGGAACCAGCTTTTATTTGCCACAGAAAACGCCATATGTAAGTACTAGCTGAAATAATACTCAGCCTTATGTTGAAAATTGTGGCCTATTAATATTTTAAATACCCATTTTCCAAGATTTAAATTGGTGAAATTTAGATATTGGATTTAATTTAATCTGTAAGATATCGTGCAAGCCTTTAGCCACTGTCATTTTGATTTTCTTGATACACTGACTTATTATTTTTTTTTTTAACATCACCCAACAGCAATGAATTCAGGTACTACCTAGAAACAATTTAATAATAGTTTAGCAAAGCATGCCCATTCAACTTCTTAATCGTGAGTAATGTTATTTGGGCAAATAAGAAAAGGATACCAAATAAATGGAGACAGCTTTGCCAATAAATAAGAATATGCCGTTCCATGGCTTGTAACAGGAGGCTGCGGTAGTCCTGAGAGTACTGAGAGTAAGGACGGAGAGATGTCCGTCCTTAAACCATCAAAACAGCACAAAACGCGAGAGCCAAAACCAACAAGGCCTTCTTTCTTTGAGATGGGAAGTTGACTGCTCAACTCAAAAACTAAGACCAGAACAGGGACAACTGGCGAAGAAAGGCTCCTGGTGATGGAACTGGAAGTTGGCCGGGTCAGAAGGCGAGGAGAGACTTGGGCAGTGAAGCAGATGGGAGTTGGGTGTGCCCCAACCTCATAGGTATCAGGTGCAGGAAGTCAAGGGACAGTCAACAAATATTTAATTAGTTCCTACTCTGCCTCGGAGGTAGGATAAGTCAGGCAGCCACCAGGGAATGAGGAAAATACTAGAAACATGAACAATTCATTCTGAGTAAGGTGTCAAACCCCAGAGGGGGGCGGTGCCAGAGGAAGGGTGGGTTGTCAAGCGCTTCCTGAATGATGAAAGGAAGGAAGCTTGAGAATATTTCCCTCCCAAGGTAGGAGGTAATGAAACTAGCCCTGAGAGAAACAGGAAAAAGTCAAGATGGAGAACGAAAGGCTAGAAAACAAACAGCAACAGCGAGTTCTGCTGTCCAGGCTGTAAGCTGCTGAGTCCTCTAGGGGACTCCAAGCCCTCCTGTCAGGCACTTGAAAACTGAGGGCCGGGTTCTTCGGTTTTAACTGCACTTCTCCACAGTGGAGTAAGACACCTCGAACAATTATGGGAAAGCTACCATCTTTTAAAAGCATTTCTTTCACCGGTGAAACAGATAAAAGCTGCACTGAAGTGAAAATTCCCAGCAGGCTTGGGGGTCCGTCTCGGTCGGGTTTTTAGTTCCTACTGAGGCAACCTGGTTGGCTTCCACCCCGGGGTTGTTTCGGTGGGGGAAATGAAACGTTTGGGTGTGGAGGAGCGGTTTCCTGGGTCCCAGTGCACCTGTACCCATCACGCTTCCTTGTTGCAAAGAAACCGCTGTGCCCGGGCGCATCCCGGAGGGAGTTTGTATAAAAGCCACGGTTCGACGGCCCTGACCCTCGCTGAAAGCTCACGCTCGCGGTGCACGCGGAGAGATGAACGGGCCCTGAGAAGTGATGCCATAGGGATCGCCACTTCCGACGAGGGGACCGGCTGCAGGGGAACAAGGCAAGATGCAGCAAGGCGGCACCAACCCTCACACCGGCAGCCCGTTTCCTAAAGTGCAGTTTGGGGTCGGAGGCGTCCTAACCGCGCTTGGAGGGGAGATGGGCAAGGACACGGGCCGCGCACGGGTCAGGGGGCGGCGTCGCGCGCCCGTGTTACCCGTTTCCAAGCGGTCCGCGGAGGAGCGCCGGGCCCCGTTTCCCGCAGCCGGGCCCTGAACCCCGGCGCCGCGCCGCGAGGTTGCCATGGGGACCGGAGGAAACTTTTTGAAGCGCTCTCCCGAGCCCCGCAGCCCGCGCCCGCGGCGAGCCGCTCCCTCCCGGCGGGGCCCGCGGCGCGCGCGGCCGGCGGAGGGGGCGGGGCCTGCGTCACGCGGCCGGCGCGGGGCGGGGCGTGCGCGCAGCCCGCCGCCCGCTCGGCCGCCGCCGCCGCCGCCGCCGCCGCCGCTGCAGCCCGCCGCGTCCATTCATGAGGCCCGGCGGGCTCGGCTGTGGCCCGCGGCTCCGGACGCGGCGGCCCCGCCCCCCGCTCGCCGCCCGCTTCTCCCCGCAGCCCGCCCGGGCCGCGCGACCGTCCGCCCGGTGAGGTCCGCGCGCGGGGCCGCAGGTAAGCGGGCGGGGACGGGGGTGGCCCGGGGGGCCGCGTCCGCGCTCGCGGCCTCGCCTCGCGTGGGCCACGTAGCCGCGGCGCCGCCCGAGGAGACCCGGGGCTCAGGGGCCGCCCTCGGGCCGGGGCATGGCCGCCGCGGCCGTGTCTGCGGTCTCCCCCGGGCCTGGGGGAGGGGGCGGCGGCGGCGCGCGATCGCGGCCATCCCCCGGCCGGGGCCGGCGAGGTGCTGTTATTCCCTCGGGCCGTCGGCTTGCCCGCCGCCGCCGCCGCCTCCTGCAGGCCGTGGACCGGGTTCGGAGGTGAGTAGCCTGCTCCCGTCGACCCCTCGGGGCCCTGGAGGGTCCTGGTCGGTGTCGGAGCGGGAGCTCCACGGCCCGGTCCTTTGAACGCCGCGGATCCACCCCCAGCCTAAGAAAATTATTTTCATTCAAATTTAGGATGGCGTTTCGCTGGCACGACCATGCAGAGCGAGACTAGGGAGGTCGCCCTGGCTTTCGGAAAGTACTGGAACGCTGGGTACCTGGAAAGGCTCTGAGGGCTTGCTAAGCAAGCGGCCGCACGAATTTTTTAATGTGTCTTTGAGACTTAAAATAATAATAAAACTGAGTATCTTGCTTGGGCGCCGAAGCTCGTGTGCCCAGCAGTACGGGTGCTGGTTAAGTTGTTACTGAACCTCGCCTCACCAACTCACAGTATTTTTGAGAACGGTCAGTTTTGAAATCTATTTTGGGGATTATCTGCCAGTTTACGTGTTGATCTGACGCCGGTTGTTTTCGCTGCCTGAAGACTGGCTAGAGCGGCAGGTGATGCTGGACTGGGGAGGGAGACAGGTGTTTTAAAGCCTTTGTTGCCCTGCCCACTGGGCTCTACGGCTTTTCCTGGGCAGCCACCTACGGCGGGCCAGACCCAACCGGAATGTAAGAGAGCAAAGCTACGTGAGTGTGGGGCACTGTGGGTGGCTTCGTCCAGTTAAATGTGTTCTTGATTGTGCTTTATCGGACCCAGGGATCTTCGTGCTGATGCGGTAGTAGACGCAGCTGTAGCACGCTAGAAATGAAACGGCTGGCTCTCCTTTGGTATTTGGCACGATTGAGACTCAACGGAGCAGCTCTGTAACTAAAGAGGCTCTAGAAACGGGAGCGTTTGAAAACCCTTGCACGCCAAGTGCAGATAAGGGGGTGGCTGCTTCGTTTCTTGAATTGCTGTATGCTTGTTCTCCTCACTTGGCATTGTGAGTTTTGGTTTCCTGACTGGACTGTTCCCCTCACTGGGCACAGACTCCCTGCAGGCAAGGCTCCAGTCGCTGTTCGTTACCAAGCACAGAGGCTGGCTTTTAGAAGAGCTTTGGTGGGGGCTGGTTGGATGATGCATGCAGGAAGCAGCAAGCAGTTTGTCCTTGTAGGTCACTGGGAGCCGGTGGATCTTCCCTAGAGGAAACCATCTTTTTTTTTTTTTTTTTTTTTTTTTTTTAATATGGTATGCCATGGATGGGTAGTCTTGTGGATACCACAGTCACAGGCGGTCAGAGGTTAAGTAAGGCCAATGACCATCCTGTAGTGTTTAACTACTAATAAACCTCTTAAATATGGGTGGACAGCTCTTCTCTCCGTGTTGTCTGCATAATAAACTTCAGAGCTGGAACACTGAGCTGGAAATCCTCCTCACTAGGAGGTACAGTGGGCTTCCCCCTCAGGTGCCTAGCAGCCTGTGGGCTAGGTGAGTCTCTGCATCTTTTCACTTAAAGCCTTTTGTGCTGATTCCGGTGCCTGTCGCTTTGTGTGTGTTTTGGGGTAGGGGTGCTCTCTCGGTTGGGAGGCAGTGTTGTAGGAGTTTGGAACTTCGCTTTAGCTGTCTCTGATTCCCTTCATTGCTAAGCAAGTCAACACTTTTCGCTTAGATGCAGGGTCTTCGGACCTATTACTTGCTTTCATGGTGAAATTGCTCACAACTTTGTAGTCAAGGGCTATAGTTGGCTGAATTCTATATAAATTATGTCTCATTAAACGTAGGAAGAGCTTGACGGTACCGCCTGGAGTGAGACCTGTCTGGTGATGCCTTGATAATAAAGCTGAGACAGTCTCATGTAGATAGCCCAGGCCATGACCTCCTTAGGCATTGTGCCACCACACTTCAGGGACTTGAAGCCAGGGCTTTGTGCATAGCAGGCAAGTACTCTAGCAGCTGAGCTGGATCCCAAGCCCCTTGTAATAAAGTATTTGAATAAACTTTCTTACTCACCTTGCTAGAAGTTAACCACTTTTGGGATCTACCTCTACTGTTGCCATAGGTGAATGTGTGCACAAAGAAGGGAGTGGGGTGCCCTCCTCCATTACCTTATACCATATTCTTTTGGGCAGGGTCTCTCCCTGAACCTGGAGGTCGTATATTTATTTGCTCTGGTAAACTAACAAGTCCGACTCCACTTGCCCCGCAGTGCTAGGGTAACAGGTGTGTGCTGGAATCTGAACTCCAGTCTTCATGGTTGTCCAGTAAACATTTTTAGCTACCGAGCCTTCTCTCCAGCCACAGCAGCATACTTTAATAACTAACTACTTTACATATTTAGGTCCTGTATGCTTCAAGATGGACACGAGGGAAAGTCACTTATTCTTGGGGACCACATGAAGTCAGTAGGGATCCCTAACTGTTGGTAGCAACCTGTAGGCGGTGCTATGACCCGAATACTGCCCTGTCCAGTCTAGTCTTGTATCCTCATCTTCACCCGTATTGTTTATGGTAGGAAGCTTGGGTTGATGGTCTCCTGCTGTTTTCACAGCCTGGAGGGAGGCAAGTGGAAGAAGAAAGTTTAAGGAGGTTGGCCCCAGTTGTAATCCCAGCACTTTGACCCTGAGGCAGAAGGAGCCTGCCAGTTCCAGGCTCAGCCAGCTTGGGATACAAAGTGAGACCTTATCTCAAGACAAAGACAAACAACCAAGAATGAGTTAGAAGATGAACTGTAGCACATTGTAAGATACATACCATGTGATGTGTCTTGGGACACAGCACTTGTAATCTGATTCATTGACTGCAGTTGAGCCTTCTTTTTTAAACAGCTTTTTCCGTTTACTTGTTTGTGTACCTGTACATGTGTACTTCTGGAGCTGGCGTTGTCCTGCCATGTGGATTCTAGGGGTCAAACTCAAGCTTGCTGGCAAGTGCCTCTGAGCCATCTCACGGCCTCCAACACCTTTCGATATCTACTTTCGGTGGTTTTTACTGGTAGAATTGTAACCTGCGTAGCTTATCAAAACAGCTTCGTCGTCGGCATCGGCTTTTTCCACCTCCATCTTACCTCTGCGCAAAGCCATGGTAGTATCTGGCTATTGATTCCTTTAGAATTTTTTTGGATTCTTTGGGTTACAATTGAAGAAGTTGATGTGGGGGAAACAGCCCTGGGTTCATGAGCTTTTAAAAAAATCTGATTACTGGGTGTCACTGTTTCGTACTCTTTGAGCTTCGAGTTGTGTAATTTGGTGGCTGTGCTTCTTTGTAGTGACACTTTGAATACGAATTGTCCAGTGTAGGTCTTGCATGTTTGGTGGGTAGAAGAACAGACCTGGTGGGGGAAAGCCAGTGGATTGCTTTTCTCACAAAGCCTTTTATCAGTTTTCCCAGAAGGTCCTACTTTTGTAGTTAATTTTATTGCTGTAACTGAACACTCAAATAATTGTCACTTGATTGTCTCATTTCATGTTTTCGTTTTCTTCTTGTGCCAACCCCCTTAACCTCACGCCTTGCTTAGTAATGTGTGTATTGGCACCCAGAAGTGTAGATGAAATGCTAAGTGGTGGTCTATGACTTCTAAGTTGTTTCCAATTCTTATCTGTCCTGTTCTAGAATATGCTCGTTCTTAGTTTTCATGTCTGTTCTCTGGGTTTTCAGATTTTGATTAACTTCGGCCATAGGTGTGCAAACCCTTCTCGTGTGGCGACCTGTTGCTTTGTGGTCTGTGCTTGTGGGGGTTTCCCTGGAATCAGGTGTGGATTCTCTGTGGTTGTCAGTCATTGTTAGGGTGAATAATAAAAGTCTTCTTAAACTTTGTGACAGTCTTTGCAGGCAAAGCCCCCTTGCCTCTGTTTTCTGTAGATGTGGAACTAAGGGGAGAAGCGTGAATTCAAGCCCTGGGAAGCTAGTCCTTGGGGTGCAGCCAGGTCTAGTGAGAAAGTAGGACTTGAGCACTGAGGAGGCTGGGCTGCCACCTGTGGGGCAGGTGTGGCGAGCTGGGAGCTGTCAGGTGCACATCCTTGTGAAGGTAGGTGAGCAGGAGTTCTAGTGGGGAGCAGAGGCACCACGAGGCCCGCTACTCGACTGCAGTGCGGCATTACGGTTTGGAGTGTTCTCTCATTATGTTTGGCGTAATAGTCGACATAGTAGCATCGGGGGGGCATAGAGGTACAAGAGTTGTAAAATGGCAGAAACATGATTAAAGACAAGTATTTCAGTGAGAAGATTCTAGGTTTGATCTTCGTTGTGGTTCCATCAGTCTTCTGTATTAGATGACGAGGAAGAACTGCAGATGGGAAAAACCCCAGAAGTGCAAAGATTGCTCCAGGAAGAGAAATAGGTGTGTGGTACCAGGTAGCTTCCTCAGTGGCTGGCCGAACTTTTGCTTTTATATTCTGAAATGTAGTTTCTGAAGTGTAATAGAAGGGATAGCCAACACAATAATATTTAAACTCCTGTTTTTAAATCTGTTGTACAATGGTTTCTTTGTTGGAAATGATTTATCTGGGCTTGGACCCCTGACCTTCCTCCTTTCCCTCCCTGACTAAATTTTATTTTTACTAGATTTTAAATAAAAAGCTCATTGATTAGGATTGAAATGAACAGTTCTGTGATGATTTGATTCCATGATTTCTGAACTGTTATCCACTGTGTCATAGTTAGCGTGTGTTCAAAGTGTGGATTGTGTTCCTTGAATTGTACTGTGATATTTTCCCCAGTGGTTGAGTCTGTAAACTCTGGTCCTTAGGAAACGAAGTGCTTCTGTGAGAGTAGACCGTATGCCAGGAGTGTCTGGGCTTTGTGAAGCATCTGTGGAAACCTTAAAATCTCTTGCCCTTGTTTTCAATGACTAATAGGCACCGATTTGACATTATTCCCATGGCATCCAATTAAATATGAAGGGTGACTTAAAAGAGAGAAACTGTAATTTACAATATGTATTGGACAAATGCTTAATAGAAAGAATTGATTTTCAGTTGTAGAGTTTTCTAATGGCTCGTGGCTTACTTAGCTCACAGTAGCCTGCCTAACCAGCGTGATCTGGAAGGTAGAACTTCAGAATCTGAGGTTTCAGTGTGGTCTGTCCACTAAGCTCAGTCCATCAAGTGGTGCAGATACCTGCTAGGCTCATCTAAGGATGTGTCTTGGCTTTATAAAAGCATGTCATTGCTACTGTCATCACTTGATTGGACAGGCATGTGCCAAGAACTTTACACTAATTATGTCTTAAGTGTCACAACAATACTGCTAGGCAGAGATAATGGTTCTGTTTTTTTATGTGAGATTTCTGAAGCTAAGAGATTTAGGGAAGGCCAGGCAATTCTCCATGGCGGTAGCCACTCTCCATTGCCCTTGCCTTCCTGACCACACTGCCCAAGGATTTACAATTCATGTGCATTTACCCTTAAATCAACTTTAGGAATCTGTTTTTACTTGCATTTGATAGACTAAAGAAGCTATTTTTAATGCCAGCATTTATAAACTGGTAATAAGGTGCACCTGCTGTGGAGCCTTGGGTTTCTCTGAAGCATTTATGTGTACAAGGCCAGTCGAGCCCGGGGGGAGAAAACCGGCTGGGAAATAATGGCAGTGAAGAAGACCCACCATGCCTGCCAGGTACCTGCTCTGAAATGAGTTGACTTCATTCAGCTGAAGTTTCCTGCCTACCTATTACTAGGCTGAGACTGGGTCAGCTGAAGTGTAACTGATATTTCCCAGTTTCTACTGCTTATGTTTTCATAACTAAATGTTGTTCAGAACTAAGCATGTGCAGCGATTTTACTTTACTATGCATTTTGCTTTCTTTGTAGTGGATGGTGGTATGCTGGCGTTCATCTCTGAACACCAGTCCTGAATCTAGGCTCACATTATCTGACTGACTGTGGAGTCTTTCTTGTCCTGAATATCAGTCATCTCTCTCTTGTTGGGTCCCTTGTCCTATTATTTTGCTCATTTTCCTTCTACCATTTAGAATTATGTTAACTAGTTTTAACACAGTAAGCCTTTCTGTGTTTCTCTTTTCTCCTCCTGACTCTTTCTCCTTCTACTTTGTCTCTTTTAAAAGTGTCTCCTAACTTTATCTTCTCTTCTTATAGTGCCTTGATTTATGAGTTGGTGTGGGTGTCCTCAGACTAGACAGGGCTAGGGACAAATTGGAACACTTGGGGAATGCCTACCTCACTCTTGGCCGTGTTTTGTTCCTCACACCCAAGTAGGAAGCAGATTGTTACCAGGGTCTGCAAGCCAGAGGGCATGAAAACACCAGGGAATCCATGCCTGCCATGCACCTGAGCTGTCTCCCAATGTAGAGAGTCTTCTGTGCCTCTGTCCTCAGGAAGTTGGGGAGGTGGCTAGCGGGCACTGGGTTCTGCTCCTCTGACTGGGAATTGATTGTTTACACATTAAGGCAGGGTCTCTTGTGTTTTTGCTACTGTGCTGGGTATGAAGGCTCCCCCCCCATCCAATTCTTTTGTCTCTACCTTCATCTCCCAGAGCTAGTATTACCCCTAACATTCTACTTTAGCCCCAGTTTGTTCTTCAGAAACTACTCTCCCAGCCTACATCTAAAGGGTGGGAAATTCCCATTCCGTTTTTGAGAGTACAGTGTTTATGTATTTGGAATTTTACATGAGAAATAAGTTATCTCAGCCCAGTTGATTAGTTCAGGCTATTTGCTTACATTGGAATAGACTCATAGCTAGTCCCTCATAGTGTAGGTTATGATCTAATACTATGTGTGTGTAGTCTGTGAGGGCCGTGTAGCAGTGTGGGCTTGTATAGCTTGAGCAACAGAAATTCATTGTTTCATAATTTTGACCGAAGCCAGGATCCAGGTTTGTTTTGTTTTGTATTCCCCTTTTGTGTGTATGTGTATCCATTCCAAATTTCCTGTTTATGAGGATCCCTTTTATATTGGATCTGGGACCACTTTTGGTGGGGGCATTTTGCCTCTATATAGCTTTTGCTGTCCTGAAGCCTACAGACCTGCCTGCCTCTGCCTAAGTGCTGGGGCTACAGGCCGTGTGCCACCACAGCTGGCAGCATCCTTTTATCTTGATGATTTATGAAGTTTCTTACTGAGTTAAGGTCATATTGTGAAGAATTAGAGCCCAGGGCTTAGATGTCTTGCTTTGGAAGACACTCCAGCCCTAACAGCGCCGGGGGGTATGGTTACGTGGGCTTGGTGTGCATTTAGACAGTAATATTTTAAAAGGTGCTTTTGAGCACTGTCTGCAGTCTTCACGGATCAGGAAAAAGCCCTTAGGAAACAATTCTCAGAGATAATAATCCTGGAGATGTTTGTTCAGTCTTGTGAAACTGCTAACACTTCTGCTGATTCTCGGATGTTTGGTAGTTGAGCATGCTTCATTCTTCCTTTCTAAAGTAATCCAAATGGTGAGAAAAATGAACAACAGGGCAGTGGGGCCTGGAGCAACAGCATGAATCTTGTCTTTTACAGGATAGTCGTGTGACCACAGCCCTCCTGGTGCTTCCTAGGGTCTTTATACTGCGTTTTCAGATGGCAGCCTTCCTGGGGGTCTGCTTCAAAAATACCCTGCCTAAGTGCTCTTATTCTGGCCTTTCCAGGACCTGTTCCAAAGTATATGGCCCTCCCCCACCCCCCTCCCTCTTTCTTTCCTTTTTCCACCCCCCTTCCTCCTCATTTCTCTTTTTCTAGCTATCCGAGAATAAGATCTGATTGGCTGCCCTTCTGTTACTGTACCCGTAGTTATTGCAGGTGGCTCGTCAGCCAGGGGCACTGCTTGATAGGAGCATATGCATGAGGAGCATTGGTGGAACTAGGCAAGGCGTGTGAAGAGCCTTAAGTGCCTACATCCCGGGTGCTTCGCTGACTGGCGTTGCTCTTGGAGTACTGCTCACTTGTTGAAATCGCTCACGGTGTTAACCTACCTTTGACAACTCTTGCAGCTCCATCTGGACGGAGGGGTAGCAGACTTTTTCTTGGAAGCTGGAGGGTATGATCTGAGAGCTGAAGGCAGAAGAAATGAATACGAATCAAGGGCTGGCTTCTTGCTGTCAGCTAAGCACACTGGTGACGTGATTCTTTTTGTGCCTTAAAAAACTTACTGTGCTTCTAAGTCATGGGAGAGGGTCTCCTCCCTGTGGGAGTCACTAAGTGATGATTGATGCCATGTGTGAAGCCACCTTTTAGCTAGGGCGGCACCTCTTATCACAGCACACTGTGGGGTGATTGGCACAGAGGCTAGGCATTATGATGCTGTTTCATAGGGGGACTGCTGCAGCTTGGACCTCACTAGTGTTCCTTTGCATTTGTGTCTGGTTTAGAGGAAATACGAGCCTCCAAAAGTGAAGTGTACCCGAGTATGAAGTGTTGCTCCTCACACCTGCTATGCAAACGTTTGCTCTTAATTAGCTTTGGAGTTTGTAGCAGGCACAGAGATTTTGGTGGCTCAGGGAAGGTCTTTGGTGAACCAATACTTGGTGGGGAGCATTGTTTTGTTAGGGATATATATGTAAATATTTACATGGCTTGGGTATGCTGCCCTAGGGTGTGAAAAAATACAAGTTTTTTCTGTGCCTTCTCTGCCTGTTGAAAATGAGGTATTGGTAAGCCATTGCAGATGGCATGTAACACTGTTCAGGTAAACTCCTCCCGTATACCTCATGGCTTCGGGCTTTTAGTGTTTCTCTCTAGTATATGTGTAGTGTAAGGAAACTGTTGGCACTAATGAAGATGTAGCTGTGAAGAAAGATGATTAATGGAGAACACAACCAAAGGCGCAAAGACCGTTCTGGTTTTCTCGTGGGGGCATGCTAGTCAAGCACTGTATGGAGTGAAACACCCAGCCCCGCCCCTTGCCCATGTTACCAGCAATATTTACATTTCAATTTTACTGTTTTACTGGAAAACCCCTCTCACTACATTGTTCTTTTGATGTTAGTGGCAGCGTAGTTTTACCCTTCAAGGTGTAGATTAAGGTTTTAGACATAGCTGAAAAGTTACTCACTGCAGTATCTGATGAATCATGCATATAAGAGAAATGAATTAATTTTTTGGCTTATAAGTTTTGTGACTATATAAAAAATGATAGTGGTTTTTATCCCATGTAGCACCTAAATTAAACAGAAAGAACAAGAGTGTTCATTGCTCTTCTCAGAGCCCCACTGGGTTCCCAGTGCTCACGTCAGAGGCCTCACAAGCACCGGCACCTCAACTCTAGAGCAGTCCACTGCCTCTGGCCTCCAGGAGCACCTTACAGGTGCATACACTCCATATACATATAATTTTAAAATAATTAAAATGAAGAATTTCTTCAGTAAGAAAGAAGAACTGATAATGTGCTAATTGATGATATATTGATTTATCACAACCTTAAGAATTGACTCGCATATAACATTCATGTTAAGTAGGTTTTACTGAGATGTGAGTTAGAGAGTATTGTATGACAAGTTTAAAGAAAGGAATAGCCTGGGGCGGCGGGTGAGTGCAGGCCCGGGAGAGCCAAGGCCGCTAGTTTCACCTTTCTAGTCATTTCATACAGCTGTGGGCTCTTCTGACCCACTTCAGCCTCCTCCTGCCTGTCTGTGGCTGGAATATGAATTAGACCCACCCTGTGTGCACTGAACTGGAGAGTGGGATAGAGTTGGTTGAGCTCTTTAGAACGGCTCAAACAAACTCACAGCTGGTGAAGGCAGTGAGGCTGGGTTTAGTCGTTTGTGTGCTTTCCCGTGCCCCTCTCTGAGGAGGGAGCTCTCCATGGCAGGGGTCCTGCCCAGCAGTTACTGGTTAAGCGCAGTCTGTGTTTGGGTTAGTTTTGTCCTTCTGGTAGTTTCTGGGTACCACCTCATGGAAGACTGACCACTGTCCTACCTGACAGGTATTCCTGCCCCATGACTCTACAGAGGCGCTCTAGTGAAGCTCAGGTCAAGCTGAAACTGAGAAAGTTTATGTGCTGATGGTCCAAGGCAAGTGGGAGAGCTGTGGTGGTGTAAAACCCGGCCGCTGGCATATCTAAGGGGCCTAGTCAGAATAGTCATAAAAAGCGTAAATATCATTCGCCCAAATTGGTGGTTCTAGTGTTGGACATGATGGCACACATCTGTAAACCCAGCACTGGGAAGTCTGGCAGGAACAGCATGAGTTTGAGGCCAGCCTAGGCTACCTAGTGAATTCTGCCAGGGCTGGACCATGCAAGCCTGTCCCAAAGCTGATCAGCCAACAAAACAAACAGAACTGAATACGTGAAGAAAGAGAGTGCTGGTGATTCCCACCTAGGGGCAGTGCTGCTGCTAGAGGACTTGCAAAGGTGACCAGGATTTGGGGGGTTTGGTTTTGTTTTTGATTGCCACAATTTAGGAGAGGGTGCTGCTGACATCTAGTGGTCGGAGGCCAGGGATGCTTATGTCATTGCATTCCCAAAGAATTATCTGACCCCAAAGGTAGTATGTTAAGGCTGGAAAACCCAGAGTTAAACTACTAAAAGCTAGAAAGCCAGTCAACACTCATGGCCTGGCCTCCAGCCCCACTGACCCCACCCCCACCCCACTGCTCTCCTGTTCTTCAGCCGTCTCCTTGGGGGCAGCTGAGGGCATGCAGGACCCAGTGTGAGGCAATCTGACTGATGCTAACCACCAGTTCTCTTGGGTAGATTGTTTATGTGTTTAAACACTTTGCTGGAAGTCTGAGAAGAGAAAAGGCAAACTCTTTTTTTGGATGTTGTGATGTTGTAGCACCTTCTAGAGGTGGGGATCAGGGTTAGAGGCAATAGCATGGTACCCGGCCTGTAATGTGTGTTTTGTTTTTCCAGACAGGGTTTTGCTTTGTAGCTCTGGTTGCCCTGGAACTCATTTTGTAAATAAGGGTGGCCTAGAACTCAGATCCACCTGCCTCTGCCTCCTTTAGTGCTGATATTAAAGACATGTGCCACCACACCTGGCCAGTGTGTTTTGACTGAAGAAAGGAACTGTTGTGTTTAACTGTACAAAAGTTACACTGTACACTCACTGGGCTGGTAGTAAATGTTAAATTGTAGGAAGTACTCGAATGGTTTTTGTTTAGTGAGGCTTAACGCTTAGAAAACTTAACATTTTTACAGCGTCTAATTTATTTTTAAACATAGAAGGGCAAGTAGCAATTACTCGTAAGTTTATTTTGTAAACAAGGAACCTGAAGGCTGGTGTATTCAGTGACTGGCCCGAATGACCTAATAAAATAGCAGTTGTGTAGGAATAGGTGATAGTTTGTTTTGAGATAGGGTCTTGCTCTGTAGCTCAGACTGGCCTTGAACAGATTCGCCTCCTGCCCTTGTCTCCCCAGTCCTGGAGTTACAGGGGTATGCCACTGTGCAAAACCCTGAGGATGATACAGTCAAGAACTAATGTGTTCTTTTTGTTGTTTTGAGACAGGGTCTCATTGGATGTGGTAGTTTGAGTGAGACTGGCCCCCATAGGCTCGTGTTTGAATGCTTGGTACCTAGTTTCTGGAGCTGTTTGGGAAGGATGAGAAGTGGTGACCTTGGAGGAGATGTACCACTCGGGGGGCCTTTGGGGTTTCAGAAGCTCATGCCAGGCCCAGTGTCTCTTTATTTGCTTCATGCTTGAGGATCAGATGTAAGCTCTGAGCCCCTGCTCCAGGACCATACCTGCCTGCCTGCTACCACCCTTCCCACCCACCCTGTTGTTAAGGATTCACCTTCTGAAACTGCAAGTAAGCTCCCAATTAAATGCTTCTTTTTATAAGTTATTTTGGGTCCTGGAGAGATGGCTCAGAGGTTAAGAGCACTGGCTGCTCTTTTAGAGGTCCTGAGTTCAATTCCCGGCAACCACATGGTGACTCACAACCATCTATAATGAGATCTGAAGCCTTCTTGCATGCAGGCATACATGCAGACAAAACATTGTATAATAAATAAATAAATAAATCTTAAAAAAAAAAAAAAAAAAGAGTTATCTTGGCCATGATACCTCTTTACAGCAATAGTAGTAACTAAGGTAGAATATAGCCAAGAACTAAGATAGTCTGTTTTGAGACAAAGTCTCATTGTTACCAAGACTAGCCAGAGTTTCTTTTAACTTAGCCTTTCAGCCTGTTAGGTGAAACAATGGGAGATGTATTCTCTTCTGTAACTTCTTCCAGCTGACATTAGGACTATGTTATCAGGCCGGGAAGGCCCAAAGGCTAGGAAATGGGGCACTTATCAGAAGCCTCTTAACTAGCAATCAGTTGAAGAGACAGGGAGCAATCACATTGGTTGGACTGGTTGCTCTACACCAGCTTCAGCAAGTCCAGATCTCAGCAGCTTGAAATCCATAGGTGATTACTGAATGGAGTCTGTCAACCAGGTAAAAATCTGCTGAGACAAATACAGACTAGGAACAGAAATTAGAATTTGTCTAGTATTTGAGGAAAGTAAGGAATTCCATGATCATGGGGAAAATCCCATTTCAGGATCAGGTAAGTATATTTAGCTGTAGTCTGTTTGATCTGTGGCAGGTGGAGCCAGGTCTTATGACTTTTTGATTCCCTAAAGCTTATTGAATTTTAGTTTACAGAAGGAAGTATATTAGTATCACCATTGTATTGCGATCCAGAGAAATCGGAAATGTTTTTCATTAAATCATTTTCTTATAGCATTACAACTTGCATTCATGTATCTTAAAACATCTTATTAGACCCATAAACATTTTACAACTTACATTTACCAACCTTAAAATGCATTATTAGACCCACACACATTTTTTAGAGCCTCATAACTTAAACTTTTGTATCCTCAGACGTTATATAAACTTTATCCCTTTTTTATCCAGTTATTCACCTCAAGACACAGGTGACTGATTACTGGGAACAGTCATTTACATGAAGGAATGGTAAAAAGTTACACTGAAATCTATTTACCTTTTAACGTGAAGCCTGTGAGCAAGGCAAACCTGTTTGCCTTTCTGAACAAGAGATCTAGTACCTAGTAGTTTTAACTAGCAAATGAATCGACTAATAAAGTAACAGAGGATTTAACTGTTCTTTGGCTATCAAGCAACCATTAGCTTAGCCATCGGTGTGATCGGAGACCTAAGACTGATCAATTGTAACCTAGATGAATCTATGTACCAATCAAAATGACAGAGATGACCAGTCAGTCCATTGCCTAGACAGTTGTCCTCAGCTCCTGTGGTTTCATGCCATCATTGGCAGAGGCAGTCTGGCCATCGGGCACAGAAGATGAGAGGCTCTTTCTGTGGAAGAAGAACATGAGAGACTGACCTGATCTCATTTCCAGCAATGTGAGACAAGTGCCCTCCAGGTTTCCAGTTTTGTCTGCAATTCAGGGTGGGCCTTAGCAGCAGGCAAAGCATTGGGGCAGTCTTGCCCAGTGGTTAGCATACCACAATACAGAGTTGGAGTCATCTGTCATTGTGCCCAAATCTCAGAGACCCTGGAGGGCTACTGCTAGAATTTGGTACTCTCTGTTATATTAATCTTACACGTTAAATGCCATACTCACCAGATCTCTGACAAGCTTGAGGGCCAGCATATCTGAGTTAATCTATGTCTGTCTTTAGTCATCTGCTCTAAACTACATCCTATTGACATAAAACAGAATGTTATAATGTGCAATTATGGCATATTCTGTAGGTAAGTGTTTTAGGACCATGTCTATTTCAAGTAGATCCAAATAGGCAAACTTTGTAGTTAGCCACCCTAGGCTCAACCTGGAAAATGTAAACAAAAGACTAGGTAAAGCTCAGTCTTGTAATAAACTGCGTCAGTTATTAGTATAACTTTAAATATATTTCTGAACTAATATCAGAGCAAAACTTTCAGTCATAGATACAGTTCCTAGAAGGACTGGCAAATCTTGCTGATCCTACCATATTGCAGTATTAAGACTGAACAGCAAAAGCTTAAAGGACAGAAGTTGCACTTGGTGCTAAACAGGGTACTGAATGCAGTTGGCAGCCTCAACAAAGATGGCGGCAGACAATGACTTTCCCACAACCAAGATGGCTGCTAGTCATGTGACTGCCCATGGCTCCACCCTCTTTATCCTTGACTCTACATGGTGTCCATCCGTGTGTTGTTACAGGCCTAGTCGGGCAATTTAAAAGCAGAGCCGTTAGGTGTTGCGGCTTTTTACGATATAGCACTATGGAACCCATTTTTAGAGTCAGCAACACAGTGGCTTGGTAATCTGAATCAATCTTTATAACCTTAAAAATTTACCAACATATATATATATACAGTATGTTGTAAGAATATAAATTGAATTTATATATTAAAAAACCCATACAAATTTAAAGTGAGACTTGTTCTTTCTTAGTCTAAAAGGAGATAGGATGATAAACAGAATTCATTATGACCAAGAGGTTTTGTAACTGTTGCCCTGTACCATGTGGCTGTCTCAGGATGGTAGGCTGCCATCTCCTGTGACCAAGACACATGGAGTACAGTAAACTTATACATTTAGGACCAGTCAGAAATGGACATGTAGTGGTCATACATACGTTTAGAAGACAGACAGAACTCTCCTTCCTTTCTCAGCTGTAATTTTGAGGGAAGAGCACTTGCTCTCTGTTGACGCCAGGCAGGAGTTGGGGCTTGCCAGCCTTGTTGCTCCCTTGCAGTGGACATGGCAGCCGCCGCCCCTGGCCTCTGTCCTCCACGCCTGCCTTGGGAGCATGTGTTGACCCTGGGAAGAGAAGTAGGCACACCACACCACACCACGGTGGAAGTTCGCCAGCTCCCCATCAGGGATGTGGGTCGCATCCAGGCTGGGGTGAGGAGGCAGATGGCATAAGGAGTAGATGAAGTTTGACCCATGACAGAATGAAAATCTGACAACCGCAACTATGAGACAGTTACAACAGGTAAAAACAACTATGGAGAAACAACAAGACATTCCCGGGAAACTGAACCTGAGGCCAAACCGGATGAGAATTATCCAGTTCTCCCAGAACCTGACAGGCCCTCAGGGCTCTCTCCCGGGACTGGGAACATCTTTCGCCCCTGAATGCCGCACTGTGTGCATGTCTGCTGAGGCCCTTTTTGGCCTCTAGACTGGTCTGCCAGACCAGAGATACAACAGACCGCAGGCCAGTTACCAAAACAGAGACAGCAGAACAGACACAGGGTGCCTAAAATCTTACTGATCAGTCGGGTAGAAAAGGGGGTCTCCGCAAATGCTCAAGCAGTCTGGGTAAGGGTCCTCAGCGATCCCAGATGGGCCCCCAAATGTTAAAGTCCTTGCATCCCTGAAGAAAGACCCCAGACTCAGATGGTATGCAAAAACAAAAAGTGTTTATTCTGTAGAGAATGCCAGCATGCTGGTGTCACCAGCTTCATAAAATGCAGTGACCCGAAGGGGAGCATTCCTACAGTGGCTAGGTGACCGTGATTGGGATTGGCTGGTGCCCATGGAGGCTACGTGACTTGACGCCACCTCGGACTACCTGGCTCTTTGGAATTAGGTCCTCTCACTCTGGCCAGCTCTCTCTTAACTACTGAGCCATCACTCCAGCTGCTGTGACACCTCGTTGAATCTTTTATTTTGTAATCTGAGGCATAAGAGTAAGAAAATTTATCTTCTATCCAAATTCTAAGGATCAGCAATGAATACATACAAAGGCATAACTCCAGGGTATGATTCATTAAGTACTGGATAAATAATGCCAGGCGGGGGCTGGAGGGATGGCTCAGTGGTTAAGAGCATGTCTTGTTCCTCCAGAACATCTAGAGTCAATTCCCAGCACCCACATAGCTGCTTACAACTGTCTGTAACTTTTTTTTTTTTAAGACAGGGTTTCTATGTGTAGCCTTGGCTGTCCTGGAAGTCATTCTGTAGACCAGGCTGGCCTTGAACTCATAGAGATCCTCCTGTCTCTGCCTCCTGAGTGTTGGGATCATAGGTGTACACCACCTTGCTTGGTTCTGTCTGTAACTCCAAGTTCCTTCCATGGGTACCAAGCACATATATTACACACACTTATATACATGCAAGCTTATATACACATGTGCGTACATATATATACACACAAAAATAAAATTAATAAATCTTGTTTTAAATTGTTGCCATGCAGCTAGGCATGGCGATGCCTTCTGACAAACTATCTCTTAGGTTCTAAGACTGGAAGTCCTGCTAATCTTCAGAGCCATCGTTAGCATTACAGCTTGAGGCCACTCAAGACTACAACAGCTGTCCTACTATGCTCCGCCCATCTGTTTGCCTTTAAGAGAACAGTGTAAAAAAACAACCTTACATGTACCTTAGATTTTCTGCGTAAACAGAAAATTTACAACCTAGGCTAATTTTTACTTTTACAACCTAGGCTAATTTACAAATATGATCTTATTTATCCTTCCATGCCCTTGACCCAGGTGTTCTAACAGTCATTTGCTGAAACCATCAAATAAGGTTGCAAGTAATCTTATAAAATGAACACCTGTAAATGTTGTATGCAACATACGGGTATTATTTGATAGTAGTGGTTCGTTTGTTGTCTGAGTCAGTTGGGTGCTTTGGAGTCAGTGCCTTAATCCTTTGTAAAACTGGTTAAAATTTCTGTAGAGTGTCCCTCGTTCTTTCCCCATGTGATGCATTCTGTGCTGTTCAAGAAATATAAAGCAAAAGGCCTTTGTTAGGAAGGACAGAAGATATATCATTGATGACTGTGGGTTTTATTAGTGGATCAAACTGATGCACTGGGATTGTGTTTTTTAAATGATGCATGCATATACATATATGCACATGTCACACACATGGTCATAGGCACACATGCATGTATATGGCTTGCCATATTTTTCATAAACATTTAACTTAAATTACCTTTTCTGCATAGTCATTCTCATTAAGAATTTTTATTAAAATTTTTCTGAGAAACAGACTTGGATTGTTGAAAAGACTAATAATTTTATACAAATTATATACCATTTATAGAGACTCTTAATAAAATATAATACATCATGAAGATGTGCTGTACTTCCTTAGAGGGCACATTTCTCCCAAGGTTGGTGTTTGTAGCTGCCTTTTGCTTTCTGGGTCCTGTTTGTTTTCTGGCATTGATGCAGTGGCTTTAGATGTTACTGGCCTTTCACCCTAAAGAATTACAAAGCTAGCTAAGTGCATTGTTTGAAGCTCTGTTGTCAGTAAAGTCTATTCCTGCTGTCTGGATTTTATTTGTTCATATGTATAATTGTCTGGCATATATAAAATTGAGTATTAAAGCCAAGCAGAGGCTCCTCAAAGCAGGAGAATTAAAAGTGTTAGACTAGCATGGGCTGCACAGCAAGACTTTGTATCAAGAAAAAAACTTTAGTGTTAATGCTACAATTTTTTTTCACTCATACGTCTTGGTGATTTTTGGTGTTTTCTGATCTGTTTTGTTTTTGGGTTTTGCAGTGTTGGGAATTGAGTACAAAGCTTTGTGTGTCCCAGCGAGCATTTACCCTGAACTAGTCCCCGTACTCTAAACTTTAAATTGGATATAAGTTCTGGAAAAAGTTTTATAATTCTGATTATTTTCTTTTGATATAAATGTCAATTATATGAAATCATTACGTGGTGTCAGACTTAAACATGATGTCACACACCAACAGCTCCAGCAGGGGGAGGTGGAGACAGGAGGATCAGAAGGAATTTGAGGCCATTCTAACTTGAAACCCTTTCTCAGCAGACCAAAAAGAGAAAGATTTTTACAAGCAAATATCTTCATACAAGTAAATTATCTTTTTGCCACCTTTTCTGCTAGTTACTTCCTGAAACTACAGGCAAGAATATGAAATGGGAAGTAGTGATAACGAGATACAGTTAGAGGTTGAATGTCTTGGAAGCTTGAAAAAAAAAGAAAGTAGCAGAAAGAGGTGACTGCAGAAACAAATTA
The DNA here is from genome assembly GCA_010120015.1 of Rhombomys opimus. Lineage (NCBI taxonomy): Eukaryota > Metazoa > Chordata > Mammalia > Rodentia > Muridae > Rhombomys > Rhombomys opimus. The sequence goes on along the minus strand of REGO01000553.1, from coordinate 336,539 downwards.
GGGTTGCCAGGTCCTCTTGGCCCATTTCAGATAGCTGTTTATGTTGCCATGAAGGGACAGTGTTTCCTGGCAGCACTCATCTCTGTTAATACAAAGAACAAACTGTTGGTTAAACACTGACACTGTGGTTAAAAGCCACAGCTCTCAGCTCAACTTTTTACCCTGGGCCTCTGCCTCAGCAACTGTGGCTTCACCAGTAGTTTCTCACTGATTGGACACATCATGTTTATCAGTTGTTTGTGTCCTTCACACATGTATCTTTTGAGTTTCTAGTATGTTTATTGTTCAAATGAACTTTATATCTGCAAGAATTATTATACTGCCCCCCCCAAAAAAAAACCCTACAAACCTGAAGAATTCTAAGGGAATTTCCAGTTTGTAAGTTCTTAGTCAACACAACAGCAGTCCATTTCCGTAGATGGAAGATAGCAATGGAAGGAGGGTGCTTGCTAACTGCTAGTACTTCTTAAATTTTAAAACATTGTTTGAAAATAGTGAAAGAAATCATAGGAACAAAGTAACAAGTTACTAGTTCTCCAGGCAGTGCAGAGAATCTCAGGGTGAAAATGTTGTGGAGAAGCAGTCAGAGAAGGGGGGGAGTCCTCCCAGGAGTCCAGTGAGCTGCACTGACACCTCCGCTCTCTGTCCACTCCTCACTTCCGTTTGATCTTTGGGGAGTGAACCTAACCCCTCCTCCTGCCGTCGTCTCAGTGTTGTTTCTAGAAAATGAACTACTTCTGGAGAGAGCAAAGCCATCAGCTTTTAAAACTACTATTTTAAAATCTGACAAGGAGACTTACATCTCGCCATTTTTTCTTTTCTTTAGCCAGATCTCACCGTGTGGTCTAGGCTGGCCTGTAACTCAAGATGCCCTTGCCTCAGGCTCCCAAATGCCGGGACCAAGGGATTTGCCATCTTCCCTGCTTCTGCAGTACTTCCTGTTTATGAAATAGGGTGACATAGCCCTTTTAGCCTGTCATTTCTGCCAGTGTGCAAACTGAGATGAGATGAGGTGGAGATAGAAGATGTTGAAACAAAGTTTTATATAGTTAAACAAACTTCATGTCTCAGAAAGAGCCAAGGACAACCCCCCATACATCACCCCCCCCCCCATACACACCTCCTCACACACACCTTTTGCCTATGCTGGGCAGGGACTTTCTTCATTTCTTTTGACTTTATTTTATGGTAGTGTTGGCCAGAAATCCTAGCCAGAGACCATAATTCTGAACCTTAACTGGACTGTCCATCTCTCTCCTCTTAAAAGGCAGGGGTGCTTGACTCTTGCAGCCAGGCAACTCCTCACAATACAGGGGAAGCATGTAGGCTTCAGAGGTATGCTCACCTCAAACTTTTAAACTGAGGTATGGATATCCAGTTTTCTAAGGATATTCCAAGCCACAGAAAAAATATAATCCATTAATCCTTGACTTTAATAGATTAAAAATATTAGGCAATCACTTTTTTATTAACCAGTAGACATCAAAGCAAAATGCAAAATGTGCTTAGTATTCTTTTTGCCCGACTGGGGACTAGGCCCAGGGCCTCATCATGCCTATCACTGACCTGCCTCCTCAACCCCACTATGTTACTTTTATATAGAGATGAGGAATTTGGAAAGAAATTGTTTAATCTTTGGGGAAGTCACCGTAATAATCCTCCTGGTATATAGTTTCTTAGGCGGGAATCTAATACCTTCTCATATAATGTTTGCTCACACAACAAATACACTAGGAACTAAAGAGATAACTGCAGAAGGACATAAAGGCCAGAGCTCCCTCTACTTTTGCTTTGTGTTCTTGGAAGTGCCTGTTTGATCTTATTATTCATTTACAGTCTATGCTGGTAAGGATTGTCTATGAGTATTATGAAACAAAGCTATATAGCTCTTCCCTGCTAAACAGTTAAGTGATAGCAAGAGGAATTTTCTTGGTCTTAAAGCATTTCAGTCTCTTTGGGTTGTTTTAATAGTTTAAATAGTGAATGTAAGTAAGTACAGATATAGGGAGAAACTGTACTTTAGCATAGTTGACCTCCAGAATAAGGAAATCCTCATTTCAGGTGAACTATGGTTCTTCTTTTTCATGTGAGTTACTTGGTTATGAATGAACTTGAAACCATAGAATTATTTGAGTGAAGATTATGGATTATTTTCTGAAACAGAGTGTCACTTTGTAGTTCAGGCTAGCCTCAAATTTGCTTCCTTCAAATACATCTGTGAATTTGTGGGTGGCTTAGGGTTGTAGAATTTTTTTTTAATTGCCATTTAAGAATATTTCATGTTTTTTTAAACTAATAAAAATGCAGTATTCTCAGTTCCTTGCTAATACAAAAGAAGTTGTTGTTCCACAGTGTGAACACTGGAGGGAGTTCATTTATTTTTGTGGTTTTTTTATCGAAAGGAAAAATAGCTTATAGCCTGAAATGATGTCTGTTGAGTCAATGTAACACAGTTTCCTTACCTGAAATTTGGTCATGTGAAGTTTTAAATAAATGATTATTCGTGGTTAAGCCCTCCACAGAGCAGATGTTGTGTATGCCTTTAATCCCAGCACCAGGGAAGTAAGGGATATGAGGCTCTCTGTGAGTTCAAAACGAGCCTAGTCTAAATACCAGGACAGCCAGAGCTACACAGTGAAACTCTGTCTTTAAAAAAAAGAAAAGAGGGGGTGGACATATGGAGCCACGGAAGCGGCCTGTTACCGTTGAAGAATGGCGGAGGCAGTCTTCCATGTGCCAGAGAGGAAAAGAAGAGTGTTTGAGAGTTACAAATCACCACTGCTGATCTCCCTTTGCTTAGGACTAAGGTCACAGGAAGGAATTCCAACTCTTTCCAGCTGAAATGCTTAGCCATAGCGTGGTGGTGAGTGGCACTGAAGACACAGAACCACTGTATGGGAAGGATTATTTTGGAAAAGGCATTCTTTCTAGAAGCTGTCCAAACTGGCTGGTGGAAAGGTGAACAGACCTCAGAGAAGTATCAGCATGGAGTGGCATGGGTGTGGACTCCGTGTAGACAGGGCCAGGATGAGAGCTCTCTGCAGAAGACCTTACAGACAGCAAAGAACCACCAAGCTTCCTTGCAGAAGGTGAAAAGAAGGGATCTAACAGCATGATGACCACTGAACTCTGAGGCCTGCTCCTCCCTGGAAGGCAGAGTGGGAAAGGACAAAGTCCATGACCACTGTAAGTGCTGGACAGTCAGGGTCCAGCACACACTCTGCCTGCCTGCAGCAGCAGACCTGGCCATGCACACTCGCTGTGGCTAGTCCATCTAGACATGTGGTAAAGGACACCACAGTTCTTCCCAGGTCCCTTGACACAGCCAGGAAGCCTTCATTCCCGCAGGGTGGCCTTTGGCCTGATGGCAGTAGCCAGGCAGCAGGAGAGAAAAAGGCTGCTCATGAATATGTACTCAGAGGAAGAACTGTGTCATGTTCCGGAGGAGGTGGTGGCCCCAGATAAAAAGCTGCTGCAAAGAAAGAGACTGGTATGCAGGCCTTTGAGGTGGCCCACCTCAACATCTACACCATCTCTGAACTGCTGGAGTACATGAAGGGGTCGGTCCTACAGATCCAAGCTGCAGCATCTCCATGACACAGGGCAACAACAGAATATCCAAGAGGAGTCCCGGTGAGGATCCAGTATTGATGGTGTAGCAGAAGCCGGAGGCCTCGAACCAGACCAGTGACTAGTTGCAATGAACATTTGCAAGCAGAGAGACATTTGGACAACTTTTCTTTTTGTTTGTTTTCTTGGGAAGTTTGCAGGGGTGGAGAGCAAATACAAAGGGATGGGGATTTGAGTGGGATTGGGATGCATGATGTGAAATTCATAAAGAATCAATAAAAAGTTTTTTAAAAGAGAAGAGGAAGAAGGAAGAGAAGAAGCCCTTTCACACCCAGCATCCCATGGACTTCTGGGGTTAATAATGAAACATCAACAAAGGATGTGTATATGTTACTGAGCATCATTATCACTTGTGGAATCTGAATACAATTCTGATTCTCTAGACATCACTTTTTGTTTCTTGAAGCTAGATGCCCTTTTGAAAAGTTAAATCTTAGAGACTTTATTTCTGTCCATCTTTCCCTTTCCATAACCAAGGCAGTCTCATTTTATAGCCCAGGTTCACCTCCCTCCTGAATCAACCTCTTGGGTCCTGGGGTTGCAGACATACACTGCCACATCCTGTCCCCTACTTTTCTTGTTTTAAAAATCACTAAAGAGCCAACATAGTGCTATTTTCCTATGGTCCCAGCACTTAGGAGGCCAAGATGGTAGAATTGCTTGAGCACAGCATGGGGAAAATAGGGAGACATGCTCCCACAGGAAAAACAAAACAAAACCAACTCATTTCACCCAAGCTGGCCTTACTAACTTCCTACTTGAGGATAACATTGGCCTTCCTGCTCCCCTTCCCATCACCTTGTGAGTGTGGAGACTGTAGGCATGCACCATCACACCTGCTGTATGGCTGCTTGCTAGGAACGAACCCAGGGCTTTCTGAAGGTTAAGTAAGCACTCCTAAACTGTGCTACTTCCACAGCCCTCAGGACTGTTAACCTGATGCTTTTCTTTGAAAATTATGGAGCACATTGAGAATCGCTGGCTGTGGTTTTACTGTGAATTGGACATGATGGAAAGTGTCACTGGGTTGGCCGTAGGAGGGAGGTGTAGATGTGTGCCTTGCGGTGACATAGGTTCAGATGAGCTCATCTCTGCTTGGGTCCATGGTACATGTTCCTTTGCCCACAGGACGTTCTGTGAGTTACTCATCAAAACAGTGACACAATACCTAGGCGGGCAGGAAACCTGATGGCTGGTCTATTATGTAAGAGGCCTTTTGAGGTGGCCCTTGCCCACAGAGCTTACTCCACCGTCATCGCCCTGCCGAGTCCCTGCACTCTTCATTTGTTGAGCCTTCACTTCTGGGTCTTGTCAGCTGCTTTCCCCCTGCCCCAGTATGTTCTCTCTGGGTCTCAGCTTGGCAAAATGAAAACACAAAACCAAACAAACAAGGGGAGGCTTGTTCTGTGCCTGTTCCTTCAGTGAGAGACCTCTTCTGGGCCTTAGCGTCCTCAGACTTAAAGTAGATGAGTTTTCTCTTTTCCATCTACCCTCCTGCTTGGTCACTGCCTTATGTGTACTCTCTACATATTTCCTTACCAATATTTTATTCCCTCTGCCTCCAACTTTTCATCTTCTTAGGCCATTTCTTCTTAATCCCCTGTTCCTTTTTCTCCCATTCTTCTCTCCTGGCCTCTGATTTCTTCATCACCTGGGAGTGAGGTTTTGTTACTCTGTCTGATGCCACAGGCCTGGAGCTGCTGCAGGCCATGGAGGAGAGACTGGAATTTTTGTACATGCATAGTGTTTCAGCCATCAAAGCTCTTTAGTTCTCTTGTCAAGGGAGGAAGTTGTGTATGTGATATGTAATTAAATGGCAAATGAGTGTGGGTGCTTTGTTAATCTGCCCTCTGACAGCTGGGGAAATGAGGTGGCTATGATGGGTTTTCCTGGTTTTAATGTTGGTAAGATTGATTTTTTTACATTTCTTTTGGGGGTAGAGAGCCTCAGCACACGTGTAAAGGCCAGAGGACAGTATTGTGAGAAAATTTCTCTACTTATACCATGTGAGCTCTGGGACAGAACTCAAGTTGTTGGGCTTGGTAAGTGCCTTTACCCACTGAGACGCCTCCATCACTCAACAGTTTTATTGCATGAATCTTGATGGAGTCTTGCTGTAGTTAGCATTTCCGTCCCCTCTTGGTCAAATATTTGTCTTTGTGAAGGTTCAAGGTAAAAGGAAAGGTTTAATAATGTGAAGCTCATTAAATGTAAGATGATCAGCTAGTTGATAAATCCTTGTATAGAATCATTAAAATTCCTCATAGGAAAACATGTTGCCTCTCAAGACTGTCTTTTGGCCCTAACAACAGTGGCATGCAGCAGAAATGGAGTATGAATTGTATATGTAATTTCCGTTTCTGATCAGTCATATTGTAGAAAGAAGTGTAGGGACTAGAGAGCTGAGGAAGAGCACCTGCTGTGCAGGCACAGGATCTGTTTGGATTCCGGCACACAGGAAAAGCTGTGTATGCATGCCTGTAGTTCCAGCACTGTCCAGGGCTGGAGCAGTGGGCTCACTGGGGCTTGTTGGCTGTCAGACTAGCCCTAAGTTTAGTGAGAGACACTGACTCAGAGAAATAAGGAAGAGCAGGGCAATAAAGCAGGGTAGGCGACTCGGTCTGTCTTCTGCATGTGTGCGCAGGTGTGCACATCAAATCATGTGCCCCTGTTCCATGCTCAAATGCACAAAAGCTGTAGGGAAAACCCATGACTGTCATTTCAGCACATACATAACATCACAATTTCTTCACCTTTTTTCATACCAGTCTTCCAAATCCAGTGGCTATCTTCACTTATAGCTTATAGCATGTAGTACTAACCTGCTTGCAAGTTCAGAAAGCACATGTGGCTTGAGGCTATTTGTAGTAAACTGCAGAATGTTTGAAATTGGCTTTAATAAGTGTTTTAACTGAGAAAGCAAGTATATTTTACATATGTCTCATCCACGTGTGTTAAGTGTGTTAAGTGTGTTAAGTGTTAATGTTGCTTTGTCATACTCTTGAAGTCTGGTTTTGTTGTTCATAGAGTGCCAAGCTAGGTTAGACCCCAGATTTTTGAGAAGTACTGGGTCATGCCAATATAATGAAGTAAAAGTATTTAGTAGTTGGACTATAGAAACAGTGATGCCATCTAAGCATATGGAAATCATTGCCTTCGCATGACTACATGAGTTTTTCCTCCCTGTGTAGAGCTGTTTTCATTTCCACAAAAGAAGATGTGATTGGCTTAAGGAATCATTGACTCAATCCCTGTTCCGTGCGATGGAAGCTGTAGTTGAGTATCTTGTGATTGGGCAGGACTTGGTGCCTATCAGTGTAAACACATGGCGCAGCCTGCCCCATGCCCCTGCTTATCTTTGGAGAGATGGGGCTGAGGCATTTTGAGCAAATCTCATTGGTAAAGTTGTGTGTGCATTGCTTTTTTTTTTTTTTTTAAAGACCTGTTTGCTTTCAGTTTTAGCTATGTCCCTGTTTGCGGCAGCTAGCACTTGGTTGTCCCCAGAATAACTTTTGTTTGTTGGTGCCTTCACCTCTGTAGAGTCATGCTCTGTAAGCTTCTTCAGTTCTAAGATGTTTTACCTAGAAGATAGCGGTGAAGATGAGGAGAAGGTTCAAGAAAGCTCATTGAGTAAAACTGCAGGTGTTTATCAAGGCAAGGCCCCTCCTGGTATTCTGGTGAGTTCCGTTCACTCATGCCTCTTCCTTGCTTGAGGCCCAGTCTGGGTAGCACTGAGAAGGAACAGCGCCTTCTAAATGAAAGTGGTGAATGCCCCTTGTTGGTATTGTTGTGGTAACTTTCCACTTTAAGAGTGTTCTGTACAACAAAATGCTTGGCTGCCTGCTGTTTGTCCTTGCCTTGTGCTATCCTGATGCTGTTTGTTGTTGTTTAATTTTCTGCCTAGAAAAAAAGTGGTTGCTTTAAATTGAGAACTTGTCTACAACTAGACTTCAGAGTAATGGGTTGAGTTCTGTCCTTGCATCTCAGTGTGGTAGTTGAGGGCTACTTGGTTTTTATTGTCCTGGCCAAATCTCCTGTTAAGGCTAAGCTAGGATTTTGAAACTGGCGTTTTGTTTGGGTATGTGGTACAAAAGAATGACTATAGGCTTTCCCTTTTGTGACTGTAAATGAACAAAAATATGCTTAAATGTGTGTGTGGAGGGGATGCTTGCCTGAATTCTTAAAATTTAGTTTACTCTTGCTACAAGGTACCAAGTAAAAAATGGCTTCTAAGTTTGAGTTCTAGAAGTCTTCTTTAAGGAAACAAAGTCAAGTGATATAAAGGTAGTATCATTTGACTCTGCCTGTGGACTCTTAGAAAACTAATGTGCTGAAATACATACTTCAATTATTTTGCTTTTTATTTTTGTTTTGCAACAGGGTCATGCTGGTTGCTTACACTGATTGTTGAACTTACTATCCTCCTGCTGCAGCACTCCTGAATGTTGAGATAACAGGCCTGCACACTCAGCCCAGCTTACATGCTTAAAGTGAGGTAGAGGCTAAGTAACTTACGTTCAGATACTCTGGAGTTCCAAATGAAAGTACTGATGTTGTGTCTTAACTAAATTACCTTAGTTACTTTTATTTTAAAGCAAATTAAGGTTGAATATCTTTATGAAAACCAGCATGAGGTCAACAAAATAAAAAATAGATTATTTCAGATTTCTGAAATCTGTTAATTTTGGTTGATTTAGTTTTAAAGGTATAAGAATATTTAAGTTGCCTTTTACCATATTCTGTATGATATTTGCTTTTGGGTCTGGTGTCACAGGTGTCCATATGTGGACTTTTCACTTACTAGTGACAACATTAATTGAGTGTGAATATAAGAATGCTTCTGTGGGAGGCAATCTTATTTTGAAATTTCTATTGTAATATAAAGGGTGTGTGCATTTGTGCACACTTGTCTTAAAGGCCAGAGGAAAAAATGCGGACTATGTAATTCTATGAAGTATTTCTGAAGTCCACTTAGTGGCACATATGGACTAGGCTATTGCAGTTCTTTGAGGCCCACTGCGGGTGTTTTCCAAAGGGAAGACAAAGGTGTTTGCTTAGGCTGCGTTTTCTTAACAGTTCCCTCTTGTGTCATTGATGTTCTATGAGTCACCACCTCACCCCAGCAAAATTTCTGAATTAGTGGCTGGCATAGGAGATTTGATATCTACTTAATAAGCTGTAATGATTATCTAGCTTGACTTTCTAACGAACGTGGGTGTGTGCAGTAAAGAATCCTGACTTTTAGACTAACCAGAGTGCTAACTGTTGACTCTGGCTGATGGGCAGAAGGATGGTAAGGCAAGAAATCCTCCCTTTTCCTGGCTACCAAACTTGTTATAAGTGGGTTTGGAGTTCCATTTTAAAAGTGAGGTCTTGGCTCCACTCTCCCCAACCAACACTGTGAGCAGAGGCTCCGTGGCCTTCTCCTCCACCTCAATCCCAGAGGAGCGCGGGGTGTTTGCAAGCCCCAGCAGAGGCCCGTGCATCTGAGAGGGTATTCTAGAATACTTACACGAAGTGGGCTTTGATAGAACCTCAGGCTTGGTCTTGAAGGAATTGGACACAACTCTGTAAAGGGTCTAAAATTAAAATCTTGCCCTTCTTGGGAAAGTATTTATTTTATACCATTTATGTATTTTAACCCAATTCTACTGGGTTACAAAATCCATTCAGTTCTGGAAAAGAAACTGTAGGCCCACATTCTATAGTGAGTTGTTTCTGTGTGTGGTGTCGCTTTTTACCTAGTTGAAAATGCAATATTTGTTATTTTTCATTGTTTCATGCCTTAGTGTAGAACATTTTTTTCTTTTCCTCAAATCCTAGTTTATACTCCAGAGGACTTACCTAGGTTCTTCTGTTAGTCATCAGTCCTAGCTCAGTGATGAAATCATTTGTTACTGGCTGCCGTTGGTGGACCATCTAACATAGCTGCTGTCCTTCTGGAAGGGAGCTCATCTCACAGTCTGTATGGAAGTTTGCTGTGAGCATCTCTAAGTACGCTGGCTCCTAGGCTTCAGAAGCAGAAGGATGGGGAATTGGAGGGTAACCTGGGCTAATGGTGAAGCTGTCTTAAAATGAAAATCAAAAAAGGAAAAAGAAAAAAAGAAGACTCCACCAAAAGTAAACTCCGAGTAAACCAGAAGAGAGAGTTGTATAATCTCAGAAGTGTTATTACATGCACAGATTGACCGGAAAACAAGTGGCTCTCATCAAGGGCATAAGAGCTGGGATAGTAGAGGGCATCGGTCATCTTGTATTCTCCTACATGTTAACAAAGCGCAGCATGTTGGCCCTTATAGCCTGATGTTCAGTCATAAGATTGAAACTATATTAGAAAAATCCCTTCAAGGACAGTGAAGCAGAAAAACAAAACAAAACAACAACAACAAAAAAAACAGCAGGTAGCATCACCTTCAGCTTTGGGAACTGATAGCTTGCCTCTGGTCATCAACTTGAAATAAACTGATACTTTGTGGTTCCTTGAGAACTTGAGAACTACTGTACCTGGAGTGGGGTGGTATGCTGGTCTAGGGACTCCTAGATGTGCAGCCAGGGCCACAACATAGGACATGGAATCCCTGCTAAGCCCTGCTACGCTTTGCCTCACGTATATGGATTTACAAAATAGACTATAAAGCAGTAGAGAGACCAAGAATTGTTTTTTGTTTTGTTTTTAGAGCATGTGTGTGCAAGTGCACGCACACACGTGTGCACGCACACACACACAGTACATTTTCTGTTCCAGAATCCCCCCCTCTCAGGTTGCCATGTGTCCTCAGTCAGTCTCTTCCAACCTTCTTACTCTTGGCTGTGCTTCGTAGTCTTCACGTTTCAGTGTCTAATGATCAGATATCTTGTGTCCTTAACTTTGGTTTCATCTGGTATCATCAGACAATTAGATGGGTGTTATATGTTTTTAACACCACAGAAGCAATGAATCCTTTTTAGTGAGTTGTCTCTTGGTTATTTGATTATGGTAGTGTTGTAGGCCCCTGCATTTGTATGAAAGTGTGACTTAGGACAGTAGCCAGAGAATGTCGAGGTGTTCTGCTTTTCCTTAAGTGTATTCCTTAAGTTGTATTTCCTTTAAAATACAACTGGGCCACCTAAACAAATGACAGACTTAGAACTTCACTAAAACCAAATTATTTTAATCCAAAGTATAGTTTTCTTTCTAAAGCAGATACTGTTCTATCAGACCTATTGACAACAAAGTCCTTAGCCTTGAGTTGTTGAGAATGTCACTGAACTTTGGGCCTGCAAGTATTAATCGAGGCTTTGTTAGTAGAAGTGCCATGACACCCCTTTAAGCCCAGTGGTAATTCATGTGGCTCACTGCTACCTGAGCTTTAGCAGGGGACAGTCCTCCAGCCCAGAGAATCTGCACAGTTGTAGTTTCTCGGCATCAGCTTCGCTTAGCTGTAGAATTTAACTAAGGCTCTTGTTAAGGGGCTGAGAGAAGGCAAGAAAATGAAAGGGAGGAAGATAAATGAGATTTAACATATCTTTTCCTGGCCCTACAATCTACATGAATATTAGACTCTTTTATAGTCAAAATACATCCTGGGTACAGTCTAATATTTGTGTAGGTTATAAACCTAGAGGAAGCTTTGCCTCTGAAAGTCTTAGTAATTCTTAGAGGTCAGCATAAACAAAAAGAACCTGCACCAGAGAAGGCTGTCCCAAAGAAATTGCAGATTGTGCTCCCAGTTATTGAGAGTCATCCCTGAGGTAGATGCTGTGGTTTCCATGGCAGCTTACTAAAATTGGGTGACTACGTGGAAGCCAAAAGAGCAGCCTTCTTCATTGATTTTAAAGATCTTACAGTTACTAACGATCACTACCAAAATAGGTTAGTTGTACAGTTAGCATGATGTAGTAGAAGGTTTTAAGATTGGGGGGAGGGATTGAGAACTTGCCCCTTAAAACATGTATTTCTGACCATAACATTATAATTAATTCTCCTGGTAATAAAAAGCCTGTCTTTAATGTATGGTAGCATGTGGAGAAGCATCATGGCCTTTGGGGCTTTTGTTTTATTTTGTTTTGAGGTGTTTTGGGGGAGGGAGGAGTGGGCAGTTCAAGGCAGGGTTTCTCTGTGTAGCCTTGGCTGTACTGAAACTCACTTTGTGTAGACCAGGCTGGTCGTGAATTCAAAGAAATCCTCCTGCCTCTACCTCCTGAGTGCTGGGACTAAAGGTGTGTGCCACCGCACCCATTGTGGCCTTCTAAAGCCTTCTGAAATGTCTTCATACATGTATCTCTGAAAGGGAAAGGACAATGGCATGGCAGGAGATTTGACTGGGCTTGTCTCTGTACAGCTGCTTGACTTCAAGTGGGGGTCCTGTCTGCTGCGGGCCCTGGTTTTCATACCTGACAGTTCAACCACAGCTCAGCAGAGCAATTCCCACTCCTGTGTAGCCAACAAAATCCTAAACACAAATATTTGTGTTAGCTGTGCCTTGTAATTGTCAGGAATGAGGAACACCCAGGGTGAGAGGATAAACTAGAAGATATTTGGACCACAGAATAATATTTCATAAAGAACAAACTACTGGCTGGCCGTGGTGGAGCTCGCCTTTAAGCCCAGCACTCAAGAGGCAGAGGCAAGTGCATCTCTGTTTTGAGTTCTAGGCCAACCTGTTCTACAAAGTAAGTTTGAGACCAACCAAGACTATGTAGTAAGACTATATAATAATTATCTGCCAGTAATTTTACTTCTTACATGTCTCCTTATTCATCAGCCAAATTAGATATCCTCTGTTCACCAGTCGCCTCATATCGTGGACATGAAGACTGGGCATATGTTATTTGAGAGATAAGAACTACATTCTTAGGAAGGTACATTGTAAGACATGGTTCTGTGGGTGGAAATGAGAGAGATGGGTGAGGGTCTAGGGACCTAATTTATAGTACTATGATGGGGTAAACAGGTCTGGTCATGTCAGTGTTGAGGGTTTGAGGAAAGAAGTTGGTACCCCCTCTCCTCCTGTACTGCTGGCCATGCTGGAAGTTGCCCGTTATTTTGAAATCTAAAGAAATGTACAAAAATAAGCGTTTAGTTTTTCCTATTCTATTCCAGATTTGGTTGCTAGAGAAAGTACCCTGGTACGTTGCTGAATGTTAGAAGTGTAGGTCTTGGCATTCTTGAAGCTGTATTCCTCAGATTTGTAATGTCGTGTGTTCAGATAAGCCTAGCCTACCTCTTATTGTGTATCTTTCTTCAGTCCTGCTGTGGGCTCTTGTCACCTCACTTCCCCACACTGACCCGAACAGGAACTTCCTTTTCAGACTAGCAGACTGTCTTGCCCGCAGTTTTCTCCTGGGTCCCTTGGGGTTCTTCAGAATGACCTGTACAGATGTCATTTGCTCTCATGGGTGTATTTTAAGACTTAACATCCTGAGGTGAGTGTCTTGTCACTGTCTAAGTTAGATCTATGCAGGTTTTTTTCCAGGAAGTGTTTGCAGAAAAGCGTCTGGTTTCTGTTGTATGAGCATCACTTTTAGGACTAGGGGTTGACCAGTACTGGTATCTGAAAAGTGTGTGTGTGCATGTGGTGCATGTGCGCATTGTACACACTCGTGTGTAGCGTATATGTGCACATATCTTCATTTACCTCGTAGATTTCATTGCCTCATTGATAGTAAAATACTTTATATGTATATTCCTCCATTTCCTTGCTGATTCTATTCAGTAGAGCTTCTTTTTGCATTCATTCACTTGTTTTTTTTGTTGTTTTTTTTTTTTTTTTTTTTTTTTTTTTGGTACATTAATGAATCCAAAAACATTCAAAGCTAGGGTTGTAGCACAATGGTAGAATACTTGTCTCCTGAGCCTGGCATGGTGGCGCATGCCTTTAATTCCAGCACTTTGGAAACAAAAGCAGGCAGGTCTCTGTGTGTTCAAGGCCAGACTGGTCTACAAAGTGAATTCCAGGGCAGCCACTGTTACACAGAGAAACCCTGTTTCGAAAAACCAATAAAATAAAATAAAAGGAGAAAATTATGGTTTGACCCCAACATACCCTACTCCAGCCAAATTCTAAATGACAGCGCAATGAAGACACGTAGTTCCTGGCCCCGCTGGTCAGTTCACAGCAGGACTTGGGTCCCTACTGCAGACTCAGCTATAGGGAGCCTCATCCCTGTCTTTGAGAAGGTTCTTGGGTCTTTGTCTGTTCTTAATTTCTAAATTTTGTTACTTTTTATGTTTATGAGTGTTTGCCTGCATGTGAGTGTGTGTGCCATATGTATCCCTGGTGCCCTCAGAGGCCAGAAGAGGGGAGGGCACCTCTAGAGCCACCATGTGGGTGCAGGTACTCTGGAAGAAGTGTGTGCTCTTAACCTATGAGCCATTGCTCTACCTTGAAGAGTGTTTTATGAGTGATGAAAGCACTATAGTTTGGGGAGCCAAGCCCTATTCTTACTGTATGTATGTATGTATTCTCTTATGGCTGGGTCTCAGCCCCCTCCCTCCTCTCCTCCAGTCTTACCCTCATGCTCTCTTCCCACCCCTCTCTCCCCTCTCTTTTTTTCTCAGAGAAGGAGAGGCCCCCCAAGGAGTATCAACCCACCCAGGCACCTCAAGTCACAGCAGGACTAAGCATATCCTCTCCCACTGGGTCCTGACAAGGCAGCCCAGCTAAGGGAAAGGGATCCAGAGGAAGGCAACAGAGTCAGGGAGAGGCCCAACTCCCATTGTTAAGGAACCCATCCATATGTTGACCAGACTACACGTCTGCTACATATGTGTAGAGGGTCTAGGTCCAGCCCATGCATGCTCTTTGGTTGGTGGTTCAGTCTCTGTGAGACTCCATGGGCCCAGGTTAGTTGACTCTGTAGGTCTTGTGGTGTCCTCCCTCCCCTCCAGCTCCCTCAGTCCTTCCTCTCACTGTTCCACTTGCTTTCCAATCCAGCATTGCATTGTTCTTTTAAACTATGGTTTCTACGGGGAGGATGGCTCAGTGGATAAAACACTTGCCTTGCAAGTATAAGGACCTGAGTTTGGACTTTACTCAACCTATGTAAAAACACATAAGCACACATGTATGTAATCCCAGCACTCTGTGGCAAGGTGTGAGGCAGAGACAGAAGAATCTTCAGAAGTCCATGGACCAGCCAGCCTGGCATAAACAGAGGTGAATGGGAGAAACTGTCTTAAGTTAGGTAGAATGTCATAAATTAGGGACAACACTCAAGGTTGTCATATTGCTACATACGTGCACACCTGTACTCACAGAAACACACATACACATGAACATTTTTTAAAAAATAAGTTTCATTTGTCCTAAAATGGTCCAGTCAGCCCCACTGAGGTTTCAGCCAGACATAGAAGTCTAGAGCATACTTTAGAGGATGAGGTCTGCAGCCCAGAACTTGGTTTTCTACAAGCATAGTCATGAGTAACAATGGAAACTTACTGGAATAGAAACTGCAGGAGGTTCTGAACCTGGATATTGGTCAGAATCCTGACAGACCCTTCCAGCCCCACTGCAGCTCAGTGGTGGGCCAGATCTGGAGCGCTGTTATCCTTCCCTGCTCAAACCTGATCCTTTTGCAGATGGCCCAAGAACCACTCTTGAGAAATGAGACACAGTCCTTGTTGCATTCCATCAGGAAAAAGGAAGTGAGAAGCTAGGAGGAGGCTGGCCAGGGCTGTCTGAGCTCATCTTCGGGGAGGAGCCCCTGGTGTCCCACAGTCTTTGAGAAAGGCACAAAACAGTGCCCAAGGCTGAACATGTCATTAGTTTTATGACAGTAATTGCAGAAGTGGCGAAGATTAGCAGAGATTCTTGGCTTTCACATGGGGCTATGAATCCATAACCTGGCTTATCTTCATAATTAGTTATTAAGCGCTTTTGTAATTGAAACTTCCATTTTAGGAAATGGCCAGAATGATAAAGTTTTGACCAGAGATAGTAATAGTGTTCTTTATATTAAACCTTAATGGGGAGTTCTTGCCACATGTGCTCTTCTGTTCATCTGTAAAGACTGGGTCACTTGGCAGTGCTTACTGCATCCCAGCTCTGTGCCAGATAGTTTCCTGGCTGTCTAGATGGGCATTATCCGAAGCGCTGCTTCCTCTCCCTCAGTGTCTGCCTCAGCTGGCATCAGCTCCAACAGATCTAGTTCCCCATGGGACTTAACTGTTCTTTCTTAGAGCTATTCCATCTTCTGACTTTCCTCATGGAGCCCATGCTGCCCTGAAACTCACTGTGTCTCCCAGGAATGACCTAGCACACTTTATCTTCTGCCTCTACCTCCAGAGTTGTGAGATTATAATTGTGTGCCGCTGTGCCTGGCTCTTGTCTCCTGCTTTTATGTTGCAGTGGCTTCTCTTTGGAACATCCTTCCTATGTTGTCTGCTGGCGTTATCCAGATCACATCCAGCACCCATGGATAAGCTTGTCCTGGATCTGAGGTCACGTGTCATCTCACTTTTGCCTTTCAAACTTCATTTCTTTGCCACATGCAATGCTATTGTCTCTTCCCAGAATTACCTGCCAGGAGCCCCCTTTTCCCATCCCATTTAGCCCTTAGACTTATTGACTTATTTCTACACCTAGAACAAGTTTTGTTTTTTGTTTTCATCCTGAAGTCTTTTTTTTTTTTTTTTTTTAAGATTTCTGTGTTATGTCTTTCTTGACTCTCCCAGGCAAGTATTTTTCTCTAATCTAGCCTTAGGTCAGTAAAGGGCCAAGCAGTGGTGATGCACACCTTCACTCAGGAGGCAGAGGAAGGTGGATTTCTGAGTTCAAGTTCTACAGAATGAGTTCCAGGACAGCCAGAACCACACAGAGAAACCCTGTCTGGAAAACAAAACAAAACAAAAAAGTCAGTAAAGGGACTGGCAGTGTGGCTCAGTGACAGAGCACTTAAGTTGAATGCTTGGTTACTAGGTTTTGGTTTTTGTTTGTTGGGGGGGGAGTTTGTTTTGTTTTGTCGTTTTTTGTTTTGTTTTGTTTTGTTTTGTTTTGTTTTGTTTTGTTTTGTTTTGTTTTTTTCCACACAGGGTTTTTCTGTGTAGCCTTGGCTGTCCTGTACTCATTCTATAGACCAGGCTGGCCTTGAACTCACAAGAGATCCGCCAGCCTCTGCCTTCATGAGTGCTGGGATTAAGGGGTGTGCCGCCACTGCCCGGCAGATGGTAGGTTTGATCCCAGCACCATCAAAGGAAAAGAAGACCACTCCACCACTCCAACAGCATTGTCACGGGGCATTCTGTAAGCTAAGACAGTATTTGTCTTGTTCTCTTGGTGGATCAAGGCCCTCTGGGGTGATGGGGGGGGTAGGGTCGTCTCTTTGGATCTTAAGGATTTGACAAGAAGGAGGCTCTCATATTTTAACTGTGAAAAATTACCTTTTGCCATGATCAGGCACATAGAGCATATATTTGGTTAGTGACTACAAATCTCACTGTGTGTTTTTGTTTTTTAAAGGAATTATAGTTGTGGAAGGCACACGCAGACATCTACCCTATAACATCAGCCAGTGTATCTAAAGCTTCAGTTTCATTCTCTTTTAGAATACTTGAAGGCCAGGCATGGTGGGGCACATCTTTTATTGCAGCACTCTGGAGGCAGAGGCAGGTAGCTCTGTGAGTTTGAGCCAATACAGTGTCCTTAGTGAGTACCTTTCAGGACAGCCAAGACCTGCCTCAAAAGAAAGTCTGAATTGGGGTGAGTGAGCTCTCTGAAAGTCACTGTTGCTAGATTCGTTGTGTAGACAGCAGGTTGCTCCTGGCCATTTCTGGGAGTTAGTGCACACTAAGGTCCTGGCCTCCACATATTTCTGGTTTCATAGCCTACAAAATAAAAAGCCAATGGCTTCATGTCTGCCAAGAAAAAAAAAATAAAAGACAGCCTGTATTTTTCTACATTTAGCAACTAGCTTTTCACAGATTTTCATGTGTAACAGCATCTCTTAACCACAGTAATTAAAATCATCCTGATGGATGTTGTAAGATTTAATCGTAGATTGTATGCTGTGGTCGAAGTAAGCTTGTTACACATTTAGAACATGATTGTTTATGGCTTAATGTAGATGTTTGAAAGTGACCGTTTGTGGTGTTTTTCGGTCTATACCTTTGTGTGGTTTTGCACAGATTGTAAGAGTGTTCATTTCAGCATTATCCTTGTCGGTCAGTCAGTAGTATTGTGTGCATGCTGCTCAGCTAGTGTGGGGCAGCAGGCAAAGCAGCACCGTGTGGGCAGTGTAGCTAAGAGGACAGGAATATGCAGAGTGTGTGGGTGGCAGAGAAACAGTTCCCGGTAAAAGAGGTGATAAGTTGAACTACCTCCAAATAAATTTGGTTTTGGAGATAATCTTTAACATTAAACTGTTGTGTACCCTGACTACAGAAGTGGGAACAAATATCTACATTTCCTCTCCTTCTGTGTGAGACAGGGACACTGATGCCATAGACAGACCCTCAGGGGGCAGAGCAGCAAATGGAAAGATGCTCAGCATTGTTACCTGTTAAAGAAATGTAAATCTTTTAAGTTGTCATGGCTAAGATAAACGGTAATGCCACATTGTGAGGATGCCAGGCGTATCAGCTTGTAGACGTTGCTGGTAGGATGTAAAATGGTAGAGCTGCTTCTGAAAAGCAGTGTGACTGTTGTAAAACAGCTAAGCCTGCAGTTTGTTTGCAACTGAAAAGTTGCACTAAAAAAAAAAAAAAAAAAAAAACGTTGTACAGAATATGAAAATCCACATTCACACAAACCCTGCATATGGATACTTATGACTATGGCTTTATTTGTAATAGCCAGAACTGCAGGTACTTGTCTTCAACAAGAGGCTTTGCTTGCTTGCTGTGTTTTTAATAGTAAGTCTATACTGTGAAATACTGTGCAGTGATAAAATAGAATGAGTTATTGATACAGCAATAAGTCTCAAGAAAAATATGAGGGGAAAAAACGGTGGCCTAAAGGCTACATACTTTATAGTGCCATTTTTGTGACTTCCTTTCTAAAATGGCAGAACATCAGAAGTAGAGAGCCTGTTAACGGTTCCCCAGGACTGGGGAAGAGAAAGAAAGAACAAGCAGAGGGATGCTTGTGCTGAGGGCAGTGTTCTAGTTCTTCAAACCACCCCGTACTAGACGGGGTTTCTCTGTGCAGCCCTGGCTGTCCAGGAGCTCACTCTGTAGACCAGGCTGGCCTTGAACTCACAGATCTGCCTGCCTCTGCCTCCCAAGTGCTGGGATTAAAGGTGTGAACCACCACTGCCTGCCATGTTCTGGTTCTTACCTGAGACAGTATTGGCATCCTGGTTGGGATATTTTGCTGGTGCATCCCAAGTACAGGACACTGAGTCAAGTGGACAATCAGTGGAAGCTTTGGAGGCAGCCATAGTTTTTCTCAGAACTCGGCAGATCTGCACCGATCTCACAGTAGGAAGACTGGTTTGTTAATTTATTTCTTTATTTGGTGTGTTGGAGGTAGGATTCCATGTAGCCCAGGCTGTCCCTGAACTCCTGATCAAGAAATGTCAATTTTTAAAAATACAGTGAGCCAGGCCTAGTGGCAGCCAGGAGGCAGAGGCAAGTAGATCTCTGTGAGTCAAGGCTAGTAGGGTCCTCATAGTGATGAATTCCAGGCCAGCCAGCCAGGACTACATAGTGGGACTGTCTTCAGAAAGAAAGAGAGAGAGAGAACATGAGATGATCCATGAGTATTCTGATGAAACAGTATTCCTGCTAGATACAGTTTAATGTCTTTGTTTATGGTTCTAGCTTGTTTATTGGTAGTTCATTTGATCATTTATTCATTCAACAAATAATTATTGTCAGATATAATGGCACACATTTCTAATACCAGCATTTGTGAGGCTAATATAGGGTGGTCATGAGTTCTAGGCCAGCTTGGGCTACAAGGAGAGAGACCTTGGAGAAAGAGATTGGCCAGGTGTGGTTGCATAGCATTTATACCCAGCATTAAGGGGCAGGGATGGGGAGATCGCTTGAGCTCAGAAGCAACCTAGTCTACCTCTTGAGTCTTAGGCCAGCCAAACCCGCACACTGAGACCCTATCTCAAAAAATAAAAATTTCAAAATTTAAGTATTTGTTGTGTTCTTAATCTGGCCTTGCCATCAAAGCCAAATCAACCATCCAAAAACCAAAGTTACCTGTTTGTAATTGTTTCACAATTATAAAGAACGCCACCATAGGCGACCATAGTAAATTTAGCTGCTGGTGTGCATTGCTCAAAGCCGGTTCTTTGGCATGTGCAGTTTGAAATTGGTTACCTAAGTACCCAGGGTGTGGCCAGGGTTATAGGCCTCAGCTGCTAAGCAGCCAGACCCTGCTTACGTTCGTCTGTGTAGACTGTTGTGGAATCTGTGCTGCCCACAGCACAGCCCATCCCTGGAGGGTAGGCAGACTGGACAATGTGCAGATGGGAACTGGCAGGTCCCCTCCATCTTCTCAAAGATCAGTACTTTGTCCCTGTTCCACCTAGGACTCACCTGACAACACAGAATGTCTCTCTAGAACTTTGCCGAGATGGAACTTTGAGCTTAGGGCAACTAGCGCTGATGTAGAGAGGTCAAACAGCTAATAGCTTGGACTTCTACCTTAGCCTAGAACTGGTTGTCTGACCCTGCGTTGGCAGAAGGACTTTGCATGGATTTTGCTTTGACCTAGCATTAAGGTGTCTGCTGAATGATGTTGTGTCCAACCTCTGGAATGAGATCTGACAGCCCAAGGATTAAAGGGTTTGTTTTGGTGTGGGTTGGGCTTTTCAGTGGAAGAAGGGGTAGGAGGGAAAGCCAGGGTTAGTGTACCTCCCCTCCTTTGAGTTACAGAGCTCTGGTGATCTTGATTTGAGTAGTGAGGTGAAGGAGAGGAACAAAAAGCCCTTTTGTGCCCTAAACATTGTGGGACACAAGCAAATGTCCAATTGGGGGGTACTGAGGTACTGAGGTGATCTCCCTAGAAAGTAATGTTAACATGTCGGTCCTGGAGCGGCTCACCAGTTTGTTTGATGCAGCATGTTTCTGAACCATAGCATCTCAACTGTCAGTATGTCCCTTGTTTCTCCCGGAGGTGATCCACTGAGCCTTTTCTGCTTGGCTGCTGTGGTCAGAGTAGATGCAGTAGATTCCAGACCACCTCGGGAAGACTCGCTATGGCCATCCGTTCTCTAGTTGATTCTCTGCAGGTCGGCAGCTATTGGAGGGGGATGGACTTAGTGGAGTCCATGGTGACAGCTGGCCCCACCCTGGGGCTGGGAAAGGAAGTGGAACTTCCTCAGCCTCAGGCTCCACTTAGAGCCTTCGGCCTGAGATGTCTGTCCTTGTGCAGAGGTGTGTGAACAAAGCCGCAGCAGCAAGAGAGTGATGGCTCCAAGCAGCAAACGAGCAAACAAGAGTGTGTGTTTAGGCAACTTTTTTTTTTTTTTTTTTTTTGGTCACTGTTGTCAGATCGAGTGCTGACATCCCGTTATCTCCCTGCAGTTGCAAACCATGAACTATGTGGGCCAGCTGGCCGGGCAGGTGCTCGTCACTGTCAGGGAGCTCTACAAGGGCATCAACCAGGCCACGCTGTCCGGGTGCATTGACGTCGTGGTGGTCCGGCAGCGGGACGGCACCTACCAGTGCTCGCCCTTCCACGTGCGCTTCGGGAAGCTGGGAGTCCTGAGGTCCAAGGAGAAAGTGGTAAGTCCCGTGTGCAGTCTGCTCCAGGCGGGAAAGGACATCAGTGCACCAGTCACCGTGGCTCTCTGCACCCATTCTTACTATTTTTTTAACTTGTGTGCTATTGAAGACAGTGGTAAGAAACCAGCTTTTAGGTACTGCTTTTGAAGTGGCTCCTAAATTCAAAAGACAGGAAGTTTCTCCAAATGAAAAAGAAACTGAAATTATGAAGATAATCCTACATGTTGAAACTCAGAACAAAGTTAGATAGTTTGAAGATAGTTAGAAACGAGGAAGTTGGGTTTTGTTTTTTTTTGTTTTGTTTTTTTTCAAAAAAGAAAATTTTCCTTTTCTGAATACAGTACTTTAAAACCGTGTAGGGGCAGCAGGCTGGCTCAGTCAGTAAAGGCTCTGGCCATCAATCCTGATGACCCTCTGAGACCCACAGGGTAGAACAGGAGAACATACTCAGAACCTATCCCCTGACCTCCACGCCTGACTCACATGCACACTCTACATCAACAATGAGAACTGCAGGCTGGAGGTGTGCGCCAGTCACTGTATGTTTGCCTAGCTGGCAAAGCCCAGCCGAGCACTGAGCGGGGAGAGGCAGGGCCAGAGGTCAGGCCAGCCACAGCTCAGCCAGTCTGAGGCCAGCTTGAGATTCCTGAGACCCTGCGACAGACAGGCAGCAGACAGGATAATGCTGTTGCCCTGATTATGAATGAGTAGACTAAGCTCATGTAGTCAAGTGTACATTGTGTCCACTGTAACACAGTGCCCCAATTGGGTGTTCATATTTTTTCTCTTTTGTTTTTATAGTCAGGGAAATGTTTGGGTTTTTTTAAATATCTTCTCCCTAGAGTATTGGGCAATAGGAAAGTTTTTGAAGTGTGTGTGTGTGGTGAGTTTTAAAATGCATTTGGCCACTTTTCACACGCACTTACTTGCTGACACAGGTGGAAATGTCTGTGTTAAAGGACCAACAAATGTAAGAGGGAGTTTTTTGCTATTTTGT